>JACJUY010000133.1:147279-160655 GCA_014220935.1 Platorchestia sp. MABIK
TCAACCTTGAAACGACTGACGAAGTAGGAATAATTGTATAATTGATTGGAAAAGAAAAGAAGGCTACGACACTTCACACTCGTAGCAAGGGACAACAAACAAGGACAAGCCATGCTGGCCATTACTAGTGTGAATAGCGTGCCCTGCGAAGTCATACTCCACCCAAGACTGAACAAATCCAAAGGACTGATCTACATCAACGAGTACAACATGAGTGACTTCGACGAATTTGCAGCGGGACTGGAAGAAACCTATGAAATCAGCAACATCATTGACGCTACGTTCAACAAAACCAGGCGCGAACAAACCAGCGCCCTTATCCTCGAATTCAACTCCGAAACACCCCCCAGCTATATATATATTCCAGGCGAACGCACGGACACGCGTTCAGACAACCCATGCACTGTTCCAACTGCCAGCTGTATGGTCACACCAAAAAACGCTGCAACAGGCCACCAACCTGCGCAAAGTGCGGCACTGCAGGACATTCAAGTGATCAGTGCTTGGAAGCACACGCTAAATGTCTCCATTGCCGCGGTCCCCATCCAGTGAAAAGCAAAATGTGTCCTAAGCATACTGAAGAACAGAAAATAGTAGAAATTCAAGCAAAGCACAAAGTAGGCATCCGTCGCGCAAGGCAGCTGTACCACGACTCTACGAATACTCCAAAAAACATCGAAAACTTTCACCAGGCACTTTCTCTGCAAAATAGATGCAACCGAGAAACGCAAGCTTTCACTGTGGATACTGAAAAAGAGCCTGCAACTAGAACTTGGGACTAAACTCAACCGCATTTCCTCTAAGGGGAACGATTCCTTCATAATTGAAATCTGCTACTCACGCCAGAGCGACTCAGTCCGCAACATAAAATCAATCAATAATATACCTGTCACCATCTCCAAATATTGCCACCCCAACGCCGCCAAGGGACTCGTTTACATTTACGAGTACGACCTGACCGACTTAGAGAACTTCCGCAAAGGACTCAAAGAAGACTACGACCTCTACGATGCGACCAAGGCAACATGAATCCGACCCATGAACCCACTCGCCCAGCCATTGCTACTAACTTTCAGTGGAGAACTCCAAGAATATATAGCAGTGCCAGGCGAACAATCAAAAAGCAAAGTATACGCCTACGTACCACGTCCGATGCTTTGTAAAACATGCCTGGAATACGGGCACACGCAAAAGTGGTGCTGAAGCAACACCCCAATTTGTGCTCGGTGTGATAACGCCAATCACAGTACCAGCGAATGTACTAGCCCAAAAATAGAATGTCACCACTGCAGCCAAATCATTTCACCTGATCCCTTAAATGCATCGAATTCAAATACCAACAAGAAATTGTAACAATACAACACAAATTTAGACTCAGTAGAGCCCAAGCCAAAGCCAAATTGGATTCAGAATGTCCGCAAAATCGGCGCTCCTTCGTCAGTGCAGTACAGACGACCGCCGCCAACGCAGCGTCAAGCCAAACCCCACCGAGGGAAGGGGAATCTCCGAGCTCTGATGCCGACAATTCCGTCGAACCTGTGGACGGTAGCACGCGAAGAAAGCGGAAAACTCCGAACATCAGGAGCGCCCTACGGAAAAGACATAACTAATAGAGGCGGTGTGTATGAATCCTGATACCGGCGAACTGTATACCACATCGATACAAATGACCGCAAATTACGATTCCGCTCTCAGCGATTGTGAAATAACCAGCGAGAACAATCCTGCAGTCAGAAGAGAAACCGAAGAAATTTTCTACGAATACAAAACAAATCCATCCATACCTGAGCAATGAACAACCCAGCCTCAATTATACAAAGGAACTGTCAAGGAGTTCGAGCCAAGAAAGACGAACTGCTGGAATTGATACACCAGCACCTACCAGCTGTCGTAGCGCTACAGGAAACCAAGCTATGGCACAATTACACATTCTCTATACCCCAGTACTCCCTTCTCATCAAACATGGCCACTTCAACTTCATCCCCCATGGAGGAGCGGGTTTGCTCATCGATAACTCAGTCCCATTCAGAGAACACGTTCTGACGTCCCAGTTTCAAGTCATCGCCGCCACCATCCAACTTAGTCGGCCGATCACAGTCGTCTCGATGTACACGTCTAGAAATCATAGCCTTACCCTAGAAGCACTTCGTGACCTAGAAAATCAACTCCCTACTCCAAGCCCAAGCATTATTTTGGGGGATTTATACAGCTACAGCACAATTTTGGGTTACAGCACCACGGACACTCGGGCGCATTCTTGAGCAATATCTATAACAGTCAAACCTCATTCTACTAAATACGGTATCCCCAACCAGAATCTCGTATAACTCAGAAACCGCCATAAATCTAACACTAGTCTCTCCCCACCTGAACGCAGAGTTGCAGTGGTCTACCTGTCTCTCTCCCGAGGACAGCGATCACTGTCCGATCCTAATCCAGCCAATGAACACACAACAAAGTGAGCCGAGCAGAACAGTGTGGTGCCTGAAAAGAGCGGATTGGCGCTCGTACGAAAACCACTCAAAGTGGAACGAGCTCGAAATCTCGCCGGAAACCAACTGTGAAGAACAACTCCAAGCCTTCATTAATGCCATACTGGTTGTAGCTACGCAGTCCATAACCACCATTGAAATTAAAACCTTCTTTCCAAAGCCCTATTGGAGCGCAAAATTAACAGAAACACGACGAAGCCGCGAACGCCTAAACCAAAAATACCGCCAGACCAGATCAGTGCAAAATGCTTTTCGTGGAAAAGAGCACGAGCAATCCACAGAAACCTCTTACGTGAGGAAAAGCGGAAAGCGTGGATAAGTTTCGCAAATACGTTCAACAAAAATACACCTCTAACAACCGTTTATGCAAATATTTGCAAAATAAAAGGCCAACCCCAACGAAAAATATCCATCTTACAAGAAAATAACATTACGTATGCCACCGTGCCCCAAGTGGCAAATAGGCTAGCGATGACCTTCAGCAATACAAGCAGAGCCACAAACTACCCCTTTGAATTTCAACGAGAAGGAGAAAAGGTCCAAAACGAAGGTTTAAATTTGTCATCTACGAACACTGAAGTGTACAAATTGCCGTTCTCAGTAGCAGAACTAGAAGCTGCTTTGTATAACACCAAGGACACCTCTCCTGGAGCCAACCAAGTCTCCTACCAGATGTTAAAGCACCTACCCGAAGCCGGCAAACCATGCCTACTATCCATGATCAACAAATTTTGGCTGAACGGATATTTCCCCCCCAGCTGGCGGGAGGCAATTATGATCCCCTTTCCAGTGTAGAGTACTACACGCTACACAATCCACGCAAGGATACGCCACACGGCGTAATACGTCACAGATACGGGATGTTAGCTGGTAACTACACTTCAACACGGCGCAACACGTCACAGCTGCGGTCGAGACAGCGGCGCACCCTCGTGACGGAGATAAGCATGTGCCGGCGGCGGAAAATTCAAGGACCCGGTAACACAGCAGGTGCATCGACTCTTCTGATAAAAAAAATATAAATGAATACCAGATATAATAATCAAAATGCTAACTTTTCAAATATAACGTGAAAAATAACAAAGTTTTGCGAGATTAGTTCAAATTTTCCTATTTACCTAAGTAAGCGCAGCTGAGAGGAGTAAATAGATACCGGTGAAAGCAGCACAGGCCCACTCGTCCCGCAGAATGCCAGTATACTGCGGGAAGGCAAGGGTTCTCGTGAGATGATAGTTGCAAGAAGGTTAATTAGTAGGGTTTGTCTAATAATAACGAATTTAAAATAAAAATGATAGCAAAGACAGCTGATTTAAAAATCATTTTAATTAGTGAACGTTTCGGCTTCAAGCTCAAGCCATTATCAACACCTGTGAAAGATAATTGAAACGTAGTTTTAGAACTAGATTTTTCGAGCACGTTGGTAGGAGCTCCAGAACGGGTAGAGTTTTAGCCAAGCCATCTTTTTCAGCCATTAGGGATCACGCTGAGCAGTGTAGTGTAATAGTAAGCAAATCTGATTTTTCAATTTTAAGTTTCTGTGCAAATAGAAACGACCTACATATACTAGAATCTCTGTACATTAAACAATTAAAACCATCTCTTAATTCAATGTTATCATCATTTCATTAAGAAATAGCTTGATTTTCAAAATATTACTGTAGTATAATCTCTCCGTTACCCTTTTTTTTCGCACTATTTTAAGTTGTATTTTTTTTTGTCTTTTAGCCGTGTCTTATTTTCTGTATTTCAATTATCTTTCACAGGTGTTGATAATGGCTTGAGCTTGAAGCCGAAACGTTCACTAATTAAAATGATTTTTAAATCAGCTGTCTTTGCTATCATTTTTATTTTGAAACTTGCACGAGTGCTCCAACCTTACTTAATCATAACGAATATAGCCACGACAATTTCACACAGTTTATAAAATTGGGCGCAAGCCGGTAAAGTCGATTCACGGTTTTAGTAGGTACGTAAAAAGTTCGTAACGGAACCTTTAAAAGGCACAAAGGATATTACACATCCGCGGTTTGAGAGATCAAACCAATGCATTTTAAGGCTCAAAACCGAAGCCAGTTCAAAAGAATCATGATCAGAGTACTAACTTTGAAGCATATTTTTTAAGCATCAAGTTGCAAAGGTATCAAGTTCAAAAGTATCTGCTTGTCTCAGCCCTGCGACCTCCGACCTTACTGCCGGGTCGCGTCGCTGGAACTATTATAGTGCTGAAGTTGAAGCGCCTCTCGGGTAACCCTGGAGAGGTTGTGAGGGAAATCCTCACACCAGAACCTCATAAATCTCCACAATCGCCCCAAAATTACAGACAGATCGCACTAACCAGTTGCCTATGCAAAACAATGAAATGGAGTGTCAGCAATAGACTCTCGGACTTCTGCGACATGCACGGCTGCCTCACCAACATCCAGTGCAGCGGTGGGCGAAGCAGATCCACAACTGACCACCTAGTATGCCTTGAAACAACGATCAGGGGAGCTTTCGTTCACAACGAACGCTTCGTAAGCGTATTCTTCGATCTAACGAAAGCCTACGATACAACGTGGAAATTTGGAATTATGCGTGATCTCCACCAAATGCAACTGCGAGGACAACTCCCCTCGTTCATCCAAGAATTCTTACGCGACAGAACATTTCGAGTCAGAATCAACAATTATTTGTCCGACCCCTTCCCGCAGAAGAAGGCATCCCGCAGGGTTCAGTTGTTTCGGTCATTCTTTTCGCTATTAAAATCAATGGTATAGCCTCTCTGATCCCTCAAGATCCGCGATTTCATGCCTCACTTTTTGTTGAAGACTTTCAGCTCGGCTATCGACACAGCGATCTAAATGTCATAAAAATTAAACTCCAGGTATGTTTTGATAGTGCCGTACGATGGACTCAGACGAATGGCTTCACTTTCTTAACAGAGAAATCGAAAGCCGTACATTTCACCACGTTGCCCGGTATCCAGATGCCCCCACCCCTAAAAATTGCAAATCAGGATATCGAATTTGTAGAGGAAATGAAATTTCTTGGACTGACGTGGGACACGAAACTCACGAAACTCAAAAAAACACGTAGACGAAATTAGAGCCAAATGTAAGAAAGGATGCGCTATCCTCAAATCCATATCCTCTCACGATTGGGGAAAGGATCAGCATATTCTCCTCCCCTCCACATGTACACACTTTTTGTTCGATCAATAATAGACTAGGGATGCATCGTCTACGCATCAGCATCCAACACCACCCTTAAGCTCTTGGATCCCGTTGCAAACGACTGTCTGCGTCTGGCTACCGGAGCCTTCAAGTCCACACCTGCTGCAAGCCTCCAAGTTCTAACCGGTGAAATACCGCTGAACCTGCGAAGGCAATTGCTTTCCTTAAAATATTATTTTAAAATGAAAAGCCACTTCGGTAACCAAGCATTTAACTCTGTTATCCCACCTACTGACAGAAGATTGTTCATAAATAAGAAAGTTATGCCTTCATTTGCCATTCGCACCCTCAATATCATGGAAACTTTAAATTTCGAACCCCCTTATATCAAACCCGCTTTCTCGTACCGGCTACTGAACATTGACGTTCCAACACGGAATACGATCACCATCGACATAAACATGGACCTGATAGCCCTACAGAAGGAAATTACCCATCCAGCAAGATACATCTAAGAATACCGCCGACTAGAAAACGAAAACTACCGAGGCTTCATTGCAATCTTCACAGATGGCTCCAAAAGCAACGACGGCGTTGGCGTGGCCGCATTCTGTAGCAACATTCAGAAACAGATCTCACTTCCCCAAACATCTACTATATTTACTGCGGAACTGTGTGCCATTAATTTAGCACTGCAGATCATTCGTGAGCATCCTGAGAACCAATTTATTATTATTTGTGATTCCCTAAGTGTTTTGCGAGTGCTCTTCAACAAACGCACGGACCACCCTCATGCTCACCTTCTCAATATCAGATTCATGACCTTGCCCAGAACCGTAAAACTATCAAATTTTGCTGGATCCCCAGCCATTTGGGGATTCGAGGTAACGAGACCGTCGATAGCATGGCGAAAGCAGCTGCACTTCGCCCGCCCGAGCGAGTCAAAACACTTTATAGGGACTGGTTCTCAGTACTTGAGAATAAGATCCACAGCAGATGGAGGGAAGACTGGCACCAGCGAAGGCGCCTCATGCACGAGGCCCAGCTGGAACCGGGATCATGGCCCAAAAGAACACTGCCATGCCGAGTGGAAGTCATATTAAATCGACTCAGAAGCGGCCACACTTATCTCACCCACAGCTACCTCATGAACAGTGAGGTACAGGAGCCCCCACCTGGCTGCCCTTTGTGCCTGGGAACGCGCCTCACGGTGCGCCACGTGCTCATCGACTGCGTGTTAATATGAACCAATTACATCATTTACATATCTGATGCTGCTCCATTGTAATTAGATGAAAAAAAAGATCAGAGCTACTTTTGGCACCATTGCTTTGACACTAAATTTTAAATGTAAGGCTGAATGCTAGAAAGTGTGCAACGTAAATTTCCTTCGACGCTCAGACGATTTCTGCATTTAGTTTTGATGGCTACGATCACCGAAAAATACAATTTCACATAAATATGGGACTCTAAACATTGCAAGAACCTGAAGAACCTATTGGGCGATCAAAGGGTAAACTGTGGGGTATTTGACCAAGAACAACTTCGAATCTAAATTATTGAACTCTTCCTTTGCTGTTGTCTAGAGAGTCACAAGACTCTCTTGTCCAAAACATTACTAGAAAAAATCAGGCTTTACTGCGGAAGCTCGCGCCCCCCTTGGAATCCGCTTACGCCCCCCAGGTTAAGAACCACTGATCAAGTGCCTTGTTGCAAATTGTTGCAAACTGCTTCCCATGATTAATTATACATCCGATGATACACTATAGCTTAAAACTCTAGTGTTCAACCTATCAACCTGAAACTCTGGTGATCAACCTATTGTTTGCTATCTAGCCAACAATTTTAACTGTATTTGGAGTAATCTCTGGAAATTACGTTGACAGTTCGCGTTTTCAAGCCTTTTCAGGATGGACGATGCCCTGGCAGGAGATCGAGCACAGTATTGAACTGATTGAGGTTCCTACAGCTCGTCCTGTTCCCCTGTCCGTTACGACTGTTTACGATGTGTGTTCATTACTAATCTCTTTCTGGAGTAAATCTTAAATCTCAATTAAACTTAATTTTTCCTTCTTCTTTATAATTTAGCTACTTCACTGAAAATTGTGCAGATGCCAAATGGAAAAATCGGATTATTTCTAACCATAAAATTTTCGTTTATTATTGGCTGCATTTCATCGACCTCGAAAAATGAATAAATGAAAGAAAGTGTTGATTTTTCCAGAGAAAAACTTTGCCCTAATGGCCTTGATATATTTCAACGTTACACGCATTTGCAAAATATTCTGAACAAAACGTACTCAGCGAGACGTAGTGGTGGGTGATCATCTAAGCCTCTAAGGTGGTCAGGGTTAGGAATCAATACTCTGACGCACCTTTACAATACTTAGGTCCTGCGACGATGTTTCTTCAGACTTTTTAGTTAACATATGCACAAATACAGCTCATAATATTTCTAGTGAACCTACTGACCACTTTGAATACACAACTTTTTAGGACCGTGAACACGCGGATGCGTCAATACCCCTCCTCAAGATAATTTCTTCCTGGGTTTGGATACCCAGAATCCTAGTCGGCAAGGAAAGCGTCACTACCTTTAAATTACTCTATGACAAAATCATATGATTGACGCAGTAATGCCCATGACATTGACCGTGAACTTTTGTCTGTTTTGTTTCAACCACGTTAACGGCGCATGATCTGCTTGGATTACGAATCTACTTCCATACAAATGGTCATGAAAATACTGAACCCCCCATTTCATAGACGAACACTCAAAGCTCAAACAAACATCGGCATCTAAGGATGCTTTATTTCCAATTCAAGCCTGATACATATCACCTTGTACATTGGTTTTTCAAATGCCTTATAACTAACGCCAGGACGCCATGACGCTTTCCCCCGGTTAAGACCGGTACCCACTTCAGCCACCGGGGTATAGTGGGACATTGTGTTTTGGTTTTTCTCCCATACCCAACGGAGAAAATCGCCACCCAGAGCCTGGATTCGAACCCTCGATGCCATCGCAGAATGGCAGGTCCTTAAATCACACGGCTATGACGAGCACTTAATTGTACGAATTTCTAGCCTATGTTCGGCGTGTTGGCTCGTTTGTTTTATTCTGCCAGTGCGCCTTATAGATTTAAGCTAGATGTAAGCTAGATTTCAGAACATCGAGTTTAGTCCCTTTATATTCATGATGTAAAGGGCAGGATCTAGAAAACTTTCTTGGTACGTCAGTTTTCGATCTTCTTGTCGTCTGACAGAAGATCGAAAGTGTACTGCAGCGTGCGTGAGCACCAATCAACAGACTTTTCGCAGACCTCCAACCCTGTACTTCCATCGGGGTCAGCTGTGCAGTTAGACGATATTTGCTTTCCCTGACAGCGTATTTAACTCAGAGCACCATAGGTAATTACTTACCTGCTGGAGGGCTTCGTCTTCAATGCTGCTTCACACTTACCTGCTGGAGGGCTTCGTCTTCAACGCTGCTCCACACTTACCTGCTGGAGGGCTTCGTCTTCAACGCTGCTCCACACTTACCTGCTGGAGGGCTTCGTCTTCAACGCTGCTTTACACTTACCGGACTGGGGACAGGCGGACGTAAATCCACTACCAGGGGATCTACTCTTCGAGGTGTTCTGCCTTGAGGTGAGGAAGCTAGCCGGTCTTGCCAAAATCCTAAAGTTTCCGAACCCCTGCCATTTATATTATGGAGATTTCTCTAGGACTCGAACCACTACTTTTCATTCCCATCAATATATTGATGGGTCGCATGTTTGATGGTGGCTCTTCAAACAAATTTATATTAATTACTTTAATTCTCTTCACAGTAAATTAAGGATCAGGTGCCTGTGTGTTTTCAGCTGCGAGACTAGAGCGGTTGGCGAGGCCAACCGGCGAGCGGTTGGCCTGGGCAGTGAGGTGGCTGCTAGCGTAGCGTGCCCCCAACTCTTACTGCTACCCGCCAAGCTCAAGTTCCACCTCAAATTCATAATTAATGCTAACTTGCTTGCTGAAAGCAATATCTATACTGAAACGGTCCTTTTTCTTAATCCTTATTACTTGCGATCCCATTTTATTTGCTATCAATGACGGAATAATTACTTTCTACTTTTGACAGACGTCTGATAATAAAACTTACAGGTCTAAAAGTTCCATCGATAACTTGACCCAAGACTGCTCCAAGTCCTGCCGTACTTGCGTCAGTTTGGAGAATAAAAGATACATTAAATCGAGGAATAATTAAAGCTACCTTTTCCGACACAATCTTAGTTGCATTTTCAAAACATTGGTTAGTTACAATAGTCCAATTGATTATCTCGAGACAGAATTTTGTTGATAAATTTGTCAATGAGAAAATACGAACAAGATTTGGAATAAACTTTCGGTAAAAATTCAACAGTCCTAAAAATGTATGCAACTGTTTTTTTTAACAGGCCTTGGGAAAGAAATCAACGCAACAATCTTAGGAGGGTCAGGTTTTACGTATCCCAGTCCGACAACAAAGCCTATAAATTTTACAAAAGAATTCGCAAACGAACATTTACTTAAATTCAAAGTAATACCTCCAGAACCAAGTTTCTCGAAAATTAACTCCAGATGTTTCAGGTGTTCGTCAAAAGAGTTAGAATACACAACGATATCATCTACAAAACTAGTTACAAAATCATCAAATACGTTCAACACAGCCTCAATAATGAGGTTACACAATCTTGAAGCAAATCTAATACCAAATGGTACAACAGTGAATTCAAACTGCCCAAATTCAGTCACAAAAGACGTTTAGGCTGATGAAGATTCAGCTAACGGAAGCTGAAAATATGCTTTGGTCAAATCCAGTTTAGACATGTACTTCGCATCTACCAACATATCTATTACTGCATCTTTGTTGGGCATAGGGTAATGGTCAACATTTACACGAGCGTTAAGTTTCCGATAGTCTACAGCAATACGTAAGCTGCCATCGCTGTTTTTCACAATCACCGCAGGAGAACACCACGGACTGTTTGAGGATTTGAAAATTTCTAATATAAGCCATCGTTCCAATTCCATTTTTACTTTGTCTTTCAGAGCAGAAGAAATTTTGTACAGCAAACTAGCAATTGATTCAACTGATTTGTCAACTCTCATTTCGTTCGGAGAACGATTTATCTTCTCCGGACTTTTGCAGAAAAAATTCGAATCTGGATAAAACTTCACTGACTGCATGTTTGGCCGCAGGAGACAACTCTAAATTCACGTTAGGTTCCAACGAATCCACGACTACATTAGCCCTTTCATACTGCTAAGCGTCAACAGATTTTTGTTCAAAAAACGGCTTCACCATGTTTACATGGAAAGTTCTCATTGTCTCCCACACGAATAACATAATCATCTTTATTTAGTGTACGCACAACTTCATATGGACCCTTCCATTCGGCAAACAATTTGCTGGAATAAGTTGGTAAATATAACAGCACTTTATCGCCCAACTTAAAATTTCGTTTCCGTGCTGTTCTATCGTAATTGACTTTCTCTTTGCTTCTTTGCATTTCACGTTCATTCGACAACTCCACGAAATCTTTAACTTTATTTCCTATTTATAAAACACACTGATTAGCATTTCATCTGCATCGCCAGCATTGTTCAAAATTTGCTCTTTAATTAGAAATAATGAGCCTCTGACATGTGCAAACAGTAACTCAAATGACAAAAACCCGTCAAACTTTGGTGAACTTCCCGAAAGCCAAAAAGGAGTGGCTGTAAATAGCGATCCCAACATTCTGGTGAAACATCAGCTATTTTTTCCAATATTGATTTTGAACATTTGATAAAATTTTTGCAAGAACCATCACAACGGAGATGATACGGAGTAGTGCTAATTGATTTATTTGGAATAGGCTAATGAATTTTTTCATGACCGATGACAAATGGAGGATCTTTATCGTGTAAAATTTCGTTAGGTAATCCCACCCACGTAAAAATATCCAGCATGGCTTCAGCCACAGATTGACTGTCTACCCTCCTCAGTAGAACTCCGTCAGGATATTATTTTCGAAGCAAGGTCTACAGGAACAAGAGCAAATCTTGTTACCACGGTTAGATTTAGGTAATGGACCGATCACGTCCAGAGCGACACGACTAAAAGGTTTGGCAATTACAGGTAAATTAGGTAATGATGCTTTTGGTGATCTAGCCGAACATTTTCGAGTTTGCTCACAAAAACGACAGTACAGTACAACATCCTGAAAAATTCCAGGCCAATAAAAATGATATAACATCTATTTCTTGTTTTAGCAATTCCGAGATGACCCGACATAACTATTGCGAACAAGACTGAGTAACGTCTGACGTAAGGACTTTGGAACAACAATTTGCGTAATTATGTCCCGAGCTGATTTGTAACTACATGCCAAACGTACTCCTACGTTTTTTTCTTGGTAAAACGAGGATATGAATTTGTAACTATATTAGACTAAACGAAACCAAAATTAAGGCTAGGATCATCGTTCTGCAATTCTCTAATACGCCCACTTTGTAATTGTGCTATGTTCAAAGCCTGAGCACCGCGAGATAAAATATTTTCTACTCCGGCTTCATCAGCCTCTGGCTTGTGCTCGCGTTTCTACCAGCGACATAGACCGTTCAGCACTCAATTCGCTCTCTTCAAAATCAGAGTCGATTGCTTGCCATAGCAACGCTTTCACCCCAACGACCGCTTAATTAACATGGGCGCAACGAACCCGGCAGCTAGCGTCAAAAGCTAGTCGATGCCCCCCTTCTAGCATGATCACCTGTGCTGCATGCCAGATACCGCCAGATCTTACATACACAAGCGATGCATGCCAGATACCGCCATTCTACAGATCATTCTCTATCGAAACTACATGCTTATTTGGATAAAAAGACAAAAATATTACGAAATTGTACAATCATATATTGCTGTTGTAATTTTCGTCATGATAAGTTGTGAGAATCTCATTAGTATTTCATTTTTTTGCGGGAATATAAATAAGAGATTTCAACTAAACACGCACATTTAAAGACTGTTGTTCGTTTTGTGTCACAATAGTTCGTTGTCAAGCAAAGTGAACAATATTTATACATATAATTGCTACCTGCTGTCTGATAACTACACGAAGATAATGCTAGTTTGTGCAGGATGTTTCAAAATCTAGCCGCATCACCGCCCCCATCACACACACCACTACCACCACCACCCTTGCACCTGTGATGGCTGCCAGATACCGCCATTCTACAGATCATTCGCCATCGAAACTACATGTTTATTTGGATAAGACGACAAGTGTTTGTAACGTAAATTCAAACTAATATTGCGAGTAATTGTCTCATCAAATTTCATACTTTAAAACAATAAACCGCTAATAACTCACAAACCCAAAAATGTTCTGAAAATTTCATAGAAAAAACTGTTCATCTGGCCAAATTCTGCTCGTGAAATTGTGTACCTCCTGTCGTAAAACATACTACACTAATAAATAAAAAAGCAAGGACAGTAACTCTCATATTAACCATTATTTTTAATCAATCAGGAGAATTAAACAGGAGAATTAAAATCAAACGTTTCGACCTCTAAGGTCATCTTCAGCATCTGAAACAATTGTTCAATAACATAAGTCAATTTGAAAAAAAAAAACATTTGAAAGTTAAAAAGCTATTCGTAATGGATAGGAGGATTGCGTGTCATTTAAAACTGGCTTGTCTTTCATGATAAAAAGCGATTCTAGA
>JACJUY010000133.1:160880-171959 GCA_014220935.1 Platorchestia sp. MABIK
ATTCTCCTGTTTAATTCTCCTGTTTGATTAAAAATAATGGTTAATATGAGAGTTACTGTCCTTGCTTTTTTATTTATTATGAGATGATGCAAAAGGCTAAACTTCAATATTTATCAATACTACACTAACTAGCATTATCTCCGTACAGTTATCAGCCAGCAGGTTGTAATTATATTAACTCAATATATCTGAACACGTCAGTGGTTTGTTTTAATCGCAACCTCATCAGAAACTTAAAAACGAAGGAAAATCCGATACAATTTATCACTTTTACAAAGAAAACGTTTTGGAGTCCAGCTCCATCATCAGTTCACACGAAAAACAGAAGAATTACGTCTGAAATTTAAGATCAAAGTAAAATGAATTGTAGGTACTATAAATATTTCAAGAAAGTAAAAATGCAATGAATGAGACGGACAAGAACAAAGAATAAAATACAGAAGCACAGAAAGAATACATGTGACACATAAGTATGAAAAGAAATTTGGCTGGTTCTGACGAGGAATCTACCTATTCACTATCAGCAAAGGGTCCATATTGTTCAAAAGAGGGTTTAGCTTGAAGATATGCAAGGACTAAAATTCTGAGGTCATACGGGGTTGAAGCTGAGTCTAAAATTTTATAATCTGCAGGAGATATAGGAACATTGCATTATAAACTCAATAATGTAATAACTAAGTAATGATAGCTTTTTGAATATAAATATTGTTTACTTTGCTTGACAACGAACTATTGTGACACAAAACGAACAACAGTCTTTAAATGTGCGTGTTCAGTTGATATCTGTTATTTATATTTCCGCCAAAAAATGAAATACTAATGAGATTCTCACAACTTATGACGAAAATTAACACAGCAATATATAATTGTACAATTCGTAATATTTTTGTCTTCTTAACCAAGTGAGCATGTAGTTTCGATAGAGAATGATCTGTAGAATGGCGGTATCTGGCATGCATCGCAGGTGTATGCAAGATCTGGCGGTCTCTGGCATGCAGCACAGGTGATCATGCTAGAAGGGAGGCATCGACTAGCTATTGACACTAGCGCAACCCGGCACGTTACCCACCAAAACATCGAACGGTAAGTTAGGGATGCATACTGCTGAAGTTTTACCTTCAAGGTAATCGTTATCAAGATATATGAAGACCTTTCAAGCCAAGACAGTATGACCGTCTGCAAATTTAACGCTAACCAAAGTAGTGAAAGATTTGGCGTGATGAATAGATTCCTTAATTAGCATATTGGGCCACATGTGTACCTATAAGTAAATTGCCCATTCACGTGCCTGTATTAATGCGTGACATTTAATATGTTTTGCGATATTTTTAAAAAATGATTGTTATACGCAGTGAAATGTTACCCTGCAATTGTATTTTTCATTTCATTAGGAAGAATTAAAGTCTATTCTAGCTGGAAAATCGATTTCCATATTCTGCTACTTACAACCAAACCAACCGTTTAAAGCCAAGGCAACGCAGGGAACATGGTTAAATACAAGTTTCACCAATGTCTCCTAGAACATTTACAGTTTTACCGTTACAAACGACAATTTTACGAGTAAATGACACGGCCACAGTTTCATTTCGAGAAATATTTTTCACCTTAACATCTTGACCAGCATCGTCCGCGCTGTAACTTGCACTTGGCTTTTTTATTTTTCGTCTAGGAGAGAACCGAGCTATGTGACCAACTTCAGAACAATTGGAACAAGTAACGAACGAGTGATTCCGGTCATCAGTTTTGCTTTGAGAATCTCGAACAGATGCATCAGCTTTGTAACTCGCTTTATCCTTGGTCTGACAAAATTTCGCAATTGTATCATTGTTGTTACACGTATACCATACCTTACTTTCACGATCATTGTTAGCAGTAGGAACAAATCGTTGCTTAAAATACGGCCAAGTACATTTCTGAGAATCTCTCTTCCCATGAATGGCTTGGTAGTTATCAGCTGCATCTATCACATCTGACAATAACACACACATTCTTTTCTTTCAAATACTCACAATGGCTCTTCAACAAAACGTAATAGTTGATCTTTGATAATTAGCTTTTTCAATAACGAAAAATTTGATCCTACGTTGGCCAACGAACACATCCTTGACAAATTCTCATCTAAGTACAACACCAATTCAGATATGCTTTCACGAGACTGCTTAGCAGAGCTAAACCTATGCTGGTAATAAAGATGCAAGCCAAAACTGCGGATAATTAGTTGCTTAATTTCATCATAACCCAAATCAGATAAAATTGTATCAAACAATCTATTCACTTTTGAGTTTACAAACCCGTTAATTAGAGCAGACATTGCCACACTCAGTCCACAAATTGGCATTACGCACTTTCTCATAGTTCCTCGGATACATCGCCTCCGTCCTAGTAAGGCGCCAATTTGATGTTCGCTTTTCCTTGCGCTGAAGTGCGATCTCCGTTCGAAGGATCTGATGCTCGGAGTCGTTCTTTCTCTAATTCTAAATGGCTAAGTTTTAGTTCATTTTCCACCTGAATCTTCTTCAATTCGATCTCTTCCTTCTCCTTCAGTCGTTCCCGTTCCAATGCTTCTCGCATCGCTCAACGCGTTGCGTGACATAATCCTGATGATCGCGATTCTTGGATCCCAGCTTCATTTCATCAGTTATGAAGACATTTTCAGACCCAGCTATCCCAGCTTCATTTGTTTCCGTTTCATTTTCAGACATTTTCCGCAGTCTAGCCTTCGAAAATAATGATGAAGATTGGCTTGAGAAAGAAGAGACCACGCAGGAAAATCACAAGTTGAAGGATCACGGAACTGTTGAAGGATCCATACTGGCTACCAATATAATGATTTGACTGGGGTTCTTGATCCAGGTGGTTCTTTAAACACTTCACGAACAAGAACATCTTTATTTAACACTGAAGAAACAGGAACTTTCTTTTTCTTCTCATATAATATAGGTTTGAATCCGGCCATTAAAGTAGAGAAATAAAATTCTGTGAGTCAAGGGAGGCTTTCTTCTGGTATTTTTACACTCATACTTAATTGTACGACCACTTGAGTCAGTACATCCGCCGTTGAATCTTCTCCCACAAGATCGGCGTACCTAATGTTTCCTTTTTACTATGTGTTGATAACATTCCGTCAAAGAGGGCTCCTAAAAATGGAAAAAAGAAACAAAGAATACGTATATACGTCTATCAGTAATATTTTAACCTTTATTTGACAAGTAATTACCTTAAATATTAAATTCCTATTCAAGAGGCTGCATGAGCCGGGTCTAGGTATTTTAAGCCGCAGAACGAGAGTGCTGTAATAAAGAGAAATGAGTTTAGAGATTCTAGACCCACTTTTTCACGGGCTACATGCTGCCCAAGCAAAGATAGCTCTAATTTAATTGGTAAACGCGAATGCGACAAGTCAATTAGCAAACGCGAATGACTCCCAAATTATCAATGTTCCTCTTATAACGATTCATCAATATATGTATTATCAATACAATATGGTCTTCCTCAACTTAGAGCTGGTGTGGTACAAATCTACAAGCAGGAACGTTTTTCCCTATAGCCATTCGCAATGAATTCCAGAACTCGACCCTTATCAAGGCTTAGCTTAAATTTATTCAAGCATGCTGACGTAAATGGTAAGGAACAAATTTCCACGATTTGCAATTTCATTACTGGAGAAATTTTTTCATTCATCTACTGCCAATGTATATTTAACTTTGTGAAGAAAATCTTATGATTTTCACCTTCGAAACGTATGCGGAATTGTTTTCAATGATTTTGTTTTTAAATCTGATTTAAACTGGGTTTACATTAGCTTAACTTTTGTCTACCGCTGAATATAAAATCAATAAAGTTCAACAGTACTGCAAGTGATCTGAGTAAGTTTTGTGCAAATCTCAGGCAAATCTGGTCAAAGAAACAACATAAACGCTTATGATAAGATTACAGTGTGTAAAAATCATATCCTCAATAACTATTTGGTAAAAAGCTTCAGTTACAAAATTTTTCATCCAAAGTTAAATAATAGTATTGACCTTACTTCACAGCCCAACCGACAGGACCTTCCACCGTCTTCCTCCATATTACCTCATCCTCAGGCTCGACCATCACCAACACCCAACAGCACCAGCGACCATCTTCCGGCATGCCTTCCTCCTCCAGAACTCTCAATCTTTGCATGCATTGACCTTAGAAATACATACATGTATTTTGAATTTTGTTCTTTAGTTTGAACTTCGTTTATCATTGAAAAAGTTTGATTAATTTGTATCTTGATATATTTTGCTAGAAATTGAGGCATTTTGTAAACTACACTATAGGAGTGTAGGCATGTATAAAGAGGTTTGCGAGATTTTCTAATAAAAACTTGCAATTATCTTAATGCCTTTAGCCATGTCACCCTATGAGGGTTTTTCGACACTGAAGGCAATGTCTGAATCAAAAGTGACTGGCAGAAATTTGTAAGGAAATATTGCAAGAAAGCTGAAGGCCTAAAATTTTTTGCCCTTGAAATTATCAGAATCTGGAACCAGCTCCCAGGATATGTCTTTCCCAGCACAGTGAATACATTCAAGAATCGTCTTGATCATTGTTAGATTAGATGTTAGATTGAGTCTTCCTAACCGCATCAAAGACGTTCCAAAGAGAGGAAGGAGGAAGGCACCATTTAGTATGGAGTTAAGGGATCGCGGAATCCAGCACACAGTGCATAAAGAATGAAAGTATAGAAAAAAGTTTGTGAAACAAGATAAAAGTTCAAGAAGAAAGTAGTAGGCACTGAAAAACCGGCCAGCAGTGAACCGAAGAGAGCTGGCCCTTAATTAACAAAACAAAAAGCATTTATCTCAACATAAAGAAGACCAACCTTACTCTCGGCTCACGACCTCACATTTCCCCATGGGAGTGATAATTCCCATAGATGCAGTAGTTTTATCCTCCTGAGGGGTTGATCATTATTGGGCTGTTAATCCTCGAGTGTTCTAAAGCACAAGGGTTTATTGGAATTCCTGGAAGATCGGAAAAGAAAAACTATGTGCGTTATTCAGTTGGCATTAACAAAGACCTCGTTCATTTGGTGTAATATATTCACGAATCTATTGGCAATGTCACATGGATAGTACCGCTTACATGGGGATAAAAGAGGGTATATTGGCGCTAATAAAGGATGCTTTATTCCAATCAATCAAGCCTGATAAACATCATCTTGTACACTGATTTTTCAAATGCCTTAAAACTAACACCAGGACGCAATGACGGTTACCCCCGATCAAGCCGGTACCCATTTTCGGCACCTGAGTAGAGTGGGGAATTGTGCCTGAATTCTTCCTTATCCCAACGGGAAGAAATCACCGGGCGGCACTGCCGGAATTCAAACTGCCGACACCTTCCCGTGAAAGGCACGTTCTTTAACACTCGGTCACGGTGACTAATATTGCTAATAATGCAAAAAAAACCTGTCCGATCATGAGACCACACTTCGTGTAAAGGCTGCATTTAAAAACATTGTGTTAAAAGGAATGCACTGGTGTTTGTGCGTGAAAATTGATGGATGTAATGATCAAAAAACGTTTTTATGTTAGAGCTGGTGTGGTACAAACCTAAAGCTGGTGTGATAGATTTGCACCACACCACACCAACTAATGAAGTTAGTAGGTTCATGCGCGTAATTGGTGTTTTTCGGCTCGGAAATGGACTACTTGGCTCGGTTCTGTTCCCATACTCTATTTTATAAAAAAACATTTCGTAAAGAGCATTGCTCTGCTGAAAGCTCGGGAGCACTTCAATATAAGACCAAACATTTGTCCTTTATTGAAAAAACTCTTGTCTTGTCGCCATGCGAAACTTTTCGATACTGATTACTTGCTGGAGGTCAGAAGAAGGTTAACTAACTTTTCTGAATCGAAATGCTCAGAGTAACTTCACGTTACTGGATTTATGGCACGCTATAGGTCTATTATTAGACAGTTGCATAAAACTGGTGACACTAATACGGCATCTAACTGCAGGCCCATAAGTCTTTTACCTGTCCTGTCCAAAATATTAAAGAAAGTGATAACAAATCAAATGTCATATCATTTGAACGAATCAAATTTACTCCATTGAAATCAAAATTTCTGTAGGAGGAACACTAGAGCTGATGATGCTCTACTTGACTTCACAGAAAGAAAGAAACACTGATGTTTATCAGAGCAATTTAACGCTCTTATGTGCTGCTCGGTCTTTTCAAAGCGTTCGATAGCGTCGAACATAAATGACTCCTACGAAAAATATTGAACTTAAGAGTAGATACGCAACTATTTGAAAGTTAGGTGTCGAATGTTGGAACAAGATAAGAATAACGAACAAAGAATGTGAATCAGTTTATCAGAAACGTTCTTGGCAATTCTTTAATTTAAGAACGCCACGACGCCGCGCGTTTATTTATAATGATTCAATTGTTATGGTACCTGCACAGTATATGTAAAATACATTTTAAAACACCCATTCATCGTGGTATTTTTTCGATATTATTGATATTTTTCCAGAAGAAGGTGATTTAACGCCCCGCGCATTTTTGAGAACATGTTGATTTAACCCTGTACACTTCAATTCATGTATGTATGTCCTGTGCACAAAAAAAAGACATAAACAAACATCGGCATCTTAGGATGCTTTATTTCCAATCAAGCCTGATACATATGATCTTAAGCATTGGTTTTTCAAACGTCTTTTAACTAACACTATATATAGGACACCATGACGGTTCCCCCGTGAAGCCGGTACCCATTTCCGACACCTGGGTTGAGTGGGGTATTGTGCTTGAGCTCTCCCTTATACCCAACGGGGAAAATCGCCGCGCCAGTGCCGGGATACGAACCCGGGCCTCCAACATGCAATGCCGATCCCTTAACCACTGTACCACCGCGAGCACAACGCGGGATCAAGTTAGGTTAGGGTTGATGGTCACCTTTTAAAACAAACTAATGAATAAAATTACTTTATTCGATTTTGGTCTTACGCTGACAGGAGGTTTAACTTGGGTGTATCTAATAAGAACTAGCTGTATCTAATGGCCGTGAAAACAAATAGATCGGGGTTGGATGTGCGCTTACGAGCAAGAGCCAGACGATAGCTCTATTTTTATGATGATGTCATAAAGCAGAAACAACTGAGTGGGTCTTTGCATCGAACAGGCTGCACTAACTATGATGAATTCGGCGTCGATCATAAAGCATGAGAGAGAAAGCCCGCTCTCGTCACTGGCCGACCTTTTTGGATTAACTATGGTACACCGAGGGGGGCCAGTGCGACAGCTCAGAGGCGCCCTCTCCGTTTTACCCTCCCGAACCCCATCCTGGGGGTGACGCTGTCCAGGCGGAGTCCATCAGAGCATCATTGAGGAATCACTTCGGATCGAACAGTGCGAGCAAGCGGTCAAGGAGCGAGCCGGATAGGTCATTCTTAGGTCCTGAACGCGAGTTCGGACTCTGATAATATTCGACTAGCACAATTATAGGTGAGAGCGAAATCTGAAGTTAATGTTTGACTTGTTGGATAGAGTCGGTCCGGTGCCGTATAGCGGGTTTGCAATTCCGGGTTCATTGATGTTGGGATCCTTTTTTACTCCAGGGATCGAGTGTCGACATAAGCGGTCAAGGCGCGAGTCCTTAGTCAAGTTAGCAAGAGTGTAACGCGTGCTGAATTCGAAGTGATTGTCGAGTCAGTACGGTGGTTGAGTGTCCGCCCGCGTGTGCTCGTCCTCCATTTCAGATATGCCGCCCAAACATATATTAATGAATATCTGTCAAGTCGTATTCTTACCCTTTCCTTGCAAGAACCACCACTCGATACATGTGCCTGAACTCGGCCAGCGTTACCGAAGACGTTTGATATACGAGGTAGGGGTGTACGTAAAGGCTACAGCCAATGACACCCGGAAATTCCTAGGATAAATTAAACTTCATTCCTTATCATAAAATTTGAGATGACTGTCTCTGCTGGCAGCGACCCTTCTTGCATTCATTTAACTTAATTAATTTAACTCAGAATTCATTTAATCCACAACTTTTACCTACTTTCTTACTTCAATTTCTATTTTTTGGCTGGCGTTCTAAACTGTGGACGCCACGAGTTTTATTCATTTATGGTCACAGTATACGTGAAATTGAATTTAAAGAGCATTTTTTTAAAGGTATTTTATAAATTTTCTCGATAATTTTCGAGAAAATCGAGGCGTTCTTAAAGTAAAGAAGTCCCACGTTCTTCGGCAATACGGCGCGCCGCAGTTCTTCAAGAAAATAGGAAACGAGAACAAACAAACATGCGAGCGCAAACGCACCAACACAACTGTAGGAGAAAATTCCCACTAGAATAAAGATCTTCTAATTAATCTAACTGTATTTAGTATTGAAAATATAGCTGCAGAATAAACCTTAAATTTCAACCCGAAACTCTTCCCAATGAGAACGAAAACGAATGATTAACCTTTATTTTCTTCGCGTTTCTTGAGAAGACTGTGACGTTTAAAAGAACCAGTAACACGCATATGCAGCATCAGGGTTATTATTCGGCGAATGATTCGTCCTAAGGAAGAGTAAGCAATTTAAGTTCAAGAAAGTCAGCGAGTCACACTTAATTATTTCCGTTTATGGGCAAATTTCGTCACGTACTCACTTTTTTTATACCGAAGAAGAGCCCAACGGCTTTTAGAGTTTGTAAGAGGAAATCAGTAATAGGTGCGAGTCCAGTGTAAGCATGCGATTATTAGGGTTACAAATTGTCCTAATCTACTCAAGTTAAATGGCCTTAAAACACGGTTGAGGGTTAATGTTAAGTGGCCCTTGTTCAAGGTTAGGGCTTAAATGTTAAAGTTAATTGGCTCTTGGGCACGCTTAAGGTTTAAGGTTAAGGTTAATTGGCCCTTGGGTACGTTAAGGCTTAAGGTTAATTGGCCGTTGAGCACGTTCGAGGCGTTCTAAATTTGCTTAGACAAATCGCTGTCATGTAGTGTGCTTATTGGAAAAATTGTCCACATTCAGTCATGACCATTTTGGTTTTTAAGGATCTATTCTTGATCCTCTATTTTCCCATTTTCATTTGTGATTTCCATCCAAAGCCTTCGAACACACGAAACTCTATGTAAGCAAATGAGTTTCAAATTGCAGTGCTATTGGATTGGAATGCTAGCTCATACTGACTAGTTTACGCTGATATTTGCACACATGCTTACTTATGTATTGGGTGTATGTGTCACTACGTAATACTTCATTTCATTTCATTATTGTAAAGCATTTATAAAAATATAAATATAAATTTGTTGCGCCATCACTCACAGATGATAAATAAGACGCTTATCAACCAATGATCTTTTCTCTACAATATTTAGTTAAACATCGCTTCGATATTTCATAAGAAATTGTAAGCTGTAACACATACTGAAAAAGTTGTCACGAACTTCCTTTGCTCATTATCATAAATTTCAGTACATTGCACAGCTTTTTTGTAGAACGCATATGTACTGTGATTGCCTAGATACGCAGATATGTATTTATGTGTGTATGCGTGTTGGGTGTATGTACGTAGGTGTTGAGAAACATTTAATTTTGGGAATTTTCAACTAATTTGTGTCTTTTTGTGTCAACTGATTTGTGCTTTTGGGTTTTGCATATTTTTTTAGGATATTGTAGTACTTGCGTATTCCAACAGCACGAGCGTGTCGCTTAACATGTGTGCCTGATCGCTTAACATGTGTGCCTGGTGGCTTGTTTTTACATGTGCTGGAGTTGTGTGCTACATTTTGTGTTAGTGTTGTGCTGGGAAAGGATTTTGTGTGTAAGCCTTTCTTGGACAAGAGAGTCTGTTTCCTTAAACCACATTCGACGGGGAGAATTTATTGCCACACCAAAGAGGTCCTGTATTGGAGGCGTGAGAAACATGAACTTGTTTTGATTAGCCAAAACCGTTGGAGAGGCCTGAGTGAAAGCGCCCCGACGGCCAGCCACAAGGGTAACAAAGATTTATTGTACACCACTCAAACTTGAGGGGTGGGGACGAGCGACACTCGGAGCGACAAAATTGTCAACACAGCAAGACACCAAACACCCAGGCATTAGAAAAACATAGGGAAAAGATTTGGAGCAGAATTTCATGGAAAAATCTAAAGCATCACACGACAAATCAGTGCAGTTAAAAGAGCGCGGAGTGAAGAACAGTCAGGTGCAAGTTGGGGACATTGTCTTGTTGCATACCCAATGGGAAAGGCTGAAGTTGCTAATGCATGGCCTACAGACTGGATTGGTCCTTACCGAATTACAGAAAAAACAGAGACGAATGCCACAATTAAGGCACTCTATAGTAACCGCGAGGACAGAGTTCACCTAAACAGATTGAAAGTCGCACACCTTAGAGGCGAAGCTTACCCTTGCAACCAGGATACCGCAGCGCCGCCAGAAACCGGATGTGAAGCAATCGACAGCGAGGATGAAGACATGACGGAAACCGTCGTGAATGAGCGAGCTACGTCGGTCACTCAGCGAAAATATAACTTACGTTCTAGGTGTAGGTGATCCGTTAACAAAACAATGATCTGCAATGAACTGAGGCTCAAGAATCTCCTTGAGTTTGTGGGACGAGTTTTTGCGTTTAATTTTATATGTGTTCTTTTCCTATGTTTAATTATATATATGTGTATTGAAAGTAGGAGTGTTTTCTAGCAGTGTGTTACTTTAATCTTCACTCGCAAGAGTGAGATGTGTTCTTCATTAGGAGTATGTTTTCTAACTTCATGTAAACCTTAATTTTCGCTCGCAGGAGGTCTTGTTAAATACGAGATGCTTGTACGAGTGAGCTAACCTTATTCTATACTTTCTATTTCATTTCCATTCTTGCCATGGGAAAAAAGTAAATTTTTCATTAGGTTAATTTGATGTTTCCTTACAGGAGTAGTTGGTTGCGCTTAGTAGTATATATTTTTAATGGCGTACATTTCTTCGCAAGGGAAAAAGATGTGTTGCATTAGATTAAGAGTAGCGTTTTCCTTTTTCTGAAGTGTTGAATTTTCTGGGTTTGCGTCTTTCTCTCGCTCTCAAGGAATATCGTAGAATACGAGTTTCT
>JACJUY010000133.1:172265-194178 GCA_014220935.1 Platorchestia sp. MABIK
CGAGAAACCAGAAACGAAGTGTCAACCTCAAGGATGGAAGCAGAAAATGAAAATTTATTTCGATAAATTAGGTAGGTCGCCATGATGAACTGGCGTTCAAAAATGCTTTTATATGATTGTGCATTAAAATATAATTTTAGTAATGTGAATCTGGCTTCGTAACATTAATGCTCAGCAGGGCTTTCTGAAACGCGAATGCAAATTTTTCTGTAATGCTACTAATTAGGTAAATACTCACATCTGGATACTGAAGCTATATATTACGGCATCTTTATTGACATGTGAAATAGAATATTAAGAGATAGCGTCGGATGTAATTCGAATGAGACGGCCGATCTTCGAAAAACATTAACCCTCGGATTTCTCGTACAAACAGGAGCATTGGCTCGTATAGAGCAGAAGGATTTACTTCGTGCAAATGTGAACATCATCTCGGATCTAACGGACTTTGATGTCGATATAATGGAATGCCAACACGGAATTCTCCCGAATATTAACTCGGACTCTGCAGAATGTCATCTCAGATTCTTCAGGATATCACCTCGGATTGATGTGTGTCATATCGGATTATCTACGCATCATCTCTCATTCATCGGTGGATTAAAGCGAGTTCATGAAAAGCTAAATTCGTCTGATAAACGAATCACTTTAATGAAAAATCTAACGTTGAAAAATGAGATTGAAGAAGCGTCTAGGAAACAAGTGATAACGCATTGCATTTATCATGGTTGAGTGGTTATTTGAATCGAAATAACGATCTATCTAACAGAACGAAATCGTGATGTTAATGTGACGTGTAAAAATTTAAGAAATGGATTATCGGAAAAATAATAATTGCACTTCCTCCTGCAAATAGGTGACCAGCATTGACGCGTGTATGAAGCCAAAAAAATGCTACGGAAAAAGCATAAGAGATGATGGAGAAATTCAGCGAAAAACAAGGAAGAAGTCGACGAGTCAATTATGTAAACCATGGACATCGGATCCTCAGAACGGAAACAACAGAGATCGAAATTGCTGGAACTAGATGTTAATTCTTTAGGGTGTCTGAAGTNGGGAGGGGAGGGGAGGAAGAGGGGCAGAGGGGAGGGTAGGAGGAGGAGAGATGTAGAGAAAGGAGACGAGAGAGGGGAAGAAGGAGAAAATGAGAGAAGGAACAACGGAGGGAGAAGTAAACAGACAAAAGAGACGAATGAACGAACATGCAGGCACGCGGGATGTGTAATGTATGAAAGAGAAAATAAGATAGGAAGTGAAGTGAGAGGAGCCAGGTGAAAGATAAGTGAGCTTCATACTCATGTTAATAAAAAACAGCAACAAAAAAGTATCAAAAAATACAACGAGAAAACAAGAGAGAAGGAAAGAAGGACGTGTGAGGCGCAGAGCATCAACAATAAAACAACAAAAGAGGCAGGAATAAAAGTAAATGGAACAGAAAATAGCGAAACGATATAAATAGGGAGATGGCTACACGAAATAGTGAAGTAAGATAACATCACTAGGGAGATGGCCACACAAAATGGAGAAGTAAGATAACATCACTAGGGAGATGGCCACACAAAAGAGTGAAGTAAGATATCATCACTAGGGAGATGGCCACACAAAATAGTGAAGTAAGATAACATCACATAGGGAGATGGCCACACAAAATAGTGAAGTAAGATAACATAACTAGGGAGATGGCCACACAAGATAGTGAAGCAAGATAACATCACATAGGGAGATAGCCACACAAAATAGTGAAGTGAGATAACATAACTAGGGAGATGGCCACACAAAATAGTGAAGTAAGATAACATAACTAGGGAGATGGCCACACAAAATAGTGAAGTAAGATAACATAACTAGGGAGATGGCCACACAAAATAGTGAAGCAAGATAACATAACTAGGGAGATGGCCACACAAAATAGTGAAGTAAGATAACACAACTAGGGAGATGGCCACACAAGACAGTGAAGCAAGATAACACAACTAGGGAGATGGCCACACAAGACAGTGAAGTAAGATAACACAACTAGGGAGATGGCCACACAAGATAGTGAAGTAAGATAACACAACTAGGGAGATGGCCACACAAGACAGTGAAGTAAGATGGGTCTAACAGAACAAAAACACAGACAGTGGGGCTGCAGCAAGGTTTGAATGTCACCAAGCAGTAAAATTTTAAAGCAGTAAGGGGGTGAGTTCACCTATCACGCTCACCACGTCACGCTCACTACATCACACTCACCATATGCGAGCGTGACAGGAGAAAAAGAAACGGATCACAAGGTACATGTACAGTGCCATCATGAGGAGCTGAAAACCTGCAAGTGGTGCTGCAAGTGATGCTGCAAGTGGTACTGTAAATGATGCTGCAAGTGATGCTGCAAGCGATGCTGCAAGTGATGTTGCAAGTGGTGCTGCAAGTGGTGCTGCAAGTGGTGTTACGAGTGATGTTGCAAGTGATGTTGCAAGTGATGATGCAAGTGATGCTGCAAATGGTGTTGCAAGTGGTGCTGCAAGTGATGTTGCAAGTGATGCTGCAAGTGATGCTGCAAGTGGTGCTGCAAGTGGTGTTGCAAGTGATGTTGCAAGTGATGTTGCAAGTGATGCTGCAAGTGGTGCTGCAAGTGGTGTTGCAAGTGGTGCTGTAAGTGATGCTGCAAGTGGTGCTGCAAGTTATGATCAGAAGTGCTCACATTGTGGCAAGGCAGCGCAGCAAGCAGCACCAATGCAGCAAGTAGTTGGATGAGGGAAGGTGACCTCGTTGCGAGGGCAGTGAGAGGGGAACTGGAGTGGGAACTGAGGGGAGATCAGAGGGGAACTGAGGGAATAACCGAGGAGCGGAGGAGACGCTGAAGGGGAACTGAGGGCAGAACAGAGTAAAATTGAGGGAAGAACCGAAGGAAATTGAGGGAAGGCCAGAGTATGAATTGAGGGAAGAACAGATGCTAATTGAGAGAAGAATAGAGGGAAATTGAGGGAAGATCAGAGTAGGAATTGAGGGAAGAACAGTGGTGAGTTGAGTGTAGAATAGAGCAAAATTGAGAGAAGAACAGAGGCAAATTGGGGAAATAATAGACAAAAATTGAGGAAAGGACAGTGTGGAATTGAGGAAAGAACAGAGTGGAATTGAGGAAAGAACTAAGTGGAATTGAGGGAAGGACTGAGAGGGAACTGATAAAATAACAGAAGAACACAGTAGGAATTGGAGAAGAGCTGAACTAAGAACAGAAGAGGAATTGAGGGAAAACATGCAAACTGAGGGAAGAATGGAGTGGAAGCTGAGGGAGGAACAGATGGGAAATAGAGGGAAAAATGGAGCAAAACAAAAGAAAAAAGAAAGGATGGCAGAGAAAAGAACAGAGTAAGAGAAGAACAAATCGAAAACTTAGGAAAGAACACAGGGGACTGAGGGAACAATAGGATTAGAACATAGGTAAGATCAGAGGAAGAATCGAAAAAAGAACAGAGGGAAACTATGAGAAGAACAGTGGAGACTGAGGGAACAATAGGATTTGAACATAGGGAAGAACAGAGGGAAACTACGGGAAGAACCGAAGGGAGGAGAGAGGCAGCGGATGAGGGGATGCAACAGAGGGAGAGCACGTGCCGCCTCTCAAGGAGCGCAAGGGAAATATTCATAAGGTGAAATCAAGAGCGAGCTTCAAGATCGTTATTGAAATTAATAAAAGAGATACAACGGCAAAAAGTAAAAAAATAGGCAAATGGAAATGCAAAATTAGAGATGAAACGAGAGAAGGAGGGAGAGAGAGAAGCGAAAGAATGAGTTTCTGCTGAGAGGAAATCTTGCGTGTGAGAGAGCAGAGCTGCACGGGGCAAGAGGGGAGAGTGTGAGGGCAGGTCCCCGCTGGGGAAATTTAGAGGTGAACAGTATTGAGGTGAACAAAACTAGGCTAGGTGAGCAGGAGAGGGTGCACCTATGCAGGAGGCAAGGAGTTTTTACGCGCAGCAATGTGTAAGGGAAACCTTTGAAATAAATGTTACAGGCTAAAGTGCACGAATAGAAGCATCAGAAAGGAACTCAAATAAATTCAGAAGAAGTATACAGAAAAGAAAACAAAATGATGAATGAATGTTATAAAAGAACAGGATGAGAGAGATAAAACGAAACGGATCTACCAGAGACAGGTTCCAGACGGCATATCTAGACAGGAAGCAGACAGGGAGATATCAAGGCACGAATACGACAGGGACATTGCAACGGGAAGGAGAAGGGAGAGAGAGAGACAGGAAGATGGAGGGAGGAGAGAGACAGAGCGCGCAGCACAGATAGATGTAGCATGGACTGAGAAGGAAGCATCTCACACAACCAACACTCGTGTTCTTGCACACAGTAGCAGCAAACGCTTCAAGCAAAGTCTGCTCGAGAACGTCGAAAAGAAAAACAAAAGGATCGAACAATGTGCGGTTTTTAGAAAAGAAAGAAATTGAACCCGGTAATGAGAGAAGAAGCGGGCGCAAACATTGCGTATATATATATATATAAAAATAGCACAGGAAGGTTAGGAGGAATCTGACATGAATGTAATGAAGCTAAAATAGCGCCGCAGCGCGTGGGAAGTGAGGGGAACCTAATGCAGCAGTATGAGGAAAATGAAGGGAAAGTAACACAACATGTTGAGGAAGATGAATAAAAAACACATGATGAGGGAGATAAGGGGAAAACACAACAGAGTGAGGGAAATGAGGGTAAAGTAACGCAATAGAGTGAGGGGTGGCGGGCGCACACACAGCAGGCTGAGGGGAGCGCGGCCCTGCAAAAAGGGGAGGATTAAAGGGGATTACTGCAGCCCTCTGGGGCCGGCGAGGGGTGGAGAGGAGAGGGGGGGGGCAGGAGGGGGAGGGGGGGCGTGCACATACATGAGCTCAAATATGGAAACTTGTTGACGTGCGCGCTACAAAATATTGCGTGTTTCCTGCCTCCCCGCCGATATTGCGTGACGGCGAGTGATGTGTGGTGTGTGTTGTGTGTGTAGCATGTGTTGTGTGTGTGTTGTGTGAGTGACGTGTGTTGTGTGTGTTGTGTGATGGTGTGTGTTAGTGCACATGCTGTGTGTCATGTGAGTGTTTAGTATGTTGTGTGAGTGCGTATGTTGTGTGTGTCATGTGCGTGTGTAGTGTGAGTAGTTTTAGTGCGCGTGTGTTGTGAGTGTGTGAGTAGTGTACCCGTGCTGAATGTGTTGTGTGTGCAAAGTGTGTGTTGTGCACGAGTGTTTGGGGGGGAGGGCGTAATGTGTGCGTGTAGCATCTGAAAATTGTTTGAGGGCTGTGTGTGTTTCGTGCGTTTGTACTGTGTGCATTGTGTGGGTGTGTGCCATGTGTGTACTTCTATACCACCGAGTACAGCATGCGCACACATACACTGCACATAAAGCGTTCATAAGATATAGAACAAAGCTGTCGGAAGATACAAAGCATGAAGCGGTCTCATACAGAGCACACATGCAGACGGTGCGCGCACACTGCCCCGTCAAATAACGGACCACTCTATACGGACAAAGTGGGGGACTTGCCAGCAAGACGGCGTGCCAGGCTTGGGGCCAGGCACGCTGTCATGGCATGGCACTGACATGGCACTGACAAGGCACTGACATGGCGATGACATGGCACTGACATGGCACTGACAAGGCACTGTCATTGAACTGTCATGGCACTGTCGTGGCACTATCATGGTACTGTCGTGGCACTGTCATGGCATTGACATGGCACTGACATGGCACTGTCATTGCACTGACATGGCACTGTCGTGGCACTTACATGGCACTGACATGGCACTGACATGGCACTGTCATGGCTATTGATATGATTCATCATATCTAGCGTCCAAGAAATTTTTTTTTGTGCTATGGAATATTTTGAATGTTACGACAGGCCTGCGTATTCATTTCGAATCTCCAAGAAGAACTGCGTCGATCATCATATTTGAAGAGATATTTCATCGCGAGTTACCTACGGATGCAAAGGATGCCAACTCTACCAAGAATCTTCTAAAAGCCCGACATCTGAACGAACCTCCGTGATGCAACCATTGTACCGCCCATGTTACAACATCGTTTCTTTCATCGAGCAACCCGAGGTTGCCATTTACTACCATTCAATTTATCCTTAATCTCTAATTCTTTTATTTATAGGAATATTTCTTGTATTTTAGTGAGTATTTCATCAAGGGAACTCATATAGGGATTATTGATTCAATTAGACATATTTCCATATACGTTAGGATGATTTTCATATTTCTCTAGAACGACGTTTAATCGAGGTTCCAGCCCTAGCGGGTGGCTGCGCGTAGCAAGAGGGGAGAACTCAGGCAGTTAGGCGGGTGACACCACATAAGCAAGAGCTGTGTCGTTCCAATCTTTTTAGCCGCGCCCTACGGGTGCCGGCGCTGGTGTTATAAACATCATTTCAACAAAATCGTCGTGAAGTGATTTCAAAATGTAGAGCACTTTATCACCGTAAGCCAGCTTAATTGATTCAAATTCTGATAACAATCAAGCTTCTACAACCACTCCGACATACCAGGCTGGCATTCCACCATCTCGACATCCGGGGGACCTCACATCTCTCCCTAAAAGATGAGTTTCTCATTTCATTAAATAGCTTCGCATTGTTAACCCAATTTCACGACATTCTCAAATCGTTGTTAAACTTCGATTTAGCAAGCGATATCTTGTGTTAGTACCATTTATGTAACAGAAATAGTTAGTCATTTGGATCTGATTGTAATGCGCGTTTAATTGATTCTTTATAAGTAAATCTTTATCTTAGTTACAAGCAGTGGTGGGCACGATAACGAAAAAACGTTATCGCGATAACCGATAAATCGATAACGAAAACCTTATCGGCGATAACCGATAATCGATAATTGGCGAAAAATTTATCGCCGATAATCGATAACCGATAAATCGATAAATCCAAAATTCCGATACTAGCGATAACGATATTGGTATTTTAAATAAAAACAAATCGAAATGTTTTTTTTTATTTGTGGGATAAAGATATACGTGAAAAAAAATATACATATGTATATAACCATATGATTAAATGAGATAAATTAGAATCGGAAAAACATAACACACTTGCACAAATGTACAGAATATACACAGACACTAACGAAACACAGCTTTTAGCTCTAAAAGTTGCACTACTATTAAATAAGGTGACCTGAGGCAGGCTTTTTAATGTTTGCCCCGCTTATTTCTAGTGTAACAAAATGTCTCGCTGTGTCTTTTTTTGAGGCAACAGCTGAATACCAAGGAAAGTGCGATGGCATAGAACTTCCGAGGTACCAAACAACATCGGCATCTACGGATGCTTTATTTCCAATTGAAGCATGATACATATCACCTTTTACATTGGTTTTTCAAATGCCTTATAACTAACACCAGGACGCCATGACGCTTTCCCCCGGTCAAATACCGGTACCCATTTCAGACACCTGGGTAAAGTGGGGTATTGTGCTTAGAATTTTTCTCCTATACCCAACAGAGAAAATCGCCACCAGCGCCGAGACTCGAACCCGGGTCTCCCCGCACGGAGTCAGGTCCTATACACACACGGCTATGGCGAGCATAAGACAGTTGGAAACGAAACGCTGAATAAAATATATCTGAATAAATCTGAATAAAATATAATGTGTGTGGGCGTGTGTGTGTGTATTTATATATATAAATATATATATATATATTATTTATATATATATTACATGACTTACACACAATTGTATAATATCCGTCACATTAGTAACTATTAAACCTCCAATTATAGTTCTAACTCTCAAAAACACAACACAAAAGACAAAACTAATAAAGATCAGCACTCGACGCCACGTTCACACTATACATACATTCAGCGCGATGCAGCCAACAACACACAAGTACGCACACGTTTCGCCACACGGCCCCGCCGACTGTCAACCACCAGGGTTGCCACTCACAAAAATATTAAAAGCCAAGATTGCCCTGTAAAAAAAGCCAAGATTTAAAAAAAAAACATGATTGTCTAGATCGTAAAAAACACTTAGAATTATACGCCAACATCAATAATACCACAAAATGGCCCTAGTGGAGCTAGTCTAGCTCCACTAGGGCCACTGCATGGTTAGTGGTTACCTCCCTATCACTGTCACTAAGTTCCTCTATTTCACTCATATCATCGATTAATTATTATAATGCAAGTTTGACCTGAAACATGACGGACTTAAATGCACATCCAACGATAAGGGGAGCTAAATACGAACTGAATACGTGTCTTCACGGTCTCACCCACAGGGTTGCCAGATGTCCCAGTCCACATGAGGCCACACTTTTGATTAAAAAGGCCACAAAAGAGGCCAACCTTATTACACCATAACACGTACATCCTACACGTGTAGTTCCTGTCCCGAACTCGTCCCGCCCCGTCATGTCGAATCCCAGCGGAAAAAACTGAAATTATCGATTATCGATAGTTTGGAACCAAAAGTATCGGCGATACCGATAAATCGATAACTCGGGAAAAAAAATTATCGGATAACCGATAACCCGAAATCGTTATCGCGATAATTTATCGCGATAACGCCCAGCTATGGTTACAAGTGTATCAATACCTGTGTTCTGAAAAGTTGAGAAAAGACATAAAAGGCATGAAAATACGTTACCAAATTATCATTATCAGTTCATTCATTTGATATTATAAATATTCAATTTCCCTTATTCTAAGGGTGGTGGCAGCGTAGCTTCAGCTACCTACAAATTAAAATCATGGCGAGGACACAAGTCACGCCTTATTAATAAAAATAAATGAATGTGACATATACCACATGTCACGACGAAAGAAATGAATTGCAATCCAAATTGAGCATCTCAGCGGAGGATCGGCGTAGTTCACGACAAAATGCTGGCAGCGATGCAGGATCACAACACTATGTCATGGCAGTGTCATGGCATGTCACGGTACGGAAGATTCGCTCCGCAGGTAGCGAGTCAGCAGCGAGGCAACTTCAACTGTTTCACCGCAACGCCCGAATATCGCTATTTTACGGACATCTTCGTACATTTCAGAGTCTCATATACCGGCTATAACCAAATGGAAATTATTGTTAGCTTTGACAATAGCCAGGCAAACAGCTCAGCAACAAATGCTTAGACAAAGAAAAAATGCAGAAGGCAAAGACTGATGTCAGAATGGACTTGTATGACTAACAGCAGATGTGATGTATTATAGCAGATTAAAACTAACAATATATGTAATGGTGATTCAGTTTGAGATTAATAATGAACAGTAGATGTATTGTAGCAGATTTATGACTAACAGCAGATGTGATGTAATGTAATGCAGCAGATTTATGACTAACAGCAGATGTGATGTAATGTAATGCAGTAAATTTATGACTAACAGCAGATGTGATGTAATGTAATGCAGTAAATTTATGACTGACAAGTGGGAAATATAATGCAGCAGATCATTAAAATTATCAGCAGATGCTCCGCATGCAGCAATGTATGTAGAATACGGTGTCGGAATTTCGGAAACATACGAGCCTCCCTACGATGCACATCAGAATACCCCGGAGGACTCAAAGCTTGCCACACAGACCACAAGATACACCGTAGAGAACTCAGCAGGATACACCGCAGGATACATGGCAGGATACGCCCCAGCAGGACGGTAGCAGACATAACCGTACATTCTCATCACGCCTCCTGAGAGCGTCTGGACGCCTCGTACCGCATGACATGTGGCCTCATAGAGTGCGGCATGTGGGTCCACAATGAGCGGCATGTGGCCTCACAGCGCGCGGCATATGAACCCATAATGTGGGAAATGTGGCCTCATAACGTGCAGCATGTGGCTTCATATCAGGCGGTATGTGGCTTCTAAAGAGGCGCTATGTGGCCTCATAATTTGCAATATGTGGCTTCATAATGTACGTCATGTGGCCTCACATCAACACACGCGAAACAAAGCCAAATTACTTCCAGCAAGACCCAGCAGCGCTGACAAGCACCAGACACAACACACGACTATGACGTCCGCAGTGACGTGTGCTCCAGCATGCACAACACATTTGTTGCGTTCAACAACAAAGTATTAAATATAAATATGACAGATTTTGGAAATTTCTCTGACGCCCTTATCGGAAATCGGAGGCAACTACCTCTACTTGAAAGAAACAGTGCTTCGCTTAAAATGAGAACCTCTCTGAATTAAGCAACTGGGGGCTGACTACCTAATGAAAACAAATTCAAGTCTCGAATAGATATGCACATTGAGGTCACTTTCACGATACATGGGTCCCGTTCATCAAAACAGATAACATAAATGGCGCAGCTTATATCAACAGCCTGCACGCATTACACTACTCACCGACCAGCACCGCAGAAAAATTAGTGAGCAGACAGTAGCTATCATCCACACTGCATTGTGGGCGGCTTTCTAGAGCAGGGGTTTCTAACTTTTTTTTCGCGTCGCACCTTTGAAAAAATATCACTCGAAACTCGTACCCCCTGAAATATAAATGCTAATACATAGCCAATATCTTATCATTTACGTGGACTTTTCTCGCACTCCCAGGGGGTGAGAGCACCCAAAGTTAGGAACCCCTGTTCTAGAGGGTCGGAGAGAGGGAAAAGCGATCTGTGAGATGCCCAGTGACATGGGCATTTAATTCGGGACTTGTAACCTGGGGACGCACACAGCACAATGAAAAGAAGAAATGCAGCCCACTACGCTGCAGGTACTAAAGTGAGACGACGTGTCCTCTCACCCTCACCTCTGTTCCATCATGCACCTTCCTTCATCAATACAATACCAGCGCGTAGAAGCTCCGCGCACCGCTGGAGGAAATCACTAGAGTGGGTGCCGATGCTGCTGCGCGAGCGCTGCTGTAGTGAAGTGCACCCACTGCGAAAATTACTGTTTAAATTAGCGTGGCAAAACGTGTTCCACTTAGCTAGGTATTCATTGTTCACCCACGAGCGTTTCACCCATAACATTGTACGTAGCAATGGGCGTAATCATAGGCAGCCATGTGATGACGTAAGTATTTTTATTCCCAAAATTTTAAGTCTACTACATGCACACATTTATCGAAAATGTCTGTGCAGCATGACGACATCTGGTGATGTTGGCATACAAGTTTCATTATAAATTTCTAGCAGCCCAAAATGAATAGGCAATCTACATTGTCAAAAGGGCTTTAGTAAAAAGGGCTGTTCGGATACCAAAAGGAATTAAAATGTTGAACTGAACAAAGAAAACTTTCTTGCGTGAGTGCATAGAAATAAATCAACGAGTGTTCATCGGCGCAGATATGTAGTGCATGAAACGATGATTCAGAAAAACCACTGATGTAAAACAAGCACACTTCTAAAAAAACTATTAACGGCAAATAATAATCTAAAACTAACATGAGAAATCATTCATAAGGTAGCGCAATGTAAAAATTCTCACCGTATTAGCGATTTTGAAAACCCCGACCAAAAACCGCTGCTTCCATTACTTTTATAAACCAAGTGCGCAAAAATATTCGATGAATTACATATCTAAACCAATTAAAATCAGCTTTCAGTTGCAAGCCCAAGCCTTGCTTCATCCACTAGCACCAGCGTCTAATGGAAACTACTGTCCAATGGAAACCGGACATGATAGTATTAGTTTACAATATATTAAACACAGTTTTCCGTTCAGCTCCAATTATTCGTTAGCTAAATAACATTGGCCAAAAAAGGTTTCGTTACGGAACCTTTTGCTATATAGAGAGACACAGAACAAGCAGGTCACAACAGCTGAAAATAACAACTGCACGCATAGCGATAAAAAAAATAAATACGTTTAGCGCAGGAACTTTTCAGGTGTGCGCATATGATTACTTCAAAAAATCATTTCATTCACAGATACCTTCAAAATCAAAGTTACTTTCAAGTTACAAAAGAGTTTTTTTCAAAATTAAAAGCTGCAAAATTGTAATGGAGACAGTTCAGGTCCGGGGACACCATCCGTTCTTCGTGGGTGAGCTACGTCCGCACCTGTATGAGTGTGTCCTGCATCTCATCACGCTCACCTGCCCACCCACGTTACCTGACCCACCCCACAGCACGGCACCTGCATCCATCCCATCCCACAGCACGGCAACACCCCCGCGTTGTAGACAAGCTGAGGAGGGCGGACGAGTATGTCAAGCGACGGCTTGCACCACACAACAGCCTACAGTATAACTGAAGTTGATCCTCTTGCAAGATGGCCAAACTGACATCCAGCTGGCGGCACCTGGACATCTATCCAGCTGGTAATACCCGGCCAAGCAGCTCATGGCAAAGGGTAAGCCAAGCGCACGCAGATTTGCCGTCGCACCAAAATATTGTACGACCGCTAAAATGTTTTCGTCTTGCTTGAGATAAGGGTGTTTTCCTATTCTATGCGTGGTTTTCATGGATGCTTCTTGGAAAAACACGACTCAGTGAAAACAAAAACGAAGCATACATCGTAGAAATTAGACGTAAGATCACCAGCGTAATAAAAGCACGTTATAACTTACATTTTCCGTACGTGCACTGGTACTTTATTCACTCCTGATCTCAAATCTGGGACCAGCTGCGAAATTTAAAAATTATGATTTGCATGAATAATCTTTAAAAATTTGTTAACTAACATTAACTCATTGATGAATATAAAGAATGGAGAAGGTTAGCAATTTCTGTCTAGTCAAATTAAGTAGAAAATTGCATTTTCAGCTGATCAAAATTTAAGACCAGGTCGCAGAAAGATTTAAGCGTAAAGAGAATCATGGATTTTACCTCAGAAGTTGCCACGGTGTTAAAGTGTTTCTATGACCAAGGCCAGGAAGCTATCCACCTTGGAGCGTGGTCAAATCCCTCAGCAACATTCCGTAATTAAGAAAGGGTTGCCACAACGCCCGTTCGCAGCTGAGGTTAAACGCAGTAAAATATTGCTTTGCAACTTTCTGAAAGACGCTAATATTTATGGAACAAGGAAATCGAATGGTAGATAAAAAAAGTATTAGCGTTGAAATGGATAATTTGTTGGGTTGTCCGTCAAGCTAAGGGACAATCTTCAAGACAAATTAAAGCACTCACTGAGGTCGATTGCAGTCCAACAACCCATGGGCGACTTGATGCAAAAATGTTTGAAAAATAAAACGCGATCATAAGAGGTTCGTTTGCTTCCACAGCTTTCTAAAGTAGTCCACTTAGAATTGCCAGGGATCACCGAATATGAGACGTTGAAAAGTGGGAGAGAGTTTCGTTCTCTGATGAGAATAAATTAAAGCCTGGACAGTCCTGATGGCTTCCTACGACAAAGTGTATGACGCTGCATGAAACGTTTTCTACGCAGCGCAGTGGCAGAGGTTCCGTAATGAGATGGGATGCCTTTTCCATCAGAAACTTCGGGTTGTGCTGGGATGTCAAACAGCGGCTGATGATGTTGATAGAGAGATTGAGATTGAACTTATCATGAGTGGAGGCATGGCTCACACTAAAATCCTTATTTTGATAACTTTTACATCGTAGCAAAGATATTTTTATTTTTTGATTTACTGGTCTCCAAATTTTCATCAGCTGGAAAGCGCTCAGTAGATATTTGATCGTTGAATTAAATTGAATAGAAGGAAATCAATGTCTTCTTCATCCTTCATTTTTACCGACGAGTAAACTATAACCAGAAAACGTTTAACGTCTTTCCATGCAAAATAGTATTTTTTCAGTTTTCATGTGACCTTAATGAATTGAGAAGTGATACAACTACTCAATATCTATCTCACAACACATCATCATAATCTACTTCTGAAACAAAACACTCTACAGCTGGTAGACAAATGAAGTACACCACGATCAAGACCGCAGTTCTGAGCAGAAACTGGACACAAATGTTCCACCGAGGAATTTTCACATCGTACAAAAGCCAAACAAGACATAGCGTTGCATGGCGTCTTGTTGGCGTAGGCGGCGTGAGGCGCCAATTTTGTCGGCTCCTGCCGGTGGCGCTGGAAGCCCGGGAGCCACGGCCAGAAAATTGTCCATTGCATTGCCCAGCTTCGCATGCCACTCTTGTCGCCCATCTGCCCGCCCCTGTCCCCTGCACCCAAGTGCACGGCACCTAACCTCATCCCACAGCACGGCACCTGAACCCACAGCACGGCACCTGAGCCCACCCCACAACATGGCACCTGCACCCACAGCATGGCACCTGAGCCCACTCCACAACACGGCACCTTCACACACAGCACGGTACCTGCACCCACAGCACGGCACCTGCACCCACAGCACAGCACCTGCACCCACACGAAGCGCTGCAACAGGCCCACGCTGACGTTGTTGGCTTGCGTATTGAGAGCAACATTTTGGTCAGGACAACGGGCTCCTGCCATAACGCTGCGAGTAAATATCATCTTCTCTATTGGCCTGACGAACGATAAAGTGGCCATAACAGAACGCTTCCAGTGAAAATTGTGCTCTCTTTTTTAGAAACGTACATCAGTCCCTTGCTACTCAGCAGCGGTTGCATATTACGTTCGTTATTATTTCCTAGTGTACAACAAATAATTGTCCGATCTAAAGCGGTGCGAGTAAATGTCAAGTTCACTATTTGCCTCCCATTCGTCAAGATGCTGCAGTTAAATATGAAGTTTACTATTTGACTCACGTTGGACAAGATGCATCAGTTGAATATTACGTTCTCTATTTGCCGCACGTCAGACAAGATGCGTGTCACCAAACAGCAGTGTTCGCTACAACACTTGCTACACGCTGTCTCGCAGCGGCTACATAATAAATTAGAGCGCGACCGTACGCATGGCGTGCGGACCCAAGTGCTCACTATCGATTGCTGCGTCCGATAGTGAAACATTTTCGCGGCGGCTGGAGTGGCGGAGGAAGAGGACAGGCAGGGAGGCTGCCCAAAAAACGAGCCTCACAGCGATGAGGCGCCCACAAAAACACAGGAGCCCAATTCAAACAAAACACAGCGAGGCAAAACAAGGAGAAGGTCAGGGTCTCCAAGTGACGGCCCAGATGGAGTTACACTAAGTCTAGGCTTCTTGATCAATTTTCCACAGCCACACAAACCAAAAAGACTTTAAAAAAAAAGAGATAGTGTTAAGTTACGTAAACATGCGATAGGAAAATCGATCGGCTGACGAATAAAGTGTTCCGCGAAACATTATGATGAGTTTCAGAGTCAATCGGAGCTGTGCAATGTGTGAAGGAAATGAATTATTTACAGGAGAAAAGGAAGCACGGAATTTCGCCGAATGAACTTACCTAAATTAAATCGATATTTATATCAGAGATACAGTACTGATGTTAGAGAAACAGCCTTAGAAGAAAAATGACGTATTAAACAGTGATAGCAGATGCTACCTCACAAAAATTGTGAACACGGTTAATTAACATGAAATAGATTTAGCAACTTAGACAAGTTGTCTCACAATTACACCTGAATTCCCTATCCCTCTTAATCAATCCCACACATTCTATTTTCATTAAGCCAGAATATCGCCAACGATAAACGAATCTTACCAAACCTATAGGACACTACATTAATCATGAGTAATAGTATGAAATCAGGCAAAATTGAGCCACAGAGTACAAACTGCACCTCTCTATACAATCTCAGCCACAAATTACGCACAGCCCGCCATTAACTCTATGTTGACGTTGATGCAAAATAAGCGAAGCACCTTGCAAAAAGTTTACCCGGCAAGCGCATTTATTCGTAGTGTGGAGATATAACATGGCGTCTCTAAAATAGTCATTAAAGCACAGTGCAGGCTGTGCGCAACGCGCGCTGGAGTCAGAACACTAAAGAGCAGAACAAAACACTAAAGGGCATCTCCAGTGTACACACGACAGCCAGACTCCAGGATTGTAACACCAAAAGTAACCAATGTAAGGTTTTTGTACAGAAGCGCAGGATTAGGAAGCGAAGATAAAAATATCGACCTGACGGGTGGAGCAAGGGCGTCAGATGCACTGAACACTTACTACCACCAGTGTTTTGATGCTTGCGTTGTTCGCTTTACGGGTGGTGCACCGTGGCGATCAGGCTTCTATTATTACTATATTAGTAATGGCTGTCATCATCGGAGCAGGTTTACAACAACAGCTATAGCAGCGCCGGCGCCGTAGCATGCTTTCAGCAAAGTTATCTTGCGTGAACCAGTGAAGTTTTGCGCGGCAGCCATCAGAAATATGAGATCATCCCTTAAGTTCAGTCCAAGTTTTGAATAAATAAAACAAGTGACCGAATGTTACATTTAATTAAAGATACAATCATCGATGTACTTTCCTTGATTATCTATGACTTCCATCTATTAACGAGCTTATTAATACAAGTGTTGGAATATTCTTTGGGTTTTGATTCAAAGAACTCACAATTATCAGTTTCAACCTCTTCCTGCTCTGCAAAAGCTGTTTCTTCCAAATGATTTAGTGTGCCACGAAACAAACGGTAGTCTGAAGGAGCTGCTGAGTTTCCTTTCTTGAACTCATAAAACATTATGGGCCTCAAATGATTCGTGGGGGTACTTCCATGTTACCAGGATTTTAATCAAGCAAATTTAAATTCTTTTGTTCTGTAAAACACAATTTGATCAGTTACAATGCAAATAAACGCAAAATAATGTTCATCTCCATTAGGCATCATAAAATACTCTTTAAATTTCGTTCAATTTAAAATAGGTAAAATTCGAACAGAACTTATGGGATGACCTGATATTTCAGCGATTTATCTTAACACAAACGACACTGCGCTGAAATGCACATCACGGACCTAACTGCACTAGTTAACATGAGCAGATACCGGCGGCGACTTTCAATTAAAAAGGATTGTGATGTGAGCTACTATCATGTCATGAAGGAGTACCATGTGAGACACTACCATGTCGTGAGGGGGTGCCGTGCGAGGTTATACCCCTTGCCACACCTCAAACAATAAAATAACTCGCACACAACACAACTCTACAAGCACTCAAGAGCCAGGCCTCACCGAAGCAACACACGGCAATATCGTACGTTGGTCGCGACGACGCGTTTGGGGCGAAGAAGCGCCTTCGTTTGGCCGTAATTCGCGGGTAAGTGCAGCGCGCCTCCTAATAAAATGCGAGCGATGCAATAAGCGCTGTTTTTACACGCAACGCACCCTTTGAGCGCCAAAAATTCGACAGGAATTCAGTGAATGGCTCATTCCCCGCATTCCCTTGCGCTCGAAATTAAAAACCCATTCGCCCGCGCTCAGCAAAACCAGCGCGCTGATTGGCGCGTGGCCCGCGTGTCGCTGCCAATCAAAATTAAGCTCATAGCCGTCCGAGACGTTGCATGTAACATGGAAGGAATTGAAAAACTCAAAATCATTCCGAGAACAATTCATAGATGATCAAAATTCCTGAATGAATTCAGATTTTTATCAATATGTTTTTAGACAGTGAGCAAATGGTATTTAATTGAGGTAAGCATGAACATGTTTTCACTAGCTATTCCACGATTTCGAAAGAAACTCAACTTCATCTCAAGTCAGTGGAAAAATCTCACCGCTATTCTATAGAATTTAGTTAATTTAGAGGCAACGAATTTTTTTCCTTATTTTAATTTGATATTAATTTTTACACCTACGTTGAAACAAATCTCTATACGTATTAACAAAAACAACGTCTCCTATTGCGTGCACATATTGTAGCATGCCACAGCTTCTCGGGAGTGCGCATAATTTCGAGACAAGGATGTGGTGAGCGTGTCTCACTGCTACGTGCAGGAGAATAATAACGCTCACACCACGACTGCTCGCAATGCACGAGGGATGGAATACAACGAAGGGAAGTGGGAGCCCTTCTTCAGCGCTTGTTTTTCTTTGAGAGAAGGGTTGTACAGGGTGGCGCATAAGTAACGCACCCTTTTAAAAAATTAATAATAAACAAACTATGAAAGGAATAACGATAGGGTTAATTGCAAACGATAGAGGAACTATTAAACTTTATTTACATGTCATATCCTGTCTACAGATAAAAAGTGTATATTGCGGTTATAAATCAGGGTGCGTTACTTATGCGCCACCCTCTATATGGAAAAGAGAGGGGTAGGAATCATATAGTACATCGCCGTGCTAAGTGAATTGGTGGCTGTGATGTGGGTGGCTGTACTGAAAGTGAGAAACATGAAGAGAAAACTCAGAAGGGACAAAATTTGGTTCTCTGCGCGCCGAGCCGAGCTACATATACATACATACGTGCATGAGGTGAGGTTGTTTGAATAGCTAGTGGTCGAGATAAGATGAGACTCGAGAGAAGGTGACAATGTGAGTGGGCATTACTTATTTCTCAGTTGCGTGATCGAATGGAAAGAAAAGCTGTCCGGAATACTGAACCCCACATTTTAAGAAACATGATGAGAATGTACATTTTTTCGTTTGATACAAGTTGTAATTTTTTTCTTCATTAACTTAACTTTAAAATTGCGTTTTTTTCTTCAGATTCATAAGAACAACAACAAATTTTTAGATTATACTGTTTTTATACGAGGAGTATGGTTCACAGACGTAAAATTTAAAATGATTCTCTTCAACATCAGAGCAAGAAGAGAGAACAGAGAGATTGTGGAGTGGCTGGACTCGGTAGGCAGCGAGGCCCGCAACGCGTACTGAACACAACATGCTACTCAGATGTGGCGAATACTGCGAAAATGAGCATACAATTGTGGACCTCATGACTGACGGAGGAGAATTACAGCCAATTACATCAGTTCAATTTCATCCAGGAATAATGACGAGTGAGGTGTTCTCAAAACTGACATCTCCAAATTGATGATTAATGACATTTTTGATAGCCTTGGAAGCGCTGCAAGTATTACCATTGTTGATTGGGAGTTAAATATTTTTCATTTATCACTTAAGGTCTCTAGTTTTTTTCCTAGGTTTTACTAAATTAATGAAAGAAAGGGTTAAAGATGACGTCGTGAGTCCATTGGTTTTCTACAATTTGGTGCAGCAAGGCCCTTTAAGGTCGATTTAGAGCAGTACATTGTACCAATAGTTCTGGCTACAGCCAAGTTCGATTGCTGCCACTGGATATTCAGTGCCATGAAACATTACGTGTGTTACAGTACCATAAAACCAGAAAACACAATAAGCCATTAGAGGGAACTACAGTACAGCCGCCCATTGCGGTTCATTTCCCATCAGTGGAGTCAACTGGCGGAATTATTGCAGTGCCACTTGTAGCCACGGTGCGAGGAAGCTGCTGTATAAGCGAACATGACACCCGTATCGCTGCATTAATGTTCCTATTCCAAATTGTCATGGTACTGCACCGATTTTTAATAAGGTCACTGAACTAAGGAACGTTAAAGTTTGTATGTGTGCAAGGCATCATATATTTAAATTTGTTCATCTTCAAAGACAGGACACAAAATTTTAGTATTTGAATGCAGTCTTTCATAAAAGAATTTTCAAATGTGGTAAACACAATAATGATTAAAAAAGGAACCTTGGCCCTTGCGAGCGTTAAATCATGACCTCAGGGTCATTGTCGCCAAGATAATGTAGCCATTATCAATAGACGGATCTTATCAATTATATCGGATTTTTCTAAACAAAAGACCACAGATATTGAGGTATTGATTCTACAAGGAGGTTGCTGATTTTACGATTTCTTAGTAAATGAAAACTGAATTTTGTTTTATCATCAATTGAATTGATGAAAATCTGAATAAAGTTTCTGAAGACTCCTTCATCTTCCTCATACCTGGAATGCATTTGTTTTTTACCACAATCTTTAGCTACACCGCATGAGATCAGAAGCATCAGCGTGAGCAATGTCCAAACCGGCAACACTAACGCAAGATTTTTTACAAACTAACACCAAAAACACTGACACTAGCCACACGGAGGTCAGTAACGCAAACAACACATGCAACACCAAAATTAGCAATTTCATCAGCAAAACAAGCAACACTACAACCACCAGCTCTAACATCACAACGCAAATAGCGTAAAGAGCAGTTTTTTAGCAGAAGCTATGACAGCGTTGTGAATGATTTCCACTATTTCTTACGTTCAGCTAAGATAGAGTCAACGCTATTAACGTCAGAATACGTCTGACCCACATTAAACGTTGAGAATATCCGCGTTGACTCGTAATGTGTTTTCGTGGAAGACATCGAAGCAGCATCAGTACGAACTGCCGTACAATCCTCCAAAAACATTAGTACATCCTTGATGATTATAACGAAGAACGCAGACATACCAGGTTCGTCCATGAAGGTATAGCACCACCATGAAAGCGTATACGATGCTGGGACGTCGGCGTCGAGAGCATAAGCAAACGATATGTGGTGTGGGTATCGTTTGCTTACTCTCGGCCCGTCTGCAGACCTCTACCCTCATCCACCGTGCATCTACACACTCAATCTCATGACAGCAACGCATCCTCTACGAGCCAAGCCACGTCATACGGACGCCACACCTTTTGAGAAAATATTTCTATGTTCGTGTAGCACTGGGATTTTCTTCATTTCATAGAGGTTGGGCTTACGGTTCATTTTCTCGATAAACCAATGAGAATCACAAATATTCCTATTATTCAACATCCTCATTTTGACCCTCGTTTAAATATACGTACGTTCGAGACAAGTTCGTGTAAACGAGCAAGAAGCTCCTTGCAGGGATCGCCACCACTTTGTGTGGTGATCCGGCATTCTTTGAGATGTGCGTTTCTTAAACATGCGCATTTCGCATTCTTTATGATGCGCATTGTATACGTCAATGAAACTGAGCATATTCGGCTCCGGGACTTCAAAGTTATGCGATTTCTCATAAAGGTTTCGAAGATGAGAAATTCAATCTTACCATGGCCGTTTTTACTTAAGCTCCATTTAATCATATACTCGCCTCCCTGTCTTCACATCCCCGACGCCAGCTTAAATTCGTGAGAGACGCTCTCCACATTGCCAGCTTGTTTAACAATGCTTTTGCTCAGCGGCTTCGAGATGTGCATGTTCAGTGAAATATGTGCTCTGACGCGTCTTTAAGTTCAGTGTGTAAATTATGAAGTGAGAGAGAAACAGAGAGAGGGAGAGAAAGAGATCAAGATGAAATATAAAAAAAGAGATGCTAATCTTGGAACATTCGTTGACGAAGTGGAACATACAGGAATATTTCATTTCCTTAGTATTAATATAACGTTGATGTAATCAGCACGTTTACCAAAAGAATTATTTAATCATAGCTACTCTGGAATAAATATTATCTGACTGACGTAATTAGCTTCCACTATAAGACAGGTGATGATGGCAATTACACTAAATATCTCATCGAAGTGTTTCCTAACAAAAAGGTCATTCGAGTCTAAAGAAGAAAGATATTTTCATTGACAAAACAAAAGAATGCTAAGCCTACGACTACATCTTTGATGCATGTTCTGTAATATCTAACATTAGCTAAGGACACAACAAAACAACAGCAATTAATACAAAACTAAATCAGTAATTAAATATTAATTACGATGACAGAAGGAGGTACATTTATAGCGACAGATTCGTAATAGCTCTACAAGCACCTGACTTTCAGCTGTAAAAATCAAACTAGAAATTCAGTTATAACGGTTATAGCAGCAGTTGTCTCCACAGCAACTGCAACAGCAGCATCAGCAGCTGCAAAGACGACACTGCAGCAGCTTCAGCAGCAACATCAGCATCAATAACACCACCAGCAGCAGCAGTGAGCGCAACTCGGTCAGCTGTAACACAACACCAGCAACACCAACATCAGCAGTGAGCGCAACTCGGTCAGCTGTAAAACAACGCCAGCAACACCAACATCAGCAGTGAGCGCAACACGGTCAGTTGTAACACAACGCCAGTAACACAGCAGCAGCAGTGAGCGCAACACGGTCAGTTGTAACACAACGCCAGCAACAC
>JACJUY010000133.1:198565-265633 GCA_014220935.1 Platorchestia sp. MABIK
ACACACACACAGTACCATGCATGGGGTGACAACACACACACAGTACCATGCATGGGGTGACAACACACACACAGTACCATGCATGGGGTGACAACACACACACAGTACCATGCATGGGGTGACAACACACACAGTACCATGTATGGGGTGACAACACACACACAGTACCATGCATGGGGTGACAACACACACACAGTACCGTACATGGAGTGAAAACGCAGCGCCCCGCAGCAGACGTGGATGTATATCAAGTACTCTCTGCCTCCTACCTCCAGGGACCCATCGTTAGTATGCCGAGATCGCCAATGAGCGGAGCTCAAACAATAATTATTATATGTACGCTACGTAATTTTTACCAATTATGCCATGGAGACGCAACATTAGCTCCAGACCCACACATCTTGTAAAAAGCAATAGACGTTTATTGAAGACGAGAATACAGCACCAATGCAGTACTAAATACATAAAAACTTTAAATTCCGATAATCTTTACACGGCAGCACTAAACTCAATCCAACATTGTTTATGTACATCAAACCTAACGATGTAAGTAGATGCAGCAATAATAATATTAATATCCAAGGAAGTTGACAAAATCAACATTACACACGGAGGCGAGTCCTTCACTGCTCCTTTCTATGTGCATCTGTGACAGAAACTAAATTTAACCTTTTGTCTTTGAGAATGATACTGAAATGATATTTAAAATATACTGAAATATTAGAATTACCACAAGGAGTACAATAGGCCCATGCATACAAGAAGTGCCCAACTTACACCAGCAGACACCAAGCAACTCCGTCACCCCTCACACCGTCAGCTCCAACATTCTACAAAATTACAAGCCACCCGAACATTACAGGTGACACAAGTATTCCAAGCCGCACAAATATAACTGGCGACACAAATTTCACAGGCAACACAAATATTACACGTACAGGTATTACAACATCACACGCACAGGCATTACAAATATTACAGGTGACGAAAGTATTCTAAGCGCCACAAATAGCTCCTCGTGTCAGCACGAGTTCTGCATGATAGTCTGGACTGGGGTGTTCCTACTGCGCCCACGTGTTGGACATGATCGTTTCAGACTGGCGTCGAGTTACGTCACAGGTGATGACTGATACAAAATAAAAACAATTTGCTCTTTGGGCTGTAAACAAAAGCCATTAGAATGGTGAAAGATGGGTCGCTTCAGCTCCCATAGGCACGCACGTTTTGCTGCGTCCATTGTGGCAGTTGCGTCGCGCCTGTGGCATTATGGTGGCACTTGTGTCGTTTGCACAATTATATAGCGGCACTTGTGGTACACTTGTGTCCCCTGTAACGTTTGTGTTGCTCGCAATTTTTGGGGATAATACATGATAACTACGTCACTCTCAATTTTGCTGCCGCGTGTAATATTTGCACCCATAGTAATATTTCTTTCGCTCGGAAATGTTGGCGCAGTTTGTAATTATCTGGCTCGCAATATCACTTGCAATATTTTTGTCGCTCCTCATACTTCGGTTGATTGTAATATTTAAGGTGCGTGTAATTTTTGTATCGTTTGTAAATCGATGCTGATTGTAACGTATGTCTAGATTGCAATACATCTCTCGCTAGTAATATTTTTCATGGCTGTTTCATTTTGCAATTGCGTTTAACATTTTCGATTGAGTACATCCCTACACAGATCTCGAAGGCATCAGCACCGTGCACAACAGGGCCGCTGACGTGACCATTTCTCTATCTCCGAGCTCTGCATATACTCGCAGCCGACACTCACCCCAGCAACCAGAAGCTGGCCGAGGCTCAATCATAAGACAGTGACACTTGCGCATTCCTCATCATCAAAACAAGTCATAACTAAGCCTTTGTTATCTTTAAGGCATTCAAGCAACGACAATGTAGCTGGAGGAGACTTTAAAGCGCAGGCTATCTACTAGGTGTGCAGCTGTACAAACATTCCTAACTCCTACCTTTGCTTTCCCGATATTATGTATGTGTTGGAGACACATCGGTTTCATTCTTCCTTTTATGTTAGGTTCTTCCTTTTTCAGGGTAGCTCACTTTCGTTTTCCTTTCGTTCCCTTGCGACAGCTAATTTACATTTTGTCCTTGGGTGAGGCGAAGCTTTACAGAGAAAGTATTTTTATGTTTTCATTACAGGAGTATTGTTACAGGCATATCCTTGTGAAGAGATATCCTTCCCAAGGTATGTCTCAGATACAGGCGTTTCTATTTTGCAGAGGTGTCCTAGTAAATGAAATTAATACCATATAATAAAACACCAGGAATCTCCTTAAATTTATAAATTTTAAATAAATAAATTATTTATATATTTTTCTGTGCGTAGCTTCTCCTATGTTGTTACAATGAAAATCTCATTGAACGCATTAAATTGGTTGGTCCGTCTTGGTTGGTTGGTCAGTCCTCTTTTCACGCTCTTAAAGGATGGCTAATGACCGTATCTGTGATACGAGTTTCATCAGTGCACAAGCACAAGAATATTGTAGTCGCGGGTATTGTTAGAATGGATATATTTGTTTGCCATCCACATCTGGATGACAAACCCTGTCACTTTTGACAGGTCGTGTACCCTAGTAACTTTATGAAAAGCGTATCGCGGTTACAAGTGTCTGAATGTAAAGAAGTATCTTTTAAAAAACGTGTCTCCTTGTTACAGGCGTATCGCTGTAGAAAAGTACCTTCGTGATGTCATATCTCAGAAGCGTATCCTTGCTCCAAGTATATATATCCCGATAGCCATAGTCATATGGCAACCGTATCTTTGGCATCACAAGGCAACCGTACTACACGTATCTTTGATACAACCTACACCTCATCACACGCACATTCTACGATCTGCAGTAGACAGAGAGCTGTTAAAGACAAACGAAGCTCACAAACATCCCTACAAAACACGGACAGAAAGCTTGCGCCCTGCCCCAGACGAACAAGCCAGAGCAATATACGACACACCAGCGTGGCAGCGACGACCACTGACATAGACCACCTCAAATCGCAGTCATCCAGGCACAACCTCAGTCACCGCAGCGTGCGGCCTCAGCCAACCAGGCCGTCCCGCAAAAAAGGCGCCATGCAAGCACACGGCGCTCAAATGCGTCCTGCTCTCATGGCCTGCGTGCCCGACTGCTCTAAAGAGAAGCATGCATTGAAGAGCATCCCCACTGTAGTAATTGGCTTAATTTATATGTTTATATATACATCCCCTATCCGCAAAATTTTCAATAATTCCCATCTGTATGAATTGTGTCATAGATTCCATTCAAATCATATAAAAAACCTGGCGTCCTATCATTTTTGTTTACAAATCAAGAAATATTGCAGCGCTGAAAATTTAATCTATCATTCAAGAAAATGTAGCTTACTACGAGGAAAAAAAAACAGCAAATTTTTTAAAAATCTTATGGCCAAAAACCATGTTTAAATAATATAACGTCCGGTGTCTCCATAAATTAATAAATTAAAAAAAAAAATTATTTTTTGCGCTTAATGGGAAGCTCATTGAGCACATAAAATTGGGTTGGTCCGTCTCTCTGTGACGCTCATGGATGCTAATTGACCGTATCTGTGATACGAGTTTCACCAGTGCGCAAGTACAGGGTGGCGCATAAGTAATGCACCCTTTTAAAAATTAATAATAAATAAACTATGAAAGGTATAACGAGTGTTTATTGAACGAGTTTATTTACATGTCGTATCCTCGACATGTCTACAGATACCCAGTGTATATTGCGGTAAAAAAATGGGTGCGTAACTTATGCGCCACCCTGTACAAGAACATTTTACTCGCAGGTACTATTAGGATGGATACATTTGTTTGTCATCCACATCTTGAAGATTTATTCATGGAAAATATCGAATCCCGTCATTTTTTCCGGGCCGTGTGCACCATGCAGTATACTTCCAGAATGCACTTCAGTAGTACATGACGCTGTAAACTAGAGAGAACCTATAGTTGTCAGAGGTCGTAAGTTATAAACCAGAGGTTAAAGACTTTAACTTGACGAACGAGGTTAAACTGATAAAGAGGGTGTAACTACCATGCACCTTTTGAATAGGGCCGCAGTGATGGTCAGGCAGGGAGAAGAAATGTTGGTCTAAAAAATTTTGCATCCAGCACTTTGTTGCATGAATAAAGTTAGCGCATTCCCCATAATGCGAACACTGAAACTGTTCTGGTATCGACTTTATTCATGCGTCCAAAAACACAAGAATGGATTATTGGTTTTGCGACAGTAGGTTAAATTGTACATTCATGAGTTGATAGTTGCAGGTAAAACATCACTACTTCACAAAGCCCTACTTGCGCAATCATTATGAGTATATATAGGGCAAATATTGGCAGAATAGTTAAGGAAAGTAGGCTGCAATGAGTGCAAATGTCCGACATAACCAAGTACAACCATCATGCATAGCCAAGCAGCATCTGGTCTAAATTCATGGTCATATAATCGATGTTAGTAAATATGAGTCAAATAAGCAGTAATTAATCAAAATACAAAAGATGTGCTGGGAAATAATGAGTACCAGCAAAGTCTTACGACGACTGCAAAGCACATTGATCTAACGCCTTGCACTTCACAATGGCTTTAATAAAGACGTAATTTTACTATAAAATGAAAACAATGACACAACGAGTTCAAAATGTCACTAGTGCTGTACAATACGTTCCCAGCAGAGTTAACATGAGCGACAAGATAACAACATTTAGGACGACCAGAGGGGGAACGGAAGTCGCTGCAAAGATACATCGGAGATAACAGTTCATCGCACAATAATTACCGTGTTTTGCTGCAGTGAGGATTGGTTGTGCTAACCATAAACTCTAATATGACTGGTAAATGAGTTAACGATCCAGCATCATACCTCATGATGTTATTAAAAATTTAAAAGCGAAGAATAAAATTCTAAACATTTTGAACGTTTCGGGATAAATCCCATCATCAGCTGAAAAAACACACATGAAAGTAAATTTGATTAGTTATAGAAACCAACGGTTCATGAGACTATAATAAATTAGATATAAATGCACAGTGGAAAGGAACTAAACATTTCATTCAGTGCTGGTCTACCCTTTAAAATATGCAGAGATTCTAAAATACGTACATCAGTGAAATTTGACCCCTGCCCTATGATTGAAAAATTATTGTTGGAGATTATTGAATCGCAGTTTTCTGCGTGAACACGGATTGCAGAATGGGGTGGTTGTCCTAGCCTTGATCCTGTGCGGTAGCTGACTCCCCTATGCTCAGCGATCCTCTGTCCTAGGGCACGACCGGTGCAACCGACGTACCTGGAAGCACACTGTGCACAACAACAATAATTTTTCCAACAAAAATTTTTCAATCATAGGGTAGGGGTCAAATTTCACTGATGTACGTATTTTAGAATCTCTGCATATTTTAAAGGGTAGACCAGCACTAAATGACATGTCTAGTTCCTTCCCACTGTGCATTTCTATCTAATTCATCATAGTCTCATGAACCGTTGGTTTCTATAACTAATCAAATTTACTTTCATGTGTGTTTTTTCAGCTGATGATGGGATTTATCCCGAAACGTTCAAAATGTTTAGAATTTTATTCTTCGCTTTTAAATTTTTAATAAATTTGCGTTATCGCCATGTAAAAGATATGCCTCATGATATTAATGCTAAAGTTAACAGTGTAATTTTTATCTCATAATATTATTACTGTCACTAAATAGAACGATAATTCCTCACTTCCCCAAGTGAAGTAAATACCCCAACGACCCATCTTAACTAAATGTAAAAACTTCAATTTTCCAATGGAAATAAAAAATAACAGATGTTTGGCAGTTATTTATTAGCATAATTTAATTTAATTTTTGCAGTTTTTTCAAATTGTTCATTGGCCCATGTAGTTAGTCAGGTCAAGTTAGGTAAATGGCTCACTTTAACTCTCAGTTACTTAACCAAGTTTGTATAATAACTTAGGAAATTTGATTGCTAAGAGCTGACGTAACAAACAAGTACCTATTACTATCTAAGTTAACGATTTAGCTATACGACTGAAAATGCAATGCGCCATTGTCTCACCCATAGTCATTAGCTAATGTTGTTTTAATATACTAGTTCTTTATTGATATTCTTCTGACCCTCGGGAGAAATAGAGGAAGGTGGATTTAAACATGATTAGATCTTGCTCCAAATACAGAAAGTGGAGCTTCAAGTTGCGGGTTGATGGAAACCAACGAAATCGAGGGTAAACAGATACCGAAGAAAAGTACACGGCACTTAAAAAAAATGTGAAATCTTCCTGACCCGCTACAAATTAGCAAATATGACAGTAAAAAACGTAATTCAACTGAGATCTCAGAAAAAGTGTAACAAATGCGTTGAGTATTTAATGGCGCTAATATTTTGTGGAGGAAATGCACGCATGTTGTACATAAAAACTCGAGAATATTGTTATTATCCAGGTTATTGCATTAAATTATGACATGAGAATGAATGGAAACCATTTTTTTATGAATGGACTACGTTGGCAAAATGAGATGAGATCAATGTGGAACAGCCAAACCGGTGCGAGATCGATTAGACTTGGTGGCGCGGTGCAGCGAGGCGACCGTGGCACACGGTCGCCTCGGGCTGCGGGCAACTGGCAATGCTCAACGAATGCCACACAACACACAGGAAGTACGCAGAACTTCGAAATAGAAGCAATATTTGGAATGCTACAAAATCACTTACAATATCGAAAAAATACAAATGTCGGGAGTATTCTAGTCATTGTTATCAAATTCAAGTTGCAAGCTCTGTTTCCGTTGAGTTCAACAGTTATCGCGGAGAAATTCGGTGAAGTTTAAGTTCAAGTGACACCACGAGCGATCAAAATGTGAGTGTCTGGAATGTCACAGCTCGCTACGTTGGTAAAGGAAGGCTTAAAGATCTCAATGCGACAACACGGGGAAGTTAGAATAAAGAAGAAACACGAAGACACCCAGGCAGGAGATCGGTTGTATGCTACGCCCGCCTCCCCCACACGAGATACAGAGCAGAGAAGAAAATAAAGAAAGATGAGGCGTACCTAGCTAAAGTCTAAGCCCGCAACACACTCCTGCAAACTAGTGTTTCTGCTAATCTTGTATTAAATGCTAGTACCAATGAGGGACGCTAATAATTCTCCAAGGTGATATAACGAGGACAGACGTTAAAATCATACTCCTCTGAGTATGATTCAGGCTGGAGCGCTAAGTCCTTAAGATGAACTGCAAGACAATCCCTTCAGTGTGAGGGGAATTTTGGGGAGAAGTTAGGGCACAGAAATATGGAGGAATAAGCATCAACGGCAAATAAGAAATCTGCACACGAGCAAGGACTGGACTGGGACAATGTAATTATCGTAAAGCAATTTGCCGTAATTATATCACAGGCGGCGCAAGCATCGCCAGCGTTGGTAAACATCGGCAACACGGGCGGTGTTTGCGGAGTAAAATGGTCCATAAATTCACGTGGGTCATAATGATAGTCGACGACGCGCACATTTACTCGTCACATGTCCAAGTAGGCGTGCGCCTGGTCTATGTTCGAAACATAACAAATTGAGACCAATGTAAAGATTGATTGATCAGTTAGTTTTAACCTCTCTTACCACAACAAAGATGATCCAGGAAAGGAAGGATGAAAGCACCATTTAGTATAGAGTTAAGGGACCGCGGAATTTATGCACACGGCGCGTTCCCGCAAAGGAGCCCGTGCGCATAGAAACAGTAAGTTAAGAAAGAAGGTTGTGCAATAAGATTCAACAAAGAGAAGCCCTACCTAACTCTCAGCTCATCACCACACATTTTACTCCCGGGGGCGTTAATTTCCATAGATACAATAGTTGTCTCCCCTGAGGGGACCAATAAAAAGAACCGAGAGACATTCAACTGTTGCCATCGTGCGACGCACTCACACAACAGTGAGTGCTCACACCTGCGGCATCTTGCAGCGTTATCTACTGCAGTGTGTAGTCACCATTATTGTTCGCTCCCTATCCTCTCAACAATGCTAAACTCGCTTGCTGAGAAAAGTTTGGACGTAATTAAGTGGGCCTCTCAATATGTATACACACTAATGGAGTAAATCGATGAAGTGACAGTTTCACTGTTCATCTGTCAGTTATTCAACAATTTACATGGGTTTATTATATAACCTATAGAGCTGTATCCGTCATTTATTTGAATTTCCCGTTGTGTCAGATATTGCTGAAATTTTACACATTTACCACTCGTTTTTATGCGATGAATATTGAACATCCACGAATCCGAGCTCACCAATGTAGCATCAGAAGTGCGGCACATCTCCGACTGGCCTGACACTTGTCAGGATTCATAACACCGCTGATATTCGAGCAAATCTAAAGTTACGCGAGCCTTAATGTATTTTGGACAGGAGCATGTTCTTGACTGGAACTTTTCACTTAAAATATCGGTGGTATGTGCGAGAAAATAATAATTGATACAATTCTAAGTGAATTACTATGAATAATGCACTTGATAAAAAATCGCAAGTTGCTCCATTTACGATAGAATAAATGTACCCATAAATATTCATGGTAAGAATAATACTGACGTGAATCACCATGCTACCCATGAGTACCTCATTATAAAGTAATGGTTTTTGCAATTTCAAACAAGTACGATCACGCAACCCAGCAATGCAGCACAGTTCCCAGTAGGCCTGGCAGAGCACGAGACGTGACCACGGCACGAGACATGACACGAGACACGACCACGCCACCACCCACCACCACCAGCATCAGTGTATGCGACGCTAGGCCCAGTCACCAGGGGACGCGCCCCACCAACCTGGCCACGCAGGGCCGGCGAGTGCACGGAAGCAAAACACGCCGCAAACACGCGCATAAAGCACGGCCGCCCGACAGCTCACGGAGCCTCCAGTAATCTGGACACCGCCGCTTTACTAATAAACTGCAAAAATAAGCAAACAACTCGGGTGGCTGTCACCAGCGTCCCCGCTGCGCTCTCAAAATATCCCACCCATTTGAGCTGAGCGACCCCATCCATGTCCCCATTCAAGTTATTCATGTGGGCTAAACATCACCAAATATACTTCATCGTCAATTCCTAACCTCGGATTATCTAGCCAACTATATCTGCAGATTATTTTGCCAGCTAAATGATACCATTTATCAAGTTTTGAAAGCTCATCAAGCTTTTTCGAAGATAACGAAATGTAAGGTTCAGCTTTCAGAACTGGAGGAAAGCTCTAAGCTTGTTCCCGTGATGGAACCTCGTGCTCGAGTAATTTTGGGCTTACATTGCCCAGCAAGCGTGCGTGGTTTAGCGTAATGTAGTTCCGTCATGTTAATGCCGAGTTCTGATCAGACCAGAGCGAAAACACGACGGACTTTCAGCAGTAGTGGTCTTGCCGCTTATTTTAATGAATTACGTTAGAGGAAGTCAACTAAATGAATGGGTCTTAACGGATAGTGAATTGAGGTTAATTGCGGTGTTTTGTAGACTATAGCTTAGGGCCTATATGGTACGAATAACAATGTACTCGGACAACGCAGGTCACTTCTGACTTAACAGTTCATTTAGCATCAAATACTTCAGACGTACGAAAGAGTAAATATTAAGCAACAATTTTAAAGAGTACATTATAACAACATACTGGAAAGAAATTGAACTCAATGATTCGTTGGATTCAATTTGAAACTCAAAATACAGTAGATCTCTTCATGCACAGACCTGAAGCCTTCAACTGAAACTACACTGCAGCAAAGGCATGTCGAACTTTTTCTCGACCTTTTCCCACGCGGTTGAAAAAACTTTGCTCGCGTTTTTCAAATATTCATTTACTACATGATGGCTTGCGTTGGTGAAAAATGAATTCCATCCCATTTCAAAATCATTCATAAGGACGATTGTGAACTCCGTTATTATTCACGTGAGTGGAAATTCTAGGAACATGTTAGTTGACGTTGGATCCTGGTTTTAAACTCGGGAATAAAATAAAAGTTACTGTTCATACTCACTCGATCATTGCTGAACGCATGCACACTTCTGGTTGTGTGGATCCCGGTGTATCAAATAAATGTTGTTAACTATTATTATTATTATTGGTTATTGTCGCATATTAATATGTTATTTAAGGCCAACTTTTTGATCACCTAAGCAGATGCTATAACAGTCAAAAGCCATTTAGAAAAGTTAGATTAAGCATCAAATTTTTAACTGGATTTACTTCATATTAGCAGAACAAGATTCAGTAAACAATTTTGTCCCTGAAAGAAATTTGAGGTTAACAGTACCGAAATAGCACATCAGAAACTGAATGCCTATTTAGTACACCAATATTTTTCAGGTGAGGGCAGAAAAAAGCAAAATCTCTCACTTGACAGACATGAAATCCATGAGTATTTCCTACTGTTAATTTAAGCCAAATTCAAGTATACGTACCTATGCCATTGGATATTTTGTGTCGTGTAAGGCAAGTAGGGAGATTTCTTTGACTTGCATAAAAAGATAATACGCTGAATACAGCTGAACATGTACGTAGAGTCTGCGGCTTACGTCTGCAAAATACCACTCCGAGTGAAAATAAATTAGATAGTCCGGAATTAAGGGGCTGATGTAGCATGAACTATTGTGTTTTTAAAATAGAACGTTGTGTGAAGAATATGTAAAAAATAGGATAATGCGTACTTACTTCGTTTGGATCTTGAGCTCTGCAACAGGGGGGGGCATGAACCACCTCATGAACAGTGCAGCATATTTCTAGAAACATTTTTATAAAATTTTCATAAAATCCTTCATATTCTCTCACCACGTGACACATGTCGTTGTTTATCTCTGTTTCTGTGTGCAGTAAACGCATGTAAGGATCCTCTGATCAACGTGTTCGAAATTAGAAATAAGTGATCAATAGTACAGCGATGAAATTTATCACACCTCTTCTACATGTACAGTTTAGGTTAGACTCTAAGTTAGTTTAAGCCTTCCTAACTACAACAGAAGCGGTCCAAAGAGAGGAAGGAAAAAGGTACCATTTAGTATGGAGTTGAAGGAACGGAGAATCTATGCACAAGGTTTGTTCCCACATTACATAAATCCCCTGCGCGTAGAAACAGTGTGTAAGGAAAAAAGTTTATGGAAAAAGATAACAGTAGAAGACGAGATCAGTATAGATGCAGAAAAAAGGACAGAAGTGAACGTAAAAACGAAGGCCGTATAGAAACAAAACTGCATTTCATTTAAACAAAAAAAAATCTTTCCTAATCTTTTGCCCAGGACTTCATATTTTTCCTGGGAGCGATAATTCTCATACATACAATAGCTGTATCTAGTCGATGGGCACTCACAAATACAAAATTTGAGATCTTGCCCCACTAAAATTCCTCCTTGTGAAAGAAAGTCAACAATTTTGTCTTGCATACGATTTTTAAAAATTTAACTTGCTTGCGATATCAAATGTGAGTAATTTATATTACACAATCGTGAGCAAGTCCCCGTGCATTTTCATTTATAAAGTTTAATACAAAATACAAGTAAACGTTAACGAGTGTAAATTAACAATAGCTGCATAAAAGTAATGTTCAAAATTTTTCATTTTAACGCAAAAACAAGCTAGGATCTTCCTTATTTTACACTTGAACCCAGGAGTCATTAGCTCATTTAAAATCAACTGAGCTTACGCTCTCGAGAGAATGCCCCCATTTCTTAAGCAGAACGTCCTGGCACCATACATGCCTTACACAATGTAAAGTCCGAAAAAGCCATCCAAGTAACGTGCAGTCATACGAGTGCACTCCCTGTGTGTGGTAGTATCTAGGATACGTTCCTACGTTGCCTGAAGTCGCCGGAAGGAGCATAGGAACACACACGGGTTGACGCGCCCCAGACCTGCATACTCGTCTAACTGCTCGCATTACAGCTGTTGTAGCGAGCAGCATATATACCCTAGCAGGTAGCCCGTCTGCTGGGCAACCTCCTAATATATGTGGGACGCCAAGTTCCAGTTCCAGTAATGATTTCATATGTAAATAACGGAGGATACATTGTTGGTTGCCGCTGCTGTAAGAGGGAAGGTTGTAATCCATTATAAACGATACGCAGTTGTTGCATGCTTGGTGGCTTTGTTTGTCCGTCTCTCTATTATCCCCTTACGGCTACTCAATGATTGTATCTGTGATACGAATTTCCCCAGCGCAGGAGTTTAAGAATATTTTAATCGCGGGTATTATTAGGATTTGTTCGTTATTCACATCTGGAAAATTTATTTAAAGGAAAATATCGAATTCATTCATTTTTGATGGGCCGTGCACATTAGTGTCGAATATTCTTAACTGTTGTTAAGGTTTTTATTTTTAGTTGAAATCTTAAGTAAATCCAAAAATAATTAAAAATTTTCGTGTTTTAAAGTGGAGATAGATTTGTTACTCGAATCCTCGCACATACACACATTGTAGCCTCTCGCACCATACACTTAATTAACGACAATAATAGAATTAAAGGGGCGATTTTTTGGGCATCTAATACGTAAAATGAAAAGAAGAACCAATGTAAGAAGGAACCTTCTTCTAGTAGCAAACGTTTCGGAATCTCCAATTTTATCCTCGTGATGTAAAACCTATTCTGATAACTGATCATTGTCATAGTTCAAACCACCTTTTTAAAAGTTCTAATTTCTCAACGCTTTGCAGAGCTACAGACAAATTTAAGCTCAGAATTTTGGAATCCTTGTTCATTTTTACCCATAGACCTTGTTTAAATCATGATCAAAGTGCAATGAAATTAAACATTGCCCCAAGGGTGTAAATTGAAGGGTGTTTAGATGTGTACGTGTATAGTCATGTTTCTTTGTGTAGATGTTGTTGTGTATTTGTTCAATTGCTTAAATTCGGGTATATGTGTACGTTTGGCTTCGAAGGTTTAAGAAAACTCAGTTTTTTAACAGTTAGGCGTAGCTATTTTTTCAATGTAGGTACATGGTCATTAGTTTCTAATCGTTTTTACAATTTGTTGATTATCGTTTTTGTTCTTTGTTTTACAACACTGAGGATGGAATTGGAGATTCCGAAACGTTTGCTATTAAAAGAATGCGCCCTTTTACATTGTTTCTTCTTTTCATTTTAACGACAATAATGCACTAAGAATTTACTTCAAAATTGAGAAACAATTTCAAATAAACGACACTCACATTATAAGAGTTTCAATGTCGAGGCACAGACGAATCGGAAATGACCTAGTGCCGGACAGCACACGGGCACATGAGAGAGCTTGTGTCCCGAGGTGTGTCTGCAACGCACAGGCACAACAGAGCTTTTGACACAAGGGGAGCCGAACAGCACACACACACGGGCCTAACACACACACTTACACAAGCACAATACACGTACTCAGTTAAAACACACACAAGGGGACAGTGAACAGGGACCCTTAAAAAGATACATGAACGCACACAAAAGCAACACATGCACACCTGGTTAGGTACTATACACACAGGCATAATACAACCATACACAGTTGAAACATACACAAGGGGACAGCATGCAGGCACACACAAGTACAAGACGCATACAAACACAACACACACACACACCTGGTTAGACACAACAACACACAGGCACAATACACGCACACACAATTAAAACTCACACAAAGGGACTGTATGCAGGCACACACACACACACAGATACATGACACATACAAACACAACACACGCACACAACCACAACACTCACACACACAAACAGACACACCAAGTACAGCACACGCACACACCAAGTACAACACGCACACACACAGACACACCAAGTACAACACACGCACACACACAGGCCCACCAAGCACAACACACACAAAAGCATAACACACAAACACACCAAGTACAACACACGCACATACACAGACCCACCAAGCACAACACACACAAAGGCACAACACACAGACACACCAAGTATAACACACACACACACACACCAAGTAAAACACGCACACACACAGACACACCAAGTAAAACACACGCACACACCAAGTACAACACACGCACACACCAAGTACAACACACGCACACACACACACACACCATGTACAACACGCACACACACAGACACACCAAGTAAAACACACGCACACACCAAGTACAACACGCGCACACACTCAGGCCCACCAAGCACAACACACACAAAGGCACAACACACAGACACACCAAGTAAAACACACGCACACACCAAGTAAAACACGCGCACACACACAGGCCTACCAAGCACAACACACACAAAGGCACAACACACAGACACACGCGATGCGAGCTGCAGATCCCGTCACCACACCGCAGAGCTCCCTCCATCCCAGCGCCAGCACACGACGGCGCTCCAGCTGTGCCAACTTCAGCGGACGACTTCAGCGTCACAGAGTTCATTCTGAGAAACTCGAGAATTTTGAAGGTGGCACGTATGGGAATTATTTATTGGAAGTTGTTAGTCTGAATTAAAAAAAAACTTCTATGAATCAGTTAGTTCTATCACATGAACAGTTTCTGAGATCAGTTCCATTCTCCCACAGTCAATCGATCGTTCAGTAAATCATGGTAAGGGAACTCAGAATTTCCCCCAGCGTACTTTCATGTATTCAAATTGAGGCTAATGAAAGCGAGGAAGACCTTAAATGAATAGGATCTGTGCAAGATGGCCATCACGATGATCTTACTAGAAATAGAAGCAAATTTGTGCTTCCTTACTGTTTAAAAATATGCCCTCAACATAGTTTCCAATTTATGCTTGAAACTTCACCTCTGCTGAAATCCGTGAAGAAAATCATACGAAGTGTTCAAAACAAATCCTGGATTTCTATTTCTACCAAAGGATTGATGACACTTGCTGTAAAATGAAGCGTTTACTACAGGAATATTTTCAAATATGGGGCCTAAAAGACTATTTAATAACTCCTATACAGTATGTCTCACAAAACCCAAACCGAGTATTCATTTTCCCGTATCAGTAATACCAACATAATCAGTAATAACTTTTCCATACGATAATTTTGAAGGAAAATTTTAGTAAAAATTAAATGCTTTTGGTATTCTTATGATGGTATTATTGATACGGGAAAATAAAACTCGGCTCGGGTTTTTGTAGGACATACTGTGTACGTGAATGGATTTAAAAAACAAGTTTTTTTAAATACTGAAAAATGCTTTTTTATTCTGATTTCTTGTTGCATATTTTATTCTTCATTTTCCGCCCCCCTGAGTGCAGACAAAAATTGGCACGATTACGTAGGCTGTTCATCACGGCGCTGGTGAGATCAGATCTAACTCACTGATTTCATCCTCGATGGATGCTTTGAGCTGATGTAAATTCGTGGATTTTTCACAAAAAACTCTTTCTTTAATTAAGATTTCCCCAAAGGAAAAAATCCATGGGTGATATGTAGGTCAGAGGGAAGATGACATCCCAAAGAGAAAACGAGTTGTTTTTTTGTCCAGCTTGCTATTTTTGGGGTAACGCTATAATCGAATGCATTTTTTATTTGAATGGGGCTTTTATGCCAAACTTTGTATCTTGGTTACCAACATATACAATCGATCTATCATTTTCCGGATTCCATAAATACTTTATTTTTAAGGGTCCATTCAAAAATATTGGAGTTACTAAAAATTCTTTTAAGCCTCAGAAATAAACCTGTATAAAACAAAATTGATCCGAAGCGTAGTTAATAACGCGCTGCTCATGCCGGGCTCATTCAGAATATCACTAACTCGAGCAGTGAATTTTTATGTCAGCTCACAATCAGATCAGTCAAGTGTGCCACTACGAGAGGAGTGCAACATAGGTTTAGATAAAGTGTGTGTACGAGTGCACTGGGTTAAACACAAATGTATACTTTTAAATGTTTCAATGTGATGCATTAGAAGTGGCTGCGCGTACTTTGGCCCGCAAGTCGATCCATACTTAGAGCTCTCTGTTGTAATAGATTAAAGTAAAATTTTTTAACGTTTGTTCTGCCTTTTTCGTGTTTTTTCTAACTTATAAACTACGACAGCGCATGTTTTTTTTTAGTCTCAGTTCATACATCCAGTGTCGTATCATCCAGTGTCCAGTGTCGTCTAGGTATTAAAATACTTATTCGTGTATTTCTATCAATTACATTCCAGGACTTTCATAATGAGGTAAATCTTCAATCCAACGTGTCAAACCTTTTGCATCAATATATTGGATGCATACTGCTGTTCATGTGTTTTGATCTGGTGTGTCACTTGTGAAACTATCCGACACGCAGCAGCAAGCAACATATTGTTGTGCTCTATCCCACCATCTATGGAATAGCTCAACTCTCCTGACTGTAGAGGTGCTGGTGTAAAAATTGTGCCTATTTGCATTTAATCTCATGGTCAATGCTTTAAGTCTTCATTATGAAGATTCTGTGTTTCAATGACAAACATATCTCTCAAAAGTATTCTCTTTCCCCACGAACCAAAAATGTTTCAATTCCCTGCTGTTGTTACCCCAAGAATGTTTTCAACGCGGAAAAAAAAGAAAACTATTTATTTTGGTGGTAACTGTTTTAAATTTTATGACGTTCAATTTTCCATCTATCAACGTTGAACAAAGAAATCTATCCACACTTGAATTCAAAGGTTGTTTAATTTTTAATCCCACATCCTAAAAAACAAAAAAGGGTACAAAAATAAATAATTATCTTAAGTGTTTTTTAGAAAAATGATTTACCGTTGAAATTATAAAATTTAGCTGCAAGGCCAGTTTCCCATTTTCGAATTGACAAAACCAAATAGGTGACCAAGTGAGCGCATTTCAGCGACGAAGGGGTAAATTAAAAATTACAACTCTACTCAAAAGTTTCTTTTATCACTCATTTTGAGAGCATAAATGACGCTCTGAACATTACGAGCAAGCGTCTGCCTTCATCAGCTGCAGTGCAAGGGCACAGCTAATCAAAGGACGGAAATAGAAATTTTAATGGTGTAAATAACTTGAAAATAACTTCTTAGCCAAATTTGTAAGCCCGAGGTCACTACAAAGGACATCCAGTGATAGCAAAGGTAATTTTTTAAAACACAAATTAATCCGGACTCGCAACTCCGGCGGTTTGTATGCATTACGATGCTTGATGCGCTGAAGGCTTATCCCGCAACGCCAGCTCCAGAGTATTTGGTGAGAAGTGCAATAGCTGAATGAGGGTTGCTATGAGTGAAATCATCGAAGCAATAACTGGCGCTTGTGCTTCAGACGATGGCATCACAAAGTCACAACTACAGCAACACTGCAGCGTTCCGTTGCTATGTCCGAAAACCGCGAATACAGTGTAAAGAAATTAATTCTTCATGATGAGCTCACTACGCTCATCCAGACTGCTCAGATGGATCAACTTAAATACACAAAGCGCATATGTCGTAGTTTAGATGCATTTGAAATTGTTGGTTAATGTTACATTTTAGATATGCTGAAAATACATCTGCTGTAGTTTGAATCTTATTTTCCTCAAGTATTGCCGATTGAATGTTGCTATAAGGTGTTGCATTGTTTCCTTACGTTGCACGAATCCGTGTTCAAAAGTCTTACGTAGTATAATACTGATTGGCCTTAAAAACGCAGGGCTAACGATTGATCATGAGGATTTCAGCACACATGGGCAATCGCATATTTATGTTAACCATGTCACGCGTCAGCCTAATTTATGAATAAACTTCACTGTGGCTTGCAGCTCAGTGAACGCTTAAAATAATAACACATTCTTGGTCGCATGTTGTCGTTGCTCCTTCCCTCGCTCTGACATTCCTGCGCAGCTCTGTTTCATGACTGCCAGGTGCAACGCTTAAGACTGGCCTCGTGGGAGGGAAGTTCTGCCTTTTAGATGAATCATTCTTACGCTATCAATTGTACTTCGGTGACTTTACCTTAACGCAAGAAGCAATCGACATCTCACTTGAATAAGCTAACGCATAATACATGAAGGTGTTCAGGATTATCGGTTTTCACCAGGACGGATAGTTTCTTTACATGGACTCCCCGCATAAACTGCGCCTCCAACTTAGAGTGCTTGAAATATTTCGTATTGAGAACTCCATGGTTGACGTCGAGAGTACGTTTCAATTTGCCGATCAAAGAGTAGCCAAAGAAATAAAGTAGGTCTCTCCCATAATCTAAACGTGAGCATGCCTGTGCTGTTCACGCCACAAAATGAGTACATACATTTTAATTCACGATGCACGCTGTACGGAAGAACAAATTTTTCTTGCAACTTAATAGCCACATCTCGCTCACAAAAACTGCGCGCTTCAAGAAAATAAAAAATGTAAAGAAAAATCAAGTTTTGTCAACAAAAACCGAATTTTTTATACACGGATAGGTTTCTGTATACACGGACCAAGTTTTGTCGACACAGTAGTTTTGTCCATACGGATCAAATTGTTTTCGGCAGGAGGCATTTTTTCCAAATGGACCTAGTTCTATGGAGATGAACCAAATTCTGTCTAGGCGGAGGTAGTTCTGTCTCAACAGAACCAGCTCCGTCCAACCGTATAGAGTAGAACACATCATAACGAGCAAGTCGGACGCACTACGTAATGAAGCGTGCGATTGAGCTGCAAGTGGATGTGAGGCAGCACAAACAGCGCGGCATATCATCCTCACGCCTCACTATCGCAACTCACCATCAGAAAATGACGGCAAAAACGCCAAATATTCAGAGCTCAATTGGCGCTGTTGCATCTCGAGCGCCGTCAGGTGAGCTGGTCTTGCAAAGCACATAATTGCGACCTGCACGCGGCGTTGAGAGGCACAAGCGGCCCATCCATCTTCCCACGCGCGCCCACCGCTCTGCTTCAGAGAGATCATCGCAGTGTTCTCATGTAATTCGTGTGTGCCTGTCAATCACTTCTCGATAAATTCGTTCAAAACTTTTGGAATTTTTGGGAGGGAATTTGTATTATGAGATATGAAAGCGATAAGTCTTCATCAAATACTTATTTCTCGACATAAGTGCTTAAATTCAGAACTAATCCATTTTCATAATCCTCTACGTAAACGATAGATGGAGTTTGATAGAATGATCCAAATTAGCAACTGAGCCAGTAAACTGTTCTCTTGTTCTTGTATTCATGTGCACATAACAGTCTCTAAAATCTAGCTGAAAATTTGCTGAATGGAGTACGCATGTTATCGCACCATTTTTCAAGTTACAATTTCATATGTGCAAGTATGAAAATTTGTTTGAATGCAGTGTCGAATACATGAAAACTGGAAGAATCCCTATAGAAAATTTTCGCTCCTGCATAAGAAAAGGCCAGAAACTTTGCGCATAATTATAAGCAGAAAATTTTGGTGGTAATAAAAAACGCAAGCGTGAAATAAATTAGAAACTAAAACTATAGATGAATGCGGCGTCTAAACACTGACCGCAAGCAGCTATAGGAGAAGCCATAGCTAAAAAAGTACATCTGTCCTGATACCATCATCGTGAACATTCCAATTTCTGTTGTAGAAAACGGCTAGAACAGGCGGTGCCTCTCCTTTGTCTTCATTTACAGGAAGAAAGGCGTTCTATACTCAGTGCACACTACTACAATCAACTGTTAAGAGGATGGCAACAATTTTCGTAAATTCATTTATCCAACCTCCGAAGAATTTGCTTTAAATTTTCTATTCGGAATCATTTTTGAGGGCGGGTGCAGAGAGCTGTAAAGATGATTAATCAACTACGGGTGAGTCGTAGCATTCGAAGGCATGCAGCAAAAGCGACTCCAACATAGTGACACAAAAAATGGGTCGAAAAAAAATAATAATAACTGAACTATGAACCCACAGAAACTTATTATTTTGCAATATCGATGCATATGATACAACCAGTTTTTTGATCAGCAATGAAACTCTCGAGATAATTTTTGAAAAATAAAATCTATACTCTCGATATTTAATTATAATAAACGATAATATAGGAGATTAGATTATTAGTTAGTTAAGCCTCCCTATCCTCAACAAATGAGATCCAAAGAGAGGCAGGAAGAAGGCACCATTTAGGATGGAATAACAATAGTAGAGAAAGGAATGGCACAGAAAAAGACAGCGAGAAGAAAAAGTTCGTTCCAGATTTTTGAGAACAAGTTACCTATTCCATTCAACTACACTCAATTTTTTTCAAACAGGCCCTTGCTTCGTAAATGGCACAGCAAAATGGTTGTGAAATTTAAAAAAAGTATTAATATGTGAAATTTTATCAGTAATAATATTCAGCAGTATTGATTGTTCGTGCTATTACCATGCGAAAACAGATTCATTGGTTGTTTGCACAGCCAACATGCAGTGGTACTGGTAGTTTGCACTGCCATCATGCAGCAGTATTGGTAGTTTGCAGTGCCAACATGCAGCAGTATTGGTAGCTTACAAGGCCAACATGCAGCAGTATTGGTAGTTTGCACGGCCAAAATGCAGCAGTATTGGTGGTTTGCACTGCCAACATGCAGCAGTATTGGTAGCTTACACGGCCAACATGCAGCAGTATTGGTAGTTTGCACTGCCAACATGCAGCAGTATTGGTAGCTTACACGGCCAACATGCAGCAGTATTGGTAGCTTACACGGCCAACATGCAGCAGTATTGGTGGTTTGCACGGCCAACATGCAGCAGTATTGGTGGTTTGCACTGCCAACATTCAGCAGTATTGGTAGTTTGCACGGCCAACATGCAGCAGTATTGGTAGTTTGCACTGCCAGCATGCAGCAGTATTGGTAGCTTACACGGCCAACATGCAGCAGTATTGGTGGTTTGTACTGCCAGCATGCAGCAGTATTGGTAGCTTACACGGCCAACATGCTACAGTACTGGTAGTTTGCACAGTGAACATGGAGCAACATTGGCCAGCCTCACCAGCAGCGCTAGGCAGAGGAGCACACAAAACATACTGTAGACACACGGACCTGCACCGGCGTTCACCAGGCCACTCAGCCCACGTGATGCAAATTAAGCAGCGTTCGTCCAGCATTGCACCCTCCCAAAAGTGCGCGCATGTCTGTGATAGTCCGACACTGGTGTTACACAAGGACCAGGGAATCAATCTCTTCGACGGCAATATTATTGTGAAAGTACTACCAGGTCTCTCATGTGTTTAGTTCTTTACGAATTCAATTTTATAAGAAATAGAAGTTTTACAGCAATGCAGTGTCAGTAATGCAAACTTCGAGTTCGTTGATTCGATTAAGTAAGATATTTTGTATCAAATTTTGCATGTTTACTACCACATCTATACCTGGGCTGAGCTCGAAATGTACCTTGGAGATCTAATCTACCCGTAAATTCAAATTCTACACTTGAAACTGAACGTCACACTCGCCAGCAACTTCAAATTTACCCTGAAGGTTAATACCTACCAGGAAACTGAAATCTATCCTGAGGTCTGCACCTAACTGGGACTTGAAATCCATTCCGAAGTGCCCCACCTACATCGCCCTCTCACCTCCCAACCAACGTGTTCGCATCACAGCTCCAGTTCGAGGCTCCCTCTCTTGTACATAAATCTCGGTATGGCTTGTCAGGAATACGAGACACGCCGCTGATGCGCGTTAATTACCGCTCTATCGCAAACCACGGAATAATATCCAGGTAAATAATTCAATCTGAGAGCCCGAAGATGCTGCGTTATCAGCGCGTTATCGTCGCGCTATCGCAGTCCCTGTCCACTGAGCCAGCACGGCAGGACTTCGCCACGCCGCGCTGCCGTTGCCAGATTTTTACTCAAATCTCACCGAATCTCTGCCGTTTTTGCGCTCATAAAAATAATGAGTTTGCAACAACAGACTGCGATGAGCTAGCGTGTACGCACGAGGACTTATCAAGCATGGAAGGAAGCTCGGTCAATGAATGGCCTAGAAATCGACTTAATTTGCTACCAACGAATACAAATTAACAAATTTTCAGACGGTAGTTCGTTTTTCACAAGGTTAACGCTTTGAGCTCCAATATTAAGAGGATTGGCGATGATAAGTCCTTGCTTTTTGCGCATTAGAAGATAAAAAGACTAAAATAAGTAGTTGATCTACAGGTTCTACAACTTGAAGTCTTCATGCAAATGCCTCGCATTGAAAACTACCGCCACACTTTGAATCGTACAGGATGATCGCCTCATTTTCTGGCCTCCCACTTGCTCATTCACAAGCACAGCAATTTATGACCGTCCAGTTCAGAGTATAAAATATGCGTAAAAAATTGGTACACTTGGATAACTTCAACTTCGAATGTCCTTAAATTTGTTGTAAGTTCGTACAGGCAAAATCAGGTGGGAAAAATTGTCGAGGGAATCAGAACTTCAGCTGCAGGCTTAAACTTGTGCCGTTGCTCAGTAGGAGCATAAACTACAATAAATCAATCACTGACATAAAATAACTTCACAATCTTACTCGTGTAACCATGTAATGTTAGCCGTCCTCATCGCCAAAAACCCAACGAAGTCCTCAAACATTCACCTCCGCTTAAATAGTTTTCAATATTTTTCAATACATTTCAGAATTTCGTTTTAACTGATACAACGAATTTTTTGGGACATTCGATGCTACCTTAACATATAAATCAGCCTGTACGATAAAAAATTAACCAACTGAGAGATTTTTCCGAACCAGAAAACCTTATTTACAACTTAACTGTAGAAGTTGCCCACCAACTTGAATTTGGAGAAGAGTTAAAACTTATAAAAGTTTATAACCGAGCATGTAGAAAACACGTAGAGGAAGAGATACGCTATCTCTTTTTTATTACCTCTCATAAATTGAAAACCATCCTTTTGATTTTAATAATTTTTATTATTTTACGAAAATTCAAGGTAAAATGTCATGGGATTTGTAACAGTGTCTGTAAGAATCAAAGAAGCATATAAACAAAAATCAATTTTTTGCTCCTCGAACGCTCATGGTGTTACGTGCAATATAAGAAACGCTGTTCGCTAGATCACTATGGAAAGCATCTTTCATATCCTTGATGAGCCTTTATACACAAGAGGGTTTGCAAAACAGACTTTCAACCTCTATGAACGGCTGTCGCAAATTCATCTTTGGGGAATATCAATTTAGTTTTCATTAGACGATTAGAAAATTTCAGCTAAAATTCATTGTTTGTAGGCCATGCTAACATTTGAAAATGTATCAGTAAAAATAAAACCCGAGCATCGACTCTTCGCTCAACTCCACTCATTTTGTTTTCCTTTTCCGTGCAAAAATTGCTGAAATTAATTCGCCAGGACTTCCTCAATTTTCTCTGTTATGACACCACTGTCATGTTACCACATGTTGAGTGGTCATTAGGATAAATTTAAAAAACATTGTCAGAACAAGCTTTTTGACAGGAGAGAACAACCATTCTGATAGGCCTGGCACTAGCAGCCGCATTTGCTGTGAGGTATGATAGCTAGGATACAAACCGACTAAAGCCTGGAGCTGTTTCAAGGTAAATGTGTTCGTGCGCGTTATTAGGTTTGAGAAACTTACACTTCTTATAATTGCAAAATTTCGTAAATCAGTTTAGTTTCACACGCTTTTCATACCTGAAAAATTACCGGGAAATAACGCTTACTGCCAAAGTCATCCAGAGGCCGTCAAAGTATGCTTAACAAGGATTCACACCATCTGATCCTGTTCTTTAGAGAGCTGAAAATCGTTTAGACAAGTGGGCATTTTACATCTCTTTTAAAAAATTCCATAGTTTTTTGTAGATTCTTTCAAGAAAACATTAAAAATTTAACTGGAACTAAACAGAAAGGCTTAGCCTCTTGACGGATGAAACGGCGTTTTCAGGTCAAGAAAGCGTAGAATATCAGGGAACGCGTGGTGAGCAACAGCGTTGTGTGATGGGCACCTCACTCGCCAGACCTAAACACACAAGAACTACTCAAGCGACATCCGGCGGAGTATACTCCTCTCACCCTCGCAGTTTGGGAAGGTGTTGATGCGGTCACCCAGTAGACAGAGTGCGTGTTAGGTACCGTCTGTTAGCATGCCTGCAACGGAAGGGCGGACAACTGCGCTAAATGCCAAGGGCATCTCTTGACAATCTTTGCTTCCCGTTTGAAGCTATATGGGCACAGATCCCACAATTCCGTTCTTTCAACTGTGAGTATGTATGATGATTAAATGTATTCTTTGATTCGTGATCCAGAATTTGTGCTAGATTCACGATCCTCAGTTAATTCGTGCATTTTTTCCAACTGCCCATCACCTTGCACGTATGAATCATATTATTCGAGTATATCATACGAACTGGATGCTAGCTAAACGTACGTCAATTGGTACGTAAATATCAATGGAGTATTAGCAGAAGTACATAGCTCATTACACAACGCATGCTTAATTGCGTTCAAGAAGTTTTTTCTGTTTACTTTCAGTGCTAGTGTACATTAAAAAAATTCTTTTTATAACTAAAGGATCATTTGAGTGCCTAATAATGGCTCATGGAGCATCCTTCAATAATGTCCTACAAATTAAAAATCTAGTAACTATAACCGGCATCAATTTTTACAACAATGTTCAATGACCTAGGTAATAACACACATGAAGCACATACGCGTATGGATGTCTACGTGCACTGGCCTCCTTATATATTTTATAAAACGGCGAAGCCTGGTCTTACACGCAGCCAGACACTTTCACAACGAACGGACTAAAATGAATTTTTCCTCGTATGCCAGGAGTACAAAAAAAATTATTCCTATCACAGTTGATTTCCTTTTCGGTTGTAGCATAAAAAGGAAAAGATCCAAATGAGGAGTTGTTACTGCTGTTGTTTGAAATACGACAGCCGTAAATCTACACTCTCGACAATGACCAAGTCCTGACGGCCTGTGAAATAGCATTTGTCTCACTACAGCTCCTGAACAAGCTGAACAAGAGTGTTTCAATGATGTGATAAGGTGAGCTGCCCTACTCCGATCGAAACACTGATAGCTGCCTGCAAGAATGTTTGCAAAGGAATTTCAAGTCCTCGAGATGAAGTAAGATTACAATGAGAGTATAAATGAAAAAAATGGTACGCTTGGTAAAGGTATGTAGGTAAGTAGCTTGAAGCTGCTGAGTTAATTTCCTGCTTTCGACCATCTGCCTATTGACAACTGATATGACATAACTTTGAATAGTTACTGGACGAACGAGAGTCAAGCTAGGCATACACCTGTCAGTCATTTCTCGTACTACGTCCTAAAAATTGTATACTTGTACAAATACAAATGCTCTGTACCAAACATCAATCCATAAATCTGTAAAATTTTGCGAATGAAACCGCTTGTGAGTCTGCGTAATAAATTTTTTTCACTCATAGGCTAATTAGGAGTGTTCGTTCACTTTAAGCTCGTTTAACCAGGAAATAATGGTCAGGAGCTTCACGAATGATCATTATTAATATGATGTGAATGAATTTGACACACTTCTTTCCACAAAGACAGGTTACGAAAAGAGGTGTCCACGATAAAAATGACCCAGTTGAGTATCGCCGCCGGCATCTGAGCAGATAAGCCATGTAAAGCATGCGCAGCGCAGTAACTTCCGAGAGCGCACGGCAGATCGCGACATCCCAGTATAGTGAATATAGAGGTTTAAGGCTCCGTTTCCATTGCAAAGATGTTCCCACAAAAAAAAAAAGGGTTCATTTAGTATGCACTGAGGAAAGTGTGGAATCTATATACAAGATGTGTACCCTCAACATTATTTCAGGTATCCTTTGCATAGAAACTGCTAATTAAGAAGGAAGAGGAAGAAAAGTTGAAGGAAAGCTGTCGGAAAGGTGTAAAAACGGATATGCAAGATATTTGTGGTAAAGGCATCTACTGTCTTCATATGGGCATTTCTGCGCAGCCACTGAGCAGCGCCGACGCTGCCACCACGTGAATGCGGCGCTCGCTGACGGCGGTGTGCCTCGATCACGACGATGACTGTTAATAGCGAACCATAACGCGTCAAAGCAGCGCAAATGCCCATTTCTTATACTAAATGTGACGACCCCAACTCTTTTAGCTAAAACTCATTTGTAACATTGTAATTAAAATGTGTGTGTTTTAAGTAACACCAATCAATAATCAATAGAGAAGATATATAGCTTGAGAACTAAATGAAGTTTCTAGCTTCGGAAACGGGATAGCGAGGCGTCCCCGCGGCTCTTCCAGCGGTGGTCTTGGCCTTGATTGGACGAGACAAAAGAATTTTGAAGTTTCAACACGAATCATGGCAACACGAATAAGAATTTATTTTGCGTCTCATTTGGCACATTGTAATCCCAAGTAAGCTATTTCTACATCATAACTTTTGTTTATAGTACCCTCTTATTTTCATATTCGCATACTTCTTCAAAAATGTAGAGCAAAAGTTGCAGAAGCTTCAGTCACATACTAGGCGTGCTTAACACGGCACCACATAATAACATAACATACGGCACCACATAACACGGCACCACATACGATGCACAACCACGAAGGCACTTAAATCCTACTTCGCTGTTACGAAGTCAACAATTTGATATTATCGGTGCAGACCAAAATTTATAGCAGTTCGTACGAATTGATTCGAAGAGCTTTAATTGCTCACTAAAATATGGCAAAAAATGTTTCTAGATAAGGTTCAATAAATCTCTCCCTATCACTCGAAGAGTGACCAAACAAATACCCCGATTTACATGCTACAGAGAACAGATTTTGATGTACGATTGGACGATGCTCGAAGCCGGCTAAAATTGCTGCCTAAGATGCTGTATGACTGTACAAAACAGCAATATAACTAGGGACTGCACACGGCAGCAAAACCACAGGGGACTATCCAAAACAGCATGAACACTGCAGACTGTACAAGGCAGCAAGACCACTGGAGACTGCACAAGGCAGCAAGACCACTGGAGACTGTGCAATGCTACAAGACCACTGAAGACTGCAAGGCATCAAGGCCACTAGAGGCAGTACAAGGCAGCAAGATCACAGAAGACTGCAAGGCCACTAGAGACAGTACAAGGCAGCAAGACCACTAAAGACTGCGAGGCATCAAGGCCACTAAAGACAGTAGAAGGCAGCAAGACCACTGAAGACTGCAAGGCAGCAAGACCACTGAAGACTGCAATGCAGCAAGGCCACTAGAGACAGCACAAGGCAGCAAGACCACTGAAGACTGCAAGGCAGTAAGACCACTGAAGACAGCAAGGCAGCAAGGCCACTGGAGACAGTACAAGGGAGCAAAACCACTGGAGACTGCACAAGGCAGCAAGAACACTGCGGACGGCACAATGCAGCAAGACCACTGCGGAATGCACAAGGCAGCAAGACCACTGCGGACTGCACAAGGCAGCATGACCACTGCGGAATGCACAAGGCAGCAAGGCCACTGGAGACTGCACAAGGCAGCAAGACCACTGCGGACTGCACAAGGCAGCAAGGCCACTGGAGACTGTACAAGGCAGCAAGACCACTGCGGACTGCACAAGGCAGCAAGACCACTGCAGAATGCACAAGGCAATAAGACCTCCGAGAACTGTGCAAGAGGCAGCGAGAGGAGGTGTGGCCGCCGCTCCAGCGAGAGACTTCAACTGTCACGAGAGCGTCAAGTAGCTATCCAGAGCCATGAATAATTCCTCGCACGACACGAAATTTATCAGAGTTTAGAGCAGGAGTTGCGCAGTTGTGCAGCGTGCCGTCAATGAGATGTAGCGTCTCTATCACCCGGCCGTCCGAGCGCGATGTGTATACGATTATTCCGGCCCGCAAGACGACGGCCAAAACCGAGCGCCCAAAGAGAAAGTGAGTGCATAAAAATGAGGACAATCCCATCGGCAGAACTATAATTATAATGTCAAATAGTGTGCAGAAAATAGTGAGCGGTTATCAGGGAAGAAATCGAAAGACAATCCGCGCACAGAAAAGGTCAGAGTTTCGATCGTGTTACGTTGGGGAGAGGCAGCAAAGTATAAGATATCCGAATGCATGTTGAACAAGATCAATACACCGTGCGCCGGAGTTCAGCGCACGCATAAAACTTGCGGTGTAGGAGTTTAGGCAGATGGCAAATGGTTTTTGCTGACTGTAATATTAGAAATAAATATGCAAGACGAATACTTGGATACACATACGGCTGGCTGCACGTTACCAAACACATCGCCATTGAGCTACAGACAGCGTAACTATCACTTACGTAAGTTGTACAACGGCTTGTTAGATTGACCTCTAACACTATATAGTACAAGTCGAATAGAACGAACATGATGCTTTGCTTGGGATAGCACCACGCAAAATGGCGCATTTGAGTTATAACAAGTACACATTCGTGAGTACAGGGTGTACATCACAGAGATCTAGAGCTGCATAAGACCGATTCATCACACGGTCTCTAACATCAAACAGCGCACCCATCAGGCATCCCGCTTCATTTTTACTTTTTAAGACAAACACGTTTTTTGAACAAGCCGAGGAGATGACCACACTTACTCTGAATACATGAAGCATGCCAGCTAGGTTCAATATAAATTGTTTGTATTTTCACGGAATTATTGAAAGGACAAGAACTGCTAGAGTACTTCATTTCATAATAGATTCAATTTTTTGCACGGATTTTACTTTTTTTGAGCATTAATTTTTACGATCAAAATACATTTCATCAGCATACCGTGCAAAACAATGTTTATTCGATTCCATAAGGCTTTCTCTGAAGAAAGTGTCAGTCGAAGAAATTCTCCGATTAAATCTCACGGGGTGGTTATGGCAAATTATTCCCAGTTTGATGAGATGATTTAGCCGTCTGTGCTGTTCTGGGCAATGGTCTCTACTCGCTGGAGAGTGTAGGATTGAAGGAGAGGTTTCGAGCAGAGTGAGCCCCTTGCACATCACAGTAATTTCATTAACCCTTTTTTTGCCGTGGGGACGATGTATCTTAACTACCTCATCCTTATCCTGAACATTTCTGAAGAGACACATTCAAAGAAGCAGAGCTCAAAAAACGCGCATATGAAAGGAAAAAAGTCTAGCAATCGTCAGGAAGACTGCGCATCGTAGCACAATTTGCAATGCACCCTGCGCAAGGCATAAGCACGAAGAGCATGTCAGAAGGTATGTCACAGGAGCACACAACCTCCTGACGTTGGACAAAGCTGGTTTGAGGTGCTCGAAGACTAGCCCTGCAAGTGGCGATGCCTCGCTCTGTGCCAGATGGACTGGACGCTAATTTAGTAGCGGGCTGTCTTGCTTCCATGCATATGCAAAGAGGTAACATGGATATTAACTTGTCACTCGCGATGATAAGTTGCCTAAATTCAACATGATTCTTCATTCTATCACGTTAAACAGCTACTTTGCATCAGCATAGTGTGCGTTAAGATAAGTGTTCGTGATTAGGTATATCGGTAAAATTGCATGCACTAAAATAAAGTTTTTTTAGTATTCCCAATAAGACACCGAATCTGTTCGGAGGTACAAGTAGTTACGTTTGCAAGTGTTTATATTCCAAGCTGTTCATTTTAATAGTTCAAAGTAATGATTTTTCTCACATGTCATCTCAGAGGAATAAAAAAATTCTATATCGGAGACACAATAGCACTTAAACTGATTCATAACTAATGAAATACGCTTCGTAAATTTACGAAAGACGCATCATGCAATGTGATTATGAAGTGCATTAACTAGTCCTCAACCATCTCAGTAATCTGCTTACGGAAATCTAAGAATGTTGCAGGCGCAAAAAATCATGCCCTGATTGAAAGGGTGCATGCTGCTGCTGGGCTGCAGAGAGAGAGAGAGGGAGAAAGAACTTCCGAGGAAGAAAGAGCGTAAGAAAGCGTGACGGTGATGTGATGCACAAGTGTAGCTCAAATATTGACTGCGATGACGATGACAAACGGCCGTGCCGCCACCTCGCGGTGCTTTACCCCGCCTTCAACATTTGAAGACGCATGGCAAGACGTGGCAGACGTCACGCCTCTCTTTTGCTCGACCTCTGCAAGCTGGACAGCGGGAAAATACCTTACGATTGTAAACATCGGGATGTTATCGAAATGAGGAACGTTCGAAGGATGATAAACGGATCGGATTCAACCTTCCACATATGTTTCATGCTCGCATTCATCGACTTCCTTGTAAACGGTAAATGATGTGAATTGATTTGAAAATTTATCAATCGCGAATGCTGCAGATTACATACTTACAATTCATCTGTAGCTCGACCGCTTGACTTGCGAACGTCGCATTTTTTTTTAAGCCACATTCTTTCACGTATCAGAACGAGTAAATATCTTCCATTTATAAATCTTTAAGCGCGTATTATCGCTATTTCAAAAACGCAAGTACATACAATTGCATTCAGCTAATAGGAAATAAAACGCGTAAACAAAATCAACGTACAACTGAAAACAAAACGACTTTCTGGACTTGCGATGAAAAATAAAATAAGAGTAAAAAAATTACACGCTAGATTGCTACAGTAATAATATTAAAAAATACCGTATACCATTGACTGCAAGTAGACACGCTATCAATACACGAGCTCCAAAGCATGTATTCCCGGCTCAGCCACCTTACATGTACATGCAAAGAACATACAATAGTACAGGAATAATTCTTGCTCTCTGTCTTGCTCACTGCACATCACAAAACTAACTTCCACAAGAAAGTGAAAGTGTTACCCGAGCTGCAAGCTCTGACAGGGAACAAATTGCAATAGCTTCACTTCACACGCGCAGTTTCCTTGAAATTACCATTTACATTATGTGGAGGCCCGACCGGAGCTACGGTGAGCGCTTTGCATTCATCAGGTGCGCCAAGTCGCAAAATTCTGGCCAGAGTTGAGCCCCTGGACTCATTAGGGGGCAGGCCTCGGTCAGTAGTTGAGTGCTACATCCGACACCCGGGGGACGGAGCAGCCAACACGAGTCTTTCTCCTATGGCCTATAATTTGTGGCGGGCCCGGTATAGGGGCCTTGCTCACGTCCAAATTGAATGGCGCGCGCAGCAATAGAACAGTTCGTATAGCGCACCAACTTATGAGCAGCCTGTCCGTTTTAAATATCACTCGAATAAGGTGACCGCTTCATGACTCCATCAAATGTTTACAGGACAAAAACACGCGTGCGGAGAGCATTCACTCCCAGCTTAGCTAACTCAATGAATTCATTTAGACAAACTAGCCAAGGACTGCAAAATAAACAACGTTAGAAAAAGGACTCATTAAAAAGCAGCGTCAGAGAAGTCACAGCAGATAATTTGAAATGAGTTTTCAAATGCAAATAGCTTCAGCATTTACTATGGGATTTTTCAAGTGGCCCTCAATGCAGGCAATCAGAAAAGCTCCTCCAAAGGTCAGGCTAGCATCTCGAGCTGCGGATACCATCGCAGATATGAAGCCTCAGCAGCGTGTCATGGGCTGATAATTCAAGCAAGGAAAATTAGCTCGTGAAATTAAAACTAAAAGGTACACAAAATAAAATAAATTTCGGGTTGCGTTTCCACCAAGGTACACACAAATTTTGATGACTGACCCCGAACTGCACCGAAAGTATGCGAGAAATGCCGAAGGTAAAAATGAACTACTTCGTCAACATTGGCGTTGGATAAAGCCTGCGTTACAAAACTCCTTGTTCCTAAAGTTGCAGATCTCAAAGTCAATAAACAGTGTTTGCTAAACGTCAATTTCATTTATTTTCAGGGTAATTTTCAACACACGCAACAGAGTTCACAAGACAAAAATACTTCCTTCGTTCTGACTAGATCGAAACATTTCAAAGAGTTCCCATTTGAATGCAGTAAAATGAAAATTTTCGGCGGTCACAGCTCGTCTCGTCTTCAATACTTGGAAATGAGAGCTACATTGCTTTCGAGCAAAGTGAGTCTTCTACAAATTGTCATTCAAAAAATTCACGAGCAAAATATGTAACAGAACTGATGCAGCGAGTTTGCTGCAGCTTCTCATCACAAAATGCAACATACAAGCACCATGTGTCCCTCATTTATACTTTGATTAGTAGCAGTACTCGCACAGAAAACCTTGATTGGTAGCAGTACTTGCGCAGAACTGTAGTGCCCCAGGTAGAAACTGAAGGATTGTGGCTAGCAAGGCCGGGTCGGAAGTAGCCTGCACAGTATCTCTTTCACCGTATTACAAGGCTCATTAATATCGTCAAGCAGCATTGCTCGAATAATTGCAGAATTAAGATTATGGGTGTGCATCGGATATAGGAAAGAGAAATTTTGAATATTTGCTTACGCTCTTAAACATGACAATGATCATGACTGAAGAAATCAGATAATTAAGAAGATAACGGTTCATACACATATGTATACTTCACCACAGAGATCTTAAAAGATACGCCTCAATTCTTATCAGTTACTTTAAATCTCATCCCATGAAGTCTAAGTATCACAAGCCGTTTGTTAAAATTGATCACTTAGGCACTGAATGTCACTAAGCGTACCTACATACTCGCATTCGTACATAAACACGTACGGTAAATCTCACACAAGGTATGAATGTAGGCTCAGTACAAATGCATCCAGCCTCACGAGGTCCCCAGCAACATACACACGTTGACTTTATTGTGCATATGTCAAAACAAAGTTAACACATGCTTCACGAATGCGACAAACAGTACCAGGCATGAATCAAATCTCACAAGAGATCCATCAAAGGACACTAGGCACATATACGTCCGTCCTGCACAGATCTCACCAGGCATGCTTCAATTATTACAAGAAATTCAGTAAAGCACATTCAGCACTCACTCTACATACATGCATCAATCCATGGGCGATATATTAACAGCATTTCCTACTGGAGATCCATCCATCAAAGCCCTCTAGACACTCTCACATCACACATGCGCTAAACCTTGTGAGACTTACAAAAATTCTTAAAGGTGATTTATCAATGTACGCTAAACACACGTACAACACTCATGCATCAATACATTTGACAAAGTAATTCTCACTGGGCATTTATTAATACATGCAAGACACACAAACATTCATCACTCATGCAATAGACCTTATGAGACACCGCAATTCTCACAGGAGATTCATGGAAGCAAGCACACGCACGACGAGCTTGTTCCTATCTCACAAAACGCACACCAAAAAGCGCTCAGCTACCAACCCCCAAAACGATCGAGCGCTGTCACCACATAGAGTCATCGACGGCTCCTTGGTGCGAGGCGATTTTTCGTATCAGTGCCTGAGCGGCCAGGAAAAGTCCTTTAGTTCAGGTTAATCAGCGTGCACGGGCGAGAATGAAGCCGTCGTCAGATAAGCTATCTGTTATATTGTGTGCTCGACGTGCCTACTTTCTGGCGTCTGCAAGGCGGCCGTTGGAGTTATGTTCAATGCGATGTTATGGTGCTGGAAGTGAAAGTCTGACGTACTGTTTGTCGACAATTGAAGTTTAAATGAAGCGACAAAACTTGACCATGTGCTGAAGTGTTCCGCTCAAAAAGCAGACAAGTTGGGCGACTCAAGAGTAAAGCAAAAATTTAAAAACGAACACCAAATATCCATGATAGTGAGGCCCCAAACACGAGAAACGAAACCAATTTGTTTCGCCGACAGATTGATCAAGCTCGCCACTAAGTGTGCCTCCAGGTTCAACAAAATTGCTAATTATAAAGCACGAAATCCTGCCGCTATATATATGTGCACGAGAACACGCTCAACATCGAGGGGAGCTTCTCGGAAATTCGAGCTATAAACTTAAATTTGATCCCACAGAGATACAGTTTCTCCTCTAAATCCCCGCGACTAATTATTCGGCATGTTTTTTCAAGATAATTGAAAGAAGGAACAAGCTCAGGCTAACGCTGTCTGTGGCCGTAATGAGCGGGTCTTATGGGGGGGTCGGCAGCGACAGGCCGGTGCAAGGATGCCTGATTGGTGCTATTTTTCACTAAAATCATTAAATTTGACATTTTCCACTTGAAATTTGACCTTAAAATAACCTAACATATGGTGCCCCTGTAAAATTTCCAGATACCAGGTGCTTATGAAAATCGAATTCTACAGGAAAAAAGCCATATATAAGAATTTGCTCAGGAAGAAGGCCAGTGTGTCACCTCTAAGCCGGAGCGCTAGAGGAGGTGTGTGCAGGCCTGACATTTGGTTTCATTATCAGAAGACGGTGTAGGCATACAGGCGCTGATGCGTTCAGTTGGGCCAGCACGCGCTTCGCTTTTTTGCACGTAATATTACTCCAAGTGTGATCTCAGGTGTGCCGTTATGCTGCGGCCAGTTGACGGGATTATTGAGACAACCCATTGATCGACCGCTGGAGACCACGCCCGTGGTCAATTTGGAGGACCAAAAACTTGTCCAGATAAAGACACCTTAATTTTGATCAAGTTGAGGCTTTAATTATTTGGCAGGAGCAGAAAGTGAAAGCGAGATTGACTCAGCACTTACGAAATGCTATGGGCGAGATCATTTCAGAGGGAACTTTTAATGATGTATAAGTGGTACAAACTCGTGATTCGCAACGACTCGACACAATAGCTTCCTGTATATCGTTAGTTCAGCATCGAAGAGACCTGGTGTAAGTCATACGCAGGCAGTCAGCTTGCGGCCTAGCCAATGACGATTTTAAAATGCTTAGCACTCACACACTAATAACGTACTTATGGCAATGAATTTTTTTCAGAATACAATCAAGATTGATATCTCTAGCATTTGGAAGCAAAAATTGTTACTAAAATGCTTAGTACCTTAAAAATGAGTTTAAACGGAGAACGAATCAAATTTTTTATTCAACAATGTTAGTTTTCTGTAGTCTCCGCAGTAGGCTTATGTCATGTGTCTGAGAATTGCTCACGTGATGATGCCTACAGCCAGTCCCGTGCGTGTCATGGCGCAAGTCCCGTGCGTGTCATGATGCAAGTCCCGTGCGTGTCATAATGCAAGTCTCTTGCTTGTCATGATGCAAGTCCCGTGGGTGTCCTGATGCAAGTCCCGTGCGTGTCCTGATGCAAGTCCCGTGCGTGTCATAATGCAAGTCCCATGCGTGTCCTGATGCAAGTCCCGTGCGTGTCCTGATGCAAGTCAAGTGCGTGCCATGATGCAAGTCCCGTGGGTGTCATGATGCAAATCCCGTGCGTGTCATAATTCAAGTCCCGTGCGTGTCATGATGCAAGTCAAGTGCGTGCCATGATGCAAGTCCCGTGCGTGTGATGATGCTTACAGCGAGTCCCGTGCGTGCCATGATGCAAGTCCCGTGCGTGTGATGATGCTTACAGCCAGTCCCGTGCGTGTCATGATGCAAGTCCCGTGCGTGTGATGATGCTTATAGCCAGTCCCGTGCGTGCCATGATGCAAGTCCCGTGCGTGTGATGATGCTTACAGCCAGTCCCGTGCGTGTCATGATGCAAGTCCCGTGCGTGCCATGATGCTCACACTGACAACTGGAAGGGCTGCCACGGTTGTCTCCGCCGGCGCAGATCACATCTCGGCTGGACAGACCAACACAATCACGCCGGTCCAGCTGTCCTTGGTACTGGGAGCTCAGTTGCACTAAGCAGTCTCCAATATCAAATGAAAGAGCTGATCTTGGATGTGGCCAATGGAGTTTCCACTAAATCAAACGCAGAATGAGGCGTTTATTCTTTCTTTGCGTTTATTTTTTCAACACAGACGACCTCCGCTTTGCAGGTCTGCTCAATCGCCTTGCTCCTCCTCCGCTTCTGATCCTGTTGGTCAGAACCTCTACAGGTCACACACTAGACTCGCTGGCATAAATCTCACACAAGTCAAACAGCAAAACTTTGCACTATTGCGTGATGAGATGACCTCACTGTTCGTAAACTAACTTATTTTCAACAACATCTTGACAGGCTATTCATCAAAACTTAATTACTCATTGTATCGTGCTTCTTGCGCATTTGCAATTATTGACAAAGCATTCAGGTGGTTTCTCTTTCTGTTCGGGCCAGTGATGTATTACTCAGTCTTTTTGACGGAACAGACTGACGTAATTATGAGTGAAGCTTCCCTACAAAATCCAATACATGCCTAGTAAGAACATAGACCTTTTTGCATCGCCTCGGCTCCAAACCTCAACTTGGTGTGTACACACGAGCTGAAGATGCTCCTACGGACAGCGCTAACGCAGGTCAGCAAGCGTCCTGCACACACGCTTTGTTCGTTGGCTTGCGACAAGCATTCGACAAGCACATTAGAATAACTTGATTGCTTAGCGAGGCGTCCAGCAGCCTCGTGGTCACCTGAGATGCATCCAAGGGAGGTGGTGTAGTGGAGCCAGAGCGAGGGTGGATGATCTTCCTGCCGACTGCATGGTCCTTCACACTCATTCACAAGTGTAAAGAAGTTGAAGCTACTAAAAAAATTGGCTGTGACGGTAGCACAGTATAGCGAGTAACAATTGCGGGATTACCGGAACAGCCGAATGACAAACAAGTTAGCAAACAAATAAAACACATCAAGTACCTGTCAAACGAAAATTGTTGCCCATTTCCAAAAATACTTCTATTCAATACAAATTTTCAGAGCTGTTTCAATAGTTTTTAATTAATTACTACACAAATAATGAATTTCAAGATGAATCTAACGTTCAGAAAGGAGGAAATACATCCCTGTGCAAAGCGTACGCCTGTAAGCATGAAAACAGCCACGGGCAAAGCATAATTTTACCAACATTTTGAGTTATCAGTAACCTTAAAATGGAACGGCCAACTACCTACAGCCATGCCAATTATGCTGTTATGTCGTTAATAAGATACACGATTACATGAAAATAATAATCTTCTTCACTTGAGGATACCAATCATCTTCACTTGAGGAAACCAATCATCTACACTTGAGGATGCCAATCATCTACCTTCAACGAGTGTGTACTCAATGTTAACGCTGAAGGAGATGCGCTATGATACTTACTCGCGAGTAACACTCATGGTTTTTCACAATATTCATTGACAATGTCTTGACTTTCCCGTCCTGATCTGAAAAACTTTCATCGTTTTCACTCGTAACAAACAACGGATAACTGATAGTTTTCAAGACGTTGATTGAATGTGGGAAGCCCACAAATGTGTTAACATAAGTAAGGAGGATAAGTTGGCTACTCGTGCAAAAAAAAACATAAAACTCACATTTGGTTTACATACCAAATATGTTCAAGCAAGACCGGTGGTTCTGCCTACAGAAAACGGTTACAATTTGTAGATTTCCCCTTGTTCGAAAGAAAAGCATCAAAATTTGATTTGTGGTAACAAATCAAATCACAACCTGTTTATACTCAGTTGCAGGCACACATGTGCACCTATATGAGCGAGCGCAGTTCATGCCTGGAGATCAGATGGGAATCGTAAATTTTACATATCATATTAACATTATAAATACCAGAGAAATATAGGCAACAGCCGCTTATTCGAAACTCCAAAGAAAATTTCATCGAAATGCTAGCTTTTACAAACAATTTGAATAAATACACAACGAATCAGAGGCGATAAAGCGTTGTATCGCAATGGGGTCAACATCGATCCCTTACTGCACACGATCGATACGCCTCTCAGATATCCTACCACGATGCCGTCAAATATCGCTTGATAAGACAATCACGCAGCCAAGTTCCGAGACAACCGTGCTGTAATTCCGCACAGTAAGAGCCAATATAGTACTTTGAAATTCTAAAAAAGCTTCACGGTACTTGTTCAGCTCAATGAAGGCCAGACATTTCAATAGAGAAGAGTTTACTGGCACGAGCTAAATAGCTGGACAAGTTCTATTCAGTAAGAAATGAAGAACGGATGAGGGACTGGAATGCTACCAGCACCTAAAGAAATATTTGAACATTCATGACCTCAGCGAATGGCAACAGCTTTCCTGAGAAACAATGAGCGGCGCTGGGACGCCTGACGACGATATGTCAATGATATGCAGAAATGTGCAGCACAGCCGCGGTCATCCAGGAGTCACATATCGAGGGTCTTATAACAAGGCGCTTAGATACGCGCGCGTCAAGATCGTGAGGATAGAGATGTCCTCTAATTGCATTGCACAGTCCCACCCTGGCCTCACTCACCGGTCGCAGACCTGCACACAAATTCTAGCCTAGTATGCGAGATGGAACTGCTAGAGCGCTTACGGTCACCGAGTTCACTTACGTCCATGTCACCGCCAAGTAGCTCGGTATACGGGTATTAACACGTTGACTGCGATGGGTTAAGCTGAAGTTCAATGTTCAACTCAAATTTGAAGTGAAGAGTTTCAAGGAATGTTTTGAATACCAAACAATATCTGGGCAGATTAAATACCATTAATTTTAAAAGATTCTTTCAAATTTTCAAACAGACCAATAGATGGACCTTTTCGTGACTTGAAAAACTTTAGCACGACCCATCGATGGGCCGTATCGCAATCAACGTGTAAAATATAATAGAATCAGTTACCTACACACCAGAATGACTGCTCACGGCCCGGCCAGAGTGCCACGGTTTCGCCGCCCCGCAGAGCCAGTAGGGCGCCTCAAAATCACGCTCGCATTTTGGCAAGTTGGCAGTAGTTTTATTAGCTAAGTATGAAATTAATTACGCCTGCGCCCGGCAGAGCGCAGCTTCAAACGGTGCGGCATCAAAAGCCCAACTTGCGCGGAGCGTTTTTTTTTGCGAGCGCTGAACACTCAAATTCAAAAGGCCGCGTCCTCACCGCCAAGCGCACGCGTCCGTGCGTTCCAATCACCGCAGATCACACAAAACTCACACTAAACTTTCGCCTTGGTGATAATTCATCGCTCATCCAGATTTCTTTGGAGATTGCGTGCAGCAGATAGATAGGCAGAACCATCCTGTTGCAATAGCTTCCTTGCGAGGCTCTTGCGATTTAGGTTTCGACCAAACAAGGGGCCGTATTACGGGAGCACAGCCATGGGATGCATTGTATTTAATTATGCCACCATATGTTTTGCGTATAAGAGGTCTCATGCAGTCGACTCAACCGTCACGTGTCCATGTCTAGGTACAGGAGTTGACGGAAATATCAATGATTGCAACTATGACAACTAATTTTAATATCAAACATATTAGCGACTTGCAGTACCAACGCATCTGAAGGACGATTTGTACGGAACTTTGAGCCGAAAAATTTCTCTTCACACATAAAATGAAATTTAAGCGGTCAGAGATTTTATCAGATTGCTAAATAAATTTTCTTTATCATGAGACAGAAAAACCAAACTTGTACTCTAAACTTTCGCTGTTTTCGCATCCTGAAAATGTAAGCATGAAATAGAAATTAGGTGAAGCCTTACAAAAGTTCCCTGGAAAGTTAATTTTACATAGGAAGTTCTTTCACAGTTTTTCAGGGTGGGTAATGTTAATGTTTTCCTCGCGCTGAATGACACAGAAAGCGCGATCATCAACTCTTCATGAACTCCGTACCTGCACAGCCGCATCCAACTCTCCGTGACGCTACACAAGCTACCGCATGACCACAAGAAGTCACGATAGGGAAAATAAAGGGCCGGATTTTCAAATAACTTAGCCCGCCGTACAGGTACCAGCGAAAGTTCTTCAAAGAGAAATACCGCTGTCAGCGGTACCGCTACGACAACGTAAATTGGTTAATAATCCGGTCCCAGATCTTCCCCTGTACCACTGGGAGAAGCTTCAATTAGATCAAAGTTAACAGGCCTCCTTTGAGCCCAAATTCTGGCAATAAGCAAAGTGCTACCGTGTGCTGTACGCTGGTCATAGGCATCAATATAACCATATGTTCAAATAGTTCTATGATAATAAATAGTTCAGCGCGATGAGAGAATGCAGAAACTGCGGGCTAAATTAAACTCTGCTCTAAACTGAACTAACCTAAAATGTTGAACGGAAACTGATCCAACGAATAAAGCTAGGCTCTCGGTTTTGAAGTCCCACCCACTTACACACAAACAAGGCCATTGCTCTAAAGACACAAAATTCCCACGGTCATTTAACTCAGGCGGTGAACTCAGACCTAAATTCTTCCAACAATAATTATTACAACAAACGCCGGAACTCAAGAACTCCGATAAACAAAATCCAAACCCAACGCCATCTAAAAGCCATTTTTCTTGGGCATCAAAATAAGAACTCAAATTTAGACTAGAATCCAAATCTGGACATGAACACAGAACGCAAATTGGCGCAAAGATCAAACGCTGGACGAAGCTGGTAACCCCGTTTGACGCAATAATCAGAGCAGCGCTGTTCTTTGAGCGCTAATTGAGCTAATGAGGGCAATAATCAAGATGGCGGGCAGAGGCAGAAGCCTGCCTCGCTGAGGGAGCCAATTTCCCAGCACCAGGCTAATTTGCGCACTTTTCAACATTTGCGGAAGCCGATCGTTGCCCCGCAGCCCGCGGGCATCATCGCTGATGTCGTTAGCACGCCTAAGTGACTATATTGATCAGCGGCGCTTCAGAGGCTGCACAGACTGCGGCCCAGCGCCGCCCTTAAGCTCCTAATCGACGCCCTTACACGCGCTCCTCAGTGGAGGGTGCTTTTGTATACATCCGCTTCACGTGCGTCAATGGAAACATAACCAAGTGTACACTTCAAATTCGTCTGTTTAACAGATGTGTAGATTAAAAAATACGTGGTTAATAGCCATCTCAATGTTGTTTCCCAGCATCAGGGTTGGACTAAGTTTTCGAACAGCTTTAGTGGCTAGTGAAATCATCTTAATACGAACTGAGTATATTGTATTGCTTTATAGACGGTGATAGAAGAAATGGTTCATTGTTCTGTGTGGTAGTAGAACAATGAAATAATGTCTTTTGTAAAGGTTGCAGAGTAACTTTGAGTTTATGAGTTATGACTCTTAAATGACAAGTTGTTCTATCCCTCTATGCATGCACCCTTCTTTTTCCACGCCTTAGCGAGTTATAAGCCTTTCAATCATCTATTCTAAACTGGAGTCGACTATTCTACTTCAATTAGAAATTCAGACATCTTCGTAAGCTACTACTACATATAGAGCTACCTAGTGATAACATGAAATAGACGGAGCACGTTCGATGCTCATGTTATACATACACTTCTCGCATTCATTGTTCAGAATATTTTCAGGTTTTTTCTTGACGGTTTCATTTTATCTTCTGCTATCATTTTCTTCGTCTACTCTATCGATAATTTCTTTTGGAGCCTCAGAAAGTTTGTTTCATATTAAGAAGTTTTCGCAAGCACCCTCACTACTTGTAAGCGGACTTGGTCACGCCTTTCATGAGTGGACGACCCCGGCACAAGGAATGTTTGAGTCACCAGCAAGGACAGGACCACAATTAAATAGCGCCAAGAGAACTTCTTACGCATCCCCGCTATTTGTAGTTGAACATCAGAATAGGATGTACAATGATTTTCAAATATGGGTTCTAAAAGAATCTTTAATAATTTCTTCAATTTTGGATGGATTTTACAAAACAACTCATTCATGTAATCCTGAGACATAATAGTTTTATTTTGATAACATTTGAAAACAACATTTTTCTTGTACCGCCCCTTGAACGCCAACAAGAACCGACACGATTACACAGGCTGTTCATTGTGGCGCTGGTGAGATCTTGTTTAATTCTTTGAATTTTTACCTCGGTGGATGCCTTGAGTTGGAATTGATTTGTAGACTTTTGAGGGTAGACTCTTCATTTTATGAGTTCAATGTGAGAAGCTAACAAATCTACACCAACTCAAGGCTTTAATCAAGGTAAAAATCCAATGTATTGGACTAAATCTCACTAACGCCGTAATGATCAGCTTACGTCGTGGTGATTCTTGGCAGCGCTCAGGAGGGCGGCACATGAATATTGTAATCAAGAAGTAATCAAAACAGAACTAGTGTTTCTCAGGATTGTATGCATGCTCTGTTCTTTAAAAATTCATCCGATATCATGGGAGATATTAAAGACTCGTTTAGATCCCATATTAAAAAAAAAACCCTGTATATCTACTTGGCTGTGTGGCTCGACACCACCACCACTATGTGACAGTCCGGTATTTGATAGTCCGGTTGATCGCCACAGCAGTAGCAAGATAACTGAAATGACTAGCATGGAAAAGCCGTGGGTAAGTAAGGCATGTATGAAATGGGGACTTCCCTGAGGAATTGGCTTGAAAGAAAGAAATGCGCTGTAAATAAAAGCAAACCGTGTGTAAGTAAGTCACGAATAAAATAGAGATTTCGGTGAGGAATGAGCTGGAAGGGACAAAACGCACTGCAAATAAAGGCAAACCGTGTGTAATTAAGACTTCCGCAATAGAGACCACCGTGAGGAATGGGCTGGAAGGAACGAAATGCGCCGCAAATAAAGGCCAATGAGGGGACGGCTGGAAGAGAGCAGCAGCAGCAGAAGCAGGGGCGTCATAACGCAGGCCCAACACGGGTGTGCGCAGCACTGGGGGCTCCTGAGGGCCGTTTGTCAGGCGGCTGCGCTGCATAGCGCGCTCCTGCCTGCACGGCCTAACGTGTGTCTCGTGCTCATGTGTCTAATGTAAGGAGGTTGCAACCTCCTTGGTCTAATGAGACGCGTACCAACACATCTAAGCTACCTCAAGATTTACGGGCCTCACATGAGACATGTCTAACGTCTGGCATTTGACACATACGCGTCATGCGCTCCTGCCTGCAAAGCGCACGGCCTGATGCGTGTCTCGTGCTGATGTGTCTAATGAGACGTGTGCTAACACATCTAAGCTACTTTTTTAACGGGTCTCACATGTGACATGTCTGACAAATGACATATCATACGTGGCAGCACAATTGAGCCGCCTAACGTGTTTCGTGCCCACCATGTGATGCGTAAACACACGGAACCTGCCACCTTACATGACTTTATATGAATGCTACCTAACATGGCATCATGCATAATGGGAAGATATCAAGACAGCTTTGTGGAGAGCAAATCTAAAGAATAAATACCATGGCTGCTCGTGTTGACCATATTAGCTTTGAATCAAAGCACTGCATGCGCAGCCAGGGTAACTGCGGTGAGTTAGACAAGCACAATGACAAGTGAGTTAGACAAGCACAATGACAAGTGAGTTAGACAAGCACAATGACAAGTGAGTTAGACAAGCACAATGACAAGTGAGTTAGACAAGCACAATGACAAGTGAGTTAGACAAGCACAATGGCAAGTGAGTTAGACAATGACGAGGCAGGCAGTCACACGCACTCAGCGTGTACCACGCGCCCGCGCGTCGACGGTATCATTTGACACTCATGCATGGTCTTACTTGCCTCACTGTTTTCATAGCAGTTGAAATAAGCTTGAGTGAACGAGAGTACCGTTTTATTTGATACCTAAACTCAAAACTTGAGGTAGGGGGTAGATGCGTGGCTCATCACGGGAACGAACCGAACGTCTCATGGTGATGTACGGCTGCAGTACGTCGTTTAACGTTCTGCTTATTTTGCTTAGCTACGTCAAGGGTCATTCTTCAAACATAGGAATTTTGATGGTTTTAAAAAATTCTAACTATGTCTGTGGAAGATTACTATTCATAGAAATTTATCTTAAACCGTCAAAATTGCTTCAATTAAAAATTGCGGATATTTTTTAAATACGTGAAAAACAAATTGAGTAGCATGTTTTCGGTAAAATGTTCCAGCTCAAGTTTGAAAACGCGACAGAATTTTGTGGGAATGCGACATTTGGATAGATACGTTCATGACTGTACGGGCTCTTCTTCAAATTGTCGAATTTATTCATTGGTTTTCTAACAAATTTTGGCGGCGAAAACATCGCATAATGCTCTTTCCACAAACATTCTAAACTAGGACTAGAGAGCAGCTAAAATATTTCTAACAAAGACGTTCTTAGACCAGGCTAAGAAAGTGTTGGAAAACGGTAACGCTGAGAACCGCAAGTCGAAGTCAAATCAGTCGATCATGATGATTTAAAACACACAAAGTCAACGTTGTAACAGTCTTTTCATCGGTATACATATAGTTTGTACAGCAGGCTGACCCTTCACCACACAGCGTATCAAGATTGATACAGCATTCTAGCATGATAATGTGCCTCTGTTATGATACCTGCAAATAGGAATAATTCTAAAAAGTAAAGTCTCCAGCGTAGAGATAAAATGGTAACATGAGCTTGCGAGTACCGAGGTCGCAATTCTTCAGCAAAAGTCGAGCTCGACACGTAGGGAACACGAGTAACACTCGGTATTTGACAGAACACAAACTTACGAGACGCATAAAATTACGAGACCATAAATAGAGCATCTACGAGCTCAAACAGTCCCACTACAGCCGCGGAATGGAAATGACTTTGCTCCACCAGGTCATTCCAGCAGGACGACGCACAGGCCAACCTTCAGAGCGAGCGGCTCATGCAGAGCGCAATCACGACGTAACTTGGATACGATCACAACTGCCGTAAAGCGCATAAGGTCACCCGCATAATCCAGAAGAAATGCTGATGGTGAGCTTGCAGAGCTGGGCACCGCAAGAGGACGAGCCCTCAATGACGGGCCCGGAGGTGAGCGTTGACAAGTAGCCAGACATGATGGGCTCCTGCGCGAATTTAGGAGCCTGAGACGTGTCATTTGGCCCACCTTGTCGCCCACAACGACGGCTCGTCTTCCATGCCAGAGTTCAACGGACTTCTCAGCTCAATGATGTAAAGCTTGCCACTGCAACCTTCATTGTACGACTTGCATTGATTACCTAGCATACCGCTTGTTCCAGTAATAGCTCCGTGTATTGGAAGATAGTTCCACTTAGAACGTGTTCAAGGGCAGTAAGCGAAGACCTCGAGTGTTTCACGTCAAATGTGCCATTGGTCTTCCATAATGTCAATCTAAAAAAGAAATGAGGAGGAAAAAAATGTGCTAAGAGAACTCAATATTCAAATTGGTATGCTTATTGCTCAGCTTAATTGTTCAGCAAGAATTTAACGTAAAAAAGATAGTTGACTCTTTTAGCCAAAAAATTCTAAAATCAGATTCACCATGCAGTTCCAATTTTTGTTAAGTCAATAAGTACATCAATCAGTGAGTAAATTAACCCATTACTCGTTCATGCAACAATTATTTATCCCAGGCATAATTAGTCATGACTGCTCCAACCAATGAATGACTCAGATAAATTGCCATTTAATTATTACAATGGACAAATTATAGTTCATCCAACACATAAAAATTGCTATTTTAATAATTTAGTTTCGTTTGTGGAAAAAAACAATTGAATCAGTTGAGGTGGTCAGACATGCAACAGACTAACTGTTATCAGAGTGCGAGGTCACTAAACGCAAGCTTTTTTACAAAAAAAGTTACAACAGTACGAGTAACAAAATTATGAGAACTCACTCCACAGTACATTCCTATCACATTCACCCTTGGTACAACTGAGTGTTAAAAGATAAGATTTAATTGGATTATTAGTTAGTGTAATCTTCTCTCACAACAACAAAGGTTTAGGGAAGGGTGAATTTCTGCACACGGTATGTCTCACACCCTCAGCAAAGCAACAGCAAGATTGATAGAAGTTTACGAAACAAGGTAAAAGTTACAGAAAAAAGCGATAGGGACGGAAAATAGACAGCAGTGAATAAAAAAGATGTTCCGGGATAAAACATTAACCTCTTTACGTTTCAAGAAGAGGGAAGCGTACCAGCCTTTCAGCTAGGGAACTCACTTCTTCCCCCAGGGAGCGCTAATTCTCATAGATACAATAGTTATCTACTCCTGAAAGAGCACGAGCTAATAGAAAACGTCTCAAAAATTTGTTCACGCTTATGATAAATCAACAACAAGCTGACGTCAAACATGCAGTGTGTTTGAATGTTGTTCATACAAGCTAAAGTCAAACATACAGTGCTTGCAGTGTGTTGAATGTTGTTCATACAAGCTGAAGTCAAACATGCAGTGCATGCAGTGTGTTGAATGTTGTTCATACAAGCTGAAGTCAAACAAGTAGTGCATGAAGAGTTGAATGTTGTTCATACAAGCTAAAGTCAAACATGCAGTGCATGCAGTGTGTTGAATGTTGTTCATACAAGCTGAAGTCAAACAAGTAGTGCATGAAGAGTTGAATGTTGTTCATACAAGCTGACGTCACACATGCTGTTAGATGAATAGAATACGTTCAGTAATGGATGCAAATTGCAGTAGATACAATATCTACCAAAGTTCAAACAAAGGTAGAATGGGAAACATTTGCTATGTCTCAATGAAATTAAGACCAATGCATAATGTAATCGATATACTATAGTCTAGTCTACATGATTAAGTAACAAAAAATTAGTTGCAAATAATGCGTGGTAAAGGTACTAGTTTTTAACTAGGGTAACACCAATGAAAAAGATCACCTTCCTGCAATGCATGTATGATTGGAGACAAAAAAAGAATTTGTGTAGTTTAGTCATATCAACCAGCCGTAATACGAGGATACCTGCAAGCTCCATCCATCAAAATAACTCTTCTAAAATAGCGAACTGAGTAAAAAGTCGAAAAAAACATGAAAAAATTTAGTCTGCTTTATTTACCAGCCGTAATACGTTAGACCCATCCATCAAAATAACTCTTCTAAAATAGCGTATTAAGTAAAAACTCTAAAAAACAAGAATTTTTTCAGTCTGCTTTATTTACCCGCCGTAATACGCAGATATCTGTAAGCTCCATCCATCAAAATAAGTCTTCTAAAAGAGCGTATTCACGGGAGTTTTTACCCCACACTAAGCAATATCTGGAGGAGACGGTACGGGATGATTTCTTCAGGAATATGAGGCGCACGCACGGCGGCCGCAGGCACAAGTGGACGAGTTAAGCGCTGATGGATGTCGTGATGAGGGCACAACGCCCACCTAACGACGTGCCTGCCTTCACGTGCGTGACACTCCACGCTCACATTTCAATCAAGCCTCAACGCGCCTCAGTGATTCACGGTAAGCACCGATATCAATTGACGCACGCACGCACCGGACACGGATTGAGTTATTAGCCAGGAAAAATTTCATAGCTATTCCAGGCAAGTCAATAATATCGACGGCGATCACGAAATTCGGCTGGAAGTTCTCGCAGTGAAGACTTAGTGAAGCCGCGGCTGGAGTTGCGGTAAATATGGTGCGCCTCTCATACAACTACCTCTCTGAATATGAAGGCAATTGTAAATGGCTCTTAGACTTTCATTTCTTAGTATCATTTCCTCTCAAAACATAAATTTTAGTTGTGTCTAAAAGAACAAAAAATGAAGCCTCCCCGTCAAATATTTAGCTGAGGTAAGATGTTACCGAGTCGTGTGTGTACGTTGAATGTTCTAGAGCATCGTCATGCGAAGTACATTTTTTTTCAAGTACCACAGCTTGCAAGCGCAGTCTTCAAACCAAAGAAAAATTATTTCATTCAAAAGATCACTATCAAGAGACTTATGACGCCAGAATCATAGATCATGAGGAGATTGTGGAAGTGAGAATCATAGATCATGAGGAGATTGTGGAAGTGAGAACCGTAGATCATGAAGAAATTCTGGAAGTCAGAGTCTTGGATCATGAGGAGATTCGAACAGTCGGAGCTATTGAGAACAAAAATCTTATGACTACATGCCACATATAAAGTGAGGAATATAAAAAAGTCACAGAAATGGAACTGCGGTATGTCCGACGTTCAGTGACGATTCATCCATTTCCTGAAACTGATGAAAACTTCAGCATCTTTGTACCCTAAGAAGCTAAATAATTACTCCATTTAAACAGTAAAAATTAATACCCTTTTATATATTGTTGACAACGATATGAAACGGCATCGACTGAACTGTACAAAGTCAAGAAACCATGTAAAATGCAACTATGAAAGAGATAAAAAAACGCTGTATATCAGGATCGGAAGTTAGAATTACATAAAAGGGTAAAGCACTAACATAACGATATGATTTACCTACTGAAGTTCTAATTTCCTGACATCAAATAAGCAGGCAGTATACTTCAGTACCCGTGTCACCAGCACGACCATAGAGGTGCCTCCTACCTATATGATGAACTGCCATAGCTCGGTACAATAACATCACTCGTTAAAACAGTATAAGAAACGCATGTAAGAATTGTGTTTAGTGAGGTTTGTATGAGAGTACGCGTCTGAAACACAATTTTACGATATCAGATTTAACTAATACAAGAGGTTACGTCATAATTCATAAATGATTTACAAGGAAAGTAGTGAACTAATCATAAATAAAGACAGACAGCAATGACAGCAGGAGCTGAGAAAACAAGACTCAGTGCCTCGCACTCAATTCAGGAGTTCCTTGAAGCATGTTGTAGATACTTACATTTGCATTAGGAGACTGAGCAGTTAAGATGACGTGTTCAAAAATCTTTCATCAGCCCCCCGGTGCCCGTGCAAATGTACATAAATACGAACAAGAACTTCATAAAAACGAGAACTTATGAACTTCCCTTATTCTACTCGATCTCTGGACCAATATGAAAATTCTTCTCCTTCTACTGGTTTTCGACAAATAAAAAACTTTCCCCGATTTACTGAATTCTCGTACAAACATAACACTTTTTTCATCTTAATCAAAATATCACAATATATAACTATTTGTTCAACTGAATCTCATAAACAAAATTAATGTTATACAAGATTTCATTGTCAATATTAACTTGTTTTTCTAGTTCTAATGCCTGCGAAAAAAAAATTTACGTTTCACTGTATCTCTAAACCAATTTGAGAACATTTCTCGACCTTCTGTATTTAAGAACCAGTATGAAACTTGCATCGTTTTGCAGGATGTCAGGATCAGTACAAAAACTGCTTAATTTCTTTTGGAGCAAATGAACGAATTGCTCGCAGAAATTTCGAGTTAAAATATCATTTAAATAGCACATAGATATGACCCTTGCTCGGTGTCTCGGTAGCCCGCTCGATGAATTTCATCGAATAGGATGACGGAGCCTTTGAAGCTAGAAAATAAGGAGTAGATATGAAGCGAAGAGCGACCGCTCGATGCGCCTCATGGGCTCGGCCGCAAGCTATCATCTTGCAGCATTAGGCACACGATGACGGACGACGTGAAATGGTCGCCTCCTTTTGTAAAGTCGCCATGCATATAAAGCGCCCATTTCCTCCAAATTCCCAGGAATCACTTGGCCTAAGAAGACTAAATGGCACGCCACCTCACGCGCCCATGCACACCAAAATAATGCTCGCACTTACCGCGAGCATTATGTTCGCTCCAAACTGAACTCAGTACAAAATGGTGAAGAAAAAAGCCTCTCAATCACCCTGAGTACACTCAATACTTATCATACGATGTGCGCAAATCAACTGCAGTACACTATCAGAACTTCTATCAACCTTTACACACCACTAGTAGAGTATAATGTAAATGTGCTCAGTAACCCAAGACTGGGACCCGCACCTCAACCACAGTTGTCACTTCATTTCGGTGTAATAGTTACATTAGGGCAGGGCAACGCAGAACAGCGTCACTGAGAACAAATTAGGAAGATTGTGAGGTAGGAAGCGACGGTCCTCGACAGTAATACAGGAGTCAATAATGCACGAGCTGCAGGATGCATTGCGTGAAGTTTGCAGTCGAGCTCTTGACGCACTGCCCTCAGTGCGCCAAATATAGGTGATGAATTGTTGCGGCCACTACACTACCTCGCTAAATAATAAATATCCGCTCACATTAGGCAGCTATAAAGAAAGGTGAGAAGCGCGTTGAAAAATAATGCATAATAATACAAACAAGGAGTTCTTCACCAGTACGTGAGGATGGTTGCTTGTAGAGAAGCAAATATTTAGAGACGAAATGAAGATTTTCATTTCCCACGCTCCGAGGCCTCGCTGCTTACTTGCAATACATTTCGCTGACATAAACATTGTTCAATTGTCACAAGAAATTGAACCCATAACACACACACACACACATTCGCATGTCGCTCATGAGTGATTCCTGCACCTCTCCCAACGAGATGATTTCTGGGGAGAAAATACTCCGTATAAATTTTAAGATTATACTTTTGATGAGAGGCATAAAGGTCAAAAATTGCGGCAAAAATTTTTCAGGTTTCTGAAGTCGTTTAGCTGCTCGACACAAAGAGATTTGCTCCAACAAACTCTCTTAATTTTAAGTTATCATTAATATGTACAGTACAAGATAAAAGTTAATAACTGACCTGCCTGAGGAACATTTGAAAAGTAGCAAGGGACTCTTCGGAGAAGAAAATGGAAAAGAAAAGAGAAAAGATTAAACCGTTTATTTCCAATAAAGATGATACAAAATACATCCTTGATTTCTTAAACGTCTTAATATAAAGATCTTTAGTTGACATACACACATGGAAGTCATAATACCCATGTTAATAGTTAATGCTAGAAGAATGAAAAAGTCAACAATAGAAAACTGAAGGACAAAATATCATAAGCGTTCTTGTAGAACAACTGAATGAAACAACGTTCTTCCTTACGAGGTAGAAGAAATATATAAAAGTAAAATCCCGCCCATCAGAATATAAGAGGAAGATGAAGGTTGTGTCGCCTTCATTCAATTTTTCAGATTGGATGTAATATTTTTGGGGACTCAAATTAACGTCAAAATATTCATTCCATAATAAATACTATATCTTCTTCTCTCACCGATACTTAAAACAAAATTAAGTGTAGTGCAGTTCAAGACCTACACACCAACGTGGATCGTCGAGGAAAAGCATGAACGTCCTCAACATGAGCTTCTCGGTCTTCGATCAGTTAGCGTCTGCATTGAACGTAACAATTTCCAGGAAAGCAAAGGCACACACCGATTTTTAGTGAGAATACCAACAAGTTCAGTCGTTTAAATCTTAAATCACTTGTCCCTCTTTCAACGAACATCCCACAACTAAGATTGCACCAAGCTGCTTAGCCCACATAACTGCTAAGAAAGCAATGTAAATAAGATAGAAAGTCCAGTCCAGTAGATGCCATCACTCAGCACGAACACGAACTAAACGTTTGGGTCGGTGCAGAGTGATGGGATGCGCTGCTATCTACTTCACGAGGCTTATTATGCACAGTGCGTTGTTCTAGAGCAAGTTTATCAGCCATGCGTTCGGTGGAAGGACTTGTACTTCCAGTTAGGCCCTGGAACTCCAGGATAAAAGGACGCATGCGTGCGCTTCGGTCTGAGACATCAATGTGTAGCCATACATGGACTAAGAGGAAATCGTCGGACCTGTGCAGATAATTTGCTCCACAGCCACACGTATACCATTCACCGATACGGTGTAAAACGCTTTGTACACAGCAGGAAGCAAGACTGCTACTTCAATCCTGTGAAACTATGGGTACCGAATGGTAGTGAATCGCAATTAAGTTCATGGAAACAAAAAATTTGTACTTCACAAGATTACGAAGTCTTGAGCCCAAGTTCATATAAAAGCTGCCAAAATCTTTCCCAGCACGTTGTTATGTACTTAGGTACAAACTGTGAAATTCCACCACTAAAAGAGTGAACGGCGGTTCGTGGACCTTACGCCCGATCGCTGGGTAATAAGTCAACGAGAAAAGCAAGCTCAGCAGAGGGAAGGCGACAGAGAAAGTGCTCAACACCCTTCGACGGTTGAGCGCTGCTAACCGTCTCAACGAATCTACAGAAGCAGCAGCAGTCGCTGCTGATATTTAAGCATGCGTTGACAGTTGGGTAGATTCATTATAGTACGAGATTTCCTCTTGTAAAGGTCTGTTAGTGCCACCTTTCGACTTGTTAATTAAAACTCAGCCGGCACTCTGAGAGAGAGTCTATGTAATCTCTGTGTAACTTCATATCGACATATCCGATTTAACGTAATTACTAGACCTTTAATTCGTCACCATCGCTGCATACTCCGAGTTAAGTTCTTTGGGATTGTCCATTATTTTATCATCCTCGATATTTGCTAGTTTCATCAATCTCTTGTCATATGTGTGTTCACCCTTCGTTAAAACAGTAAATGTATGGCCCTACTAAGATTTGTGTTTAAAACATCCTGCTGAAATAAACCGTTAATTTGAAGGTCAACCTTGAAACGACTGATGAAGTAGGAATAATTCTATAATAGATTTGAAAAGAAAAGAAGGCTACGACACGTTAGTTAGCGATCATTTGCAGTAATCCTTATGTAATAATCAATAAAAAAATAACACTTGAAAGTTGAAACGCGCACAAAATTTCTAACTAAGTTGTGGAAAAAATGTGAACAAAATTGATTAGTTGTTTTAAGGCACGCTAAGTTTCTAGAAAACTTTGAAGTTCCTTATGATATAATAGTTTTATTATTATCAGTGTTTTTTAAACTAGACACTATAAAACTATCTAGCTACAACAAAGGCCATCTCGATCAAGAGTGTGAAGAGGAAATACCGTTTAGTATGGACTTTGGAAAACGGGAAATTTGTACGCGAGGAGTGTACTAACGCAGGATACCTTGAGCGAAGAATCAGCAAGTTAGGAGGGAAGAATAAGAAAAAACAAAGAAAAAGCACCGAACAAGGCATGAAAACTGAGCGAAAAAAAGAAAGCACGAAAGATAGCACTCCCAAATATTTACCTTTCGCTCAGATAACCTAGCAGTACTATTGTCTCTAATAGTACTGCTGGATCAAGTTAGCGGAGAGCTAATTTTCATAGATTTATATTGCTCATCGAAAAGAACGTCACAAGTTGAAATTATTTATTTTTCAGGAGAGGTGATTTTAACTTTGTAACTGCTTTGATCGAAAATTAGTTTTGATCGAAAAAAGGATTCCTTCATCTCTGTCAATTTTGAAGGTAGAGTTATGACGGTTTTACCAAAATCCTGTACGTAGTACGAAATGGCGAATTTCGCACTATGGATTAGTCAATTTTCCAAAATTTTGAGTTATGACTTAAGCGATATACTGTATAATAGTTGCATTCCCCTGAGGGGAAGTGGCCGGACAAATGAACAGCAAGACAAGGCAGGCAGACACCAGCGCCGTCGTCCCTGCACCTCCGGCGCGCGAGGGGCAGTACAGGTGTCAAAGTTTCAGGCGAGGGGGAGATGCCTAAGCTGAGGCATGGCGTATCTTATCAAAAACTTAGAAATGAAGGAAATTCCGAGGAAATTAATCATCTTTAGTACGAAGACGTATCTTAACACGTCAAGTGCGCCGGGTTAAACTGAAGTTCAATATTCAACTTGAAATGGAGTTAATTTTAGTTATCAATTTTAAAAATAACGAGCATTAAAAATATCGCGCCTTCATTTACTTTTCATTGAGCATTTATTGACATTGAGTTAGTGACTGCTAGTCGGTCAGCAGCTTTATGAAAATCCCCTCAGTGACCACCGATGGGGCACGTCTCACTTAAAGTGTTAAACTGAGGTATGGGGTATCTTAGATCAGTTTATAACTATCCTCAGACAGTTTCTTCAAGAACCCAAGGTATTTTTTTCAAGAACCTCACAATTGCTCATCAATAACGTCAACTGTTTTCAAATCGCCGTCTCACATTTTGGAACAGTGTTTTCTACGCGTTCTCAAAACATCGAAGCTACGTTCCAACTTCAACAATTGCCTTCTGAAATGTACTGGACTGGAAACATATGAAATTTTGTGGTTTTATTGACAAATTTGGGAACAATGTTTTCTAAGCGCTCTCAAAACATCGAATCTATGTTCCAACTCCAACAACTGGCTTACAAAATGTACTGGCATGGGATACATATGAGATTAAGTGGTTTTATAGGGAACGACACGCTAATGTGAGCTGCAGAAGTTGAGGCTGCTGGACGAGACGTGGCGCAGGTAAAACCCGTGACGAGGGCCGCCGTAACGCTACCTGTCGACAGCGGCGTCAGGAGGTCGTGATCAATAGGCGTACTGTGAGCCGTGACTCATGTCCTGGCATCCCTAGACGCTGGTTGTTTTGCCTACCTCTCATTTAGGAGCAGGCAGCAACAAAATAGGATGCTCACAAATGTTCCCCGACGTAATTTGGTTATAACCGTCCCACTGATTTGCACTTAGATGTCTGCAGTATGAGTTGTATAGATAAGTCATACTGCCTTCCTCTCATTTAAGAGCTGGCACCTACAAAATAGGATTCTCACAAAGGAGCCCCCGACGTAATTTGGTAATTTGGTCCCAGTGATTTGCACTTAGATGTCTGCATCATGAGTTGTATAGATAGTCATACTGCTTACCTCTCATTTAGGTGCTGGCAGCAACAAAATTGAATGTTCAAAAATGTGCTAAAAAATGAACCCCTCATAATTTGGTCATCACTATCCCTGAGATTCACACGTAAATGTCTGTATCTTACGTTGTATTTAGATAAGTCATACGAACGTGTATCTGAAGCCAAATCAATGATAATATCGCACTAATGTTGGGTCACATGGCGATCTAATAACTCAGCGTAAACTATTACAGGCACCAGAGGAGATAATTACAAAACCTAACATATATTCTGTCAAGTTTTACAAATATTATTTATGAAGATCTGGAACGTTTTAACGGGGCCTGCAAGAATGTCATTCATACGCACAATCTCTGACCATTTATCATATCATTTGAGTGACATTTTATCATAAAATTACGGTAATACCTGACAAAATATAAACCATGATGAAATGAAAGAGACCTTATTATAACTTTCCATTTCAGGATAAGTAACAGAAAAAACTCGTAAATAAATTAATTTAGCCGCTATGTTGAATCCGCATTTTTGATCATGCATTAGCACATACTTCTCGAGTTTAAACATGAAAACTAAAACTGATTTCATAAGTTTAATTAATGATAAAAAATGCTTATTCCTTCCGTAACATTTCAGTACAAATCCCCTGTAAAGAGAAACTAAGAAGAATATGAATTCATGTAAGAAATCGTTTGGATAGAAACATCGCTCATTCAACGCGACCAAAAAGTAGATCAGGAAGAATAAATAAACCTCGTCTGTGCGGAGACCTGAGCACATAACAAACTCTGTCAACCAGAAGTGTTTTGTTCAGGTAAAGGCAGCACAAGAAAAGCGCTTGGTCCTCCATGGTACACAAGCTGACGAGGACAGGCTTCACGCTCACCTCTCGCGATGAGTGGCAGAGAACGGCAGCGAGGTTTGTAGCAACATAAAATAAAGAGAGAGATATCTTTCAACCAATATTGCTTGAGGGTTTCGTATGTTGAAGAGCTGCCAAAAGTGTAGTGAACGAAACACAGATGAGCTATGAAGGAAATCGAATTCGGCTTTAATTGTAACTGAATATTCACTAGTATAATTCTCTCAATTGGTGTGGAATTCACTCGTGTAATTCTCTCAATTGGTGTGAAATTAATTCGTATAATTCTCTCAATTGGTGTGAAATTCACTCGTTAATTCTCTCAATTGGTGTGAAATTCACTCGTACAATTCTCTCAATTGGTGTGAAATTCACTCACTCGGTAGGACACAGACATGCCACCAACAAGTCGAAGGTAATTCAAATGAAATAATCTGATAAAACGCTCCAAAAGAAGGTAACGTTTAACATTTATAATGAGATCAGGTTCATGAGGTTCTTGTGTTAGCTGGTTAGTATAAGTTGCAGATCAAAAAAGCATTTTTAAAAGAGAATCAGGTTCATTTATCAACAAGAACAACTGCAATCTCAAAATACAAATCGATAATTACAGTGAAGAAAAAGACTCTAGTCATAATGCTGGGGGCCTCATGCCAAAGATAATTCCTCTTGTGACAAGAACGCGAAGGCACATATCCGATGGAAATTAAACTGGAATTTCGACATCTACAATTTTCCCCACATCAAATGCTTTGATAAATTGTGCCCTGGTGAGCATCCGCGGCAAGCATGGCCACTGCAGTGTCTTCGCGAAAAAACATTGCAGAAAGCATCGTGTTTCTGTTTCGACTTCGTGACTGGGTAACATCAGCAGAAATTTCGTACCTTATATCACCTATCGTATTATAAAACCTATTTTATGCCTTATACAAACATATCGTATGAAAAACTACTTATTTAAAATATTTTGAGTTAAGCCATTCGACAAATGAATAAATTTCAAAGCATGAGAAACACCCTCGACAGTTTATAAGCTTACCTTGTGCACAACATTAAAACATTTTGAGTTGAACCTTTTTACAAATGAATAAATTTCAAAGCATGAGAAACACCCTTGACAGTTTTTAAGTTTCCCTTTTGCGCAGCATTTTTATATCAGCCGCTGATGAATGTGCACCCTACACAAGAAGGAGAGCAAAGACAAAACATGGTAAAGGGATAACAGATAAAATAAAAGAGATGAACAAAGGTGAAAAATTTGCAAGCCAGAAGAAAAACGATATAGACCACACAGTATTCTCCGAAAACCGATGCATGCAACAAGAAAAGATCCTACCGAAAATAAGTCAGGGAAGTAAAATGAAGTTACTTTTACGGTGAACTGTAAATGACAAAACAAAATCCGAAAAAATGTAAATGGGGAATCCTCACAGATTTGGCTTAGTGTAAAGATTCAGATACCAAAAGCAATTTTGACAAAACCAAATAAACGACGAATGACTTCAATGCTTTCCTAGCAAAGATGGATGAAAAGTGTGATAAAGTGTCTGAGCTCATTCCAAAGCAACCTACAATTGTAAATCCCCATGTCTCAGAAGCAAATGGAGACCAAGGCCAGGTAATATTGGGGATATACGTAAAATTTAATCCTCAGTAATGAATTTAAAAGCAGGTGGACAAGATGGCGTTAGCCTTCAGTATATGAAAGACCAATTTCTTGTTACAGCGCCTCTGTTCTATGACATTTGATTATAAGTTCATCTATGGCTATAAAATTTTCCTGATCTGTAGAAGCTTTCTAAAATGAAACTATTGCACAAATATATACTGCGACATCAACACACATTAAATTGCAAACCAATCAATCTCCTAAATGTGATTTCCAAAATATTAGAAAAACTGAAGACAAATCAACTTCCGACACACATGGCCGAATCACACCCACTTCATCGCAATCAATGTGCCTACAGGAAAAACTTTAGGACTCATAATGCTTTACTTGCCAACACAGAAAAATACATCTATAGAGACAGGCGAAAAAGGTAACTCTTACTGCTACTCGACCGCTCCAAAGCGACCAACAGCGTTGGGCATCAAAGACTTCAGAAGAAAATATTGAACATTGAGCAGTGTACTCAAACGACAAAGATTAGATCAGAATATAAGTTAGATTCAGCCCTCCTAACCTCAAAAAAAAAAAGATGTTCGAAAAGAGGAAGGATGAAGGCGCTATTTAGTATTGAGTCAAGGGAAAGCCAAATCTATGCACAATGAATTTTTCCATTCAAAATTCATAGCGCATGGAAACAGTAAGTTACGAAATAGTTTCATGAAATACAATAAAATTTGAAAAAGAAAGTCCAAGGTGCTGAAAATAGTATAGCACGAAACCGAAAAAAATATGGTCCGTAGGAAAACAAAAAACGTATTCCATTTAATAAAAAGTTGGGCAGCCTAAATTTCAGCTTGGGACCATGCATTTTCTCCTACGAGTGCAGATATCGACAAACATAGATATCGATATATATTCTCGATATTTATATAACGAGATCAGGGGCAATAAATGAATCCAAATCAGAGAACGAGCATCAAACGCATCTTCAAATAAAATTCGTGCAGCTTATCATGGAATGAATTGTATCTATAGCTTCTAGTGAAATAACCAACATCAAGAAATAATCCCATTGATAAAAAAATCCAAGTTCGTGTTTGTGAAAAGTACAGATGCAACTACATAAATAAACTTCGAAATTCATTACGCACACACTGTACATATCAATCAAATTCCCACCAGGAGACGAAGACGCCAACGATTAAGCGCACTACCATCGATTTGTCTGTATAAAATCAACGAAGCCCAAAACCCAAATTAGACCCTAGACTGTCAGCTTCAGCAAATTATTGTAATTGCAAGCGCGAGAAACAAGCCTCAAAATGGTTGTAATCGCAAAATAGAAGCCCCAAGCAACGAAGCTCAAAACCCAAATCAGACCCAAGACTGTTGTTAGCTACAGCAAATTGTTGTAATAGCAAGCGAGAGAAACAAACCTCAAAATGGTTGAAATCGCAAAACACACACCCCAAGCAACCCAAAAACCCAAATCAGACACACGGTTTCGTTAGCTTCAGCAAATGTTCGTAACAGCAAGCGCGAGATCGCGCCACCCATGACCACGGTATACCGTGCCCATGAGTCAGGCGCAGAGGCGCCAGCGAGGTGCAGAAGGAGATGAGGTCCGAGGACGCGACTCGCAGTTACGGAGCTAAGAGGCTAACCGTGTCGCGAGCTCGGGTTACGGCTGGACCGAGTGTCAGCGCTGACGCATCACGAGGTAACCTTACCTTCCGGAGAACCAAAACTGGTTCTTTGCGCCCCAAGTCAATAGCCGAGATCGACTTACGCACCAATTAATGCGACAGAGAAAGAGGGTAAACATTGCATAATAGAGATAATACGTCGAGTAGGGTAAAGATCCTGATACGTCGATGAGGAGCTTCAGCTATAGCTTTTTTGCCAGTAGGTGCGCGAGTTTCTCTGATTGGTCGGAGGGCTTTGAAAATGTAGGTGAACCAATGTAGAAAATGATTTTGCGCACATGAATGATCTATTAGAACACTGCGTTATGTTATCACAACGGGTGAAACCATGCATGAGCAGAATACTTATATATTTTTATGACCAAGAGAAAAAAATTTTGTAATGAGTCAGTTTGATTTACATCGCTCTTAATCTTTTCAAATCACAGAAGAAGATGCCAATCGTTGGTATAATGAAAAAAACATATACTGATAATACCTTTCGTATAAGACATTGTTCTTCAACATAACCTCGTAATCCGTTATAAACCTAAACGCGTGACAACCTCCCATAAAGATGGGCCGTAGCACTCACCAGAGAATTTCATAAGATAAGAAAAACCGTTTATTTCCAAAAAAATAAGAATCAAGAAGTTTCAGAGGGGACAGGAGGGACGCCGTGTTCAATTCACTACCAACGGACGAGGGGGAGAGCATCACTGCGGTCCAGGACGAGACTATGACAACTTAGTCAGTTGGGTATGAGAAGAGTACACCAGTTCAGGTTGCAAGATAGTTTTAGCCTCTCTAACCACAAAAAAATTAGGTAAACAGTATTTCATTTTTTATAGATTTAAGAGAACGGGGAATCTATGTACAAGGTGTGCTTTCGCATCCTGAGCATAGAAATAGCAAGATGGAAATGAATTTGTGAAACAAGTAACGAGTCAAAAAATAAATTAGCAGGTGCTGAAAAAAGAACACCCGTTAATTAGAAAAAAAATACTCCACACACAAAAAAAACTATTTTCTTTGAACACAAGGAAGCCCAACCTAACCTTTAGCTAAGGACATCACATCTTCCCTTAAGAGCGTTACCTCCAACAGATATAATAGTTGTATCACACTGATAGTTACGAGGAGTAGACGAACTCAAAGAAGTTGTTACAGACGCTCTACGCATTGTGTGTTGTTATGAACTTCAGTGAAATTTGAAAACAAATTCTGCCGTCAAAATGTGACCCTCATTTTATGCGCGTAACAAATAGCGAGGAGACGCGATTTTGTTACACAACAGAAATAATTTCAGATTATTACTTATTCTTTATGGAAATCAGATTGAGTTGAAAGGATTTACAATCACCAGATAAATGTAAAAGGATTTACTGAGAGCATTCACTAAGCTGCATCGAGTAATATTGCTGCAACAAAAGGGTATGAGATAAAATTAAGAAGATTCAATACGAGCGTATTCTAAGCCTAATGAAAAAATTGCGACCCCAAAATAATTTGAATTTGAAAAAGTCTGTGGTTGATTCTTACTAGAGCTACAATATTACCAAATACCTTATAGGAAAATTATAAGGTGGGATCAGATTCTTTCGCCCCAAGTACTTTATCAAAAACTGACATGAATTAATGTAGCCGTATGCTGCATGCAATGTCAATCATAGCCATGGTTACAGCACTAAATGGTTTTAACACGCAACGCGTTGTATTTGCCCATAAATAGGATTTAGCAGGTAAGAAACATATCAATTTTATTCCAGTGCCTTACAATGACTTGTAAACAAACCATCTACTCGTTTCACCCGCACGTCGGAAGAAATTATGACCGTACGATCAATTTACAGTAAAAAACTCATACCATCCGCAGAAACTCGTTTCATCTGCTCGTCGAGAGAAATATAACACGTATGCCAAACTCAGCAGAAACTGAGCCCTGAAATGAATTTCTAAATGGAATAAAAGACAGAAACCACAACATATTTCCTTCAATTTTGATTGAGTGTCTGTTCATTATTGTAGAGCAGCCGGAATGTAACGAATGATCAATTGAAATAGCGTGGACGAAATAGCAGTGAATTCTTGTATAACTAGTTCTTCAGTTCAATTTAATCCAAAACTGTAATCAAGACTTCAATAAAAAGTACCAAAGTTGTAATCGCTAGAAAAAAGAATTTCATCTTCTGTGTTTCACTGGCAAATACAAAGCGTGTGTGCAGGCTGGTTAAATGGTCCCTGCTCACCTTACTGCGTGAACTTAATTGGTCAGCTCGCTCAACGGTGGCTGAGAAGTTACCTCTGAACCTAGCAGACGAGTAATGCAACCTATTTCGCTAAAACATAAAAACAGATTTCATGGCATTGAATACACTCGCACATTACGATGCTAAGTATCTCACCAGCGTTTCACAGCTTTATCTCAATGCAGAGTAAGCAAGTCGTATTGAGTGGACGGGATTTCCATACGAGGCACGCTGCAATGTATCGAGGAACTATAGTAACGAACCACATGGGGGTCATATGAAGTTGTGCTTCAAGTTTCAAAACACGAAGACCGTCAATACTGTATGAACTTTCTACGCTAGCGATGACTACTCTTGTAACTTTTAATTGATTAACCCTAAGCGACTTCGATGAATTTGTCAACATATCCTCTCTTAGAGGAAAGTAAGCACATGCATTTTGTCAGGGTTACCTTATCATAACCTGCAAGAAACGTTTATCACGTGAAAAAAGTACCAAGAATTTTTCTGTATGAGTTTAAACACACGTCTTAATTAAAGTTGGAGCAACCAACCTTCTTCCAAGTCTGTCCGAACACTGCTTTTTGGACAGCGCTGCATAGCGCAAGTCCTGAATTTCGTACCGGCACAGATAAGATATATTTACTGCATGGAGATGTGCAACAAATGAACATAGCTTATTTCACGGGGACGTGCAACAGATGAACTATTATTCACAAACTTTCGAAAAATTTTTATCTGTCCGGATAAATATTTCAAAAAGTGACCCTGTATCAAAGAAAAGGGAAAATTCGGAAACTTCATTCATCAAGAGCATTCAAGCAGTCTGAGAATGGCTCATTGTAACAAACAACTAAATAATCTAGATAATTTTCGGTATTGAATACATTTAACGTCTAGCTACCCCTTGAGAATTGATAATCATCACATGCGAAACTATGAAAAATTTGGAAAAAACTATTGAAGGAGCAACCTTTGTAATCGTTCGTTAATAACTATAATGACAAAATCTGAAACTGTAGACAAGAACTACTTTTAGTATAGCAAGGCAAATGTTTTTAACGAGTCACTACTCAGTTGAATTACATACATAAGATAAACAGCATTACAACAATTTGTATAAAAAACTGCTGACGCCATTCGGGCACAACAAATTGCTTCAGCTCAGAGAGCCCTAGCAGTGTTCACATCAGGGATATCAGGATAGTTTTTATTTGAATGGAAATCAATAAACATTATTTTTCATTTATGTTTATTTGTTATTCAGTATTTTTGGTTAACACAATTTGACCCCCAAATGCTGAAAGGCATTTACGGTCGAATTTCATTTCAAAAATGCACGAAGATGAGGATTTAGGCCCGAAAGAAAAAGGTCAGCCTAGCCGGTTTATCGACGGCAGCAGAAGCGCGCCACGCTGGTCTGGGAGTCGCCGGTGTGATGCGGGGGACGGACGCACAGAACAAGCGCTCGTGGCACTTCTTATCATCCTAGTGTACCCGGCCCGTCAAAAATGACAGGATTCAATATTTTCCTTGAATACATTTCCCAGATGAGGATGACAAACAAATATATCAACCCTTATAGTACCTGCGATAAAAAGCGTTCTTGTTCTTGTGCAGTGATGAGACTCGTTTCACAGATACGGGGATTAATAATTAAGCATCCTCATAAGCGTCACAGCGAGACGGAAGAAGCGGACACTAAACAAATATATGACTATCATGTGGTTCTTCGTAACTATAGTTCCTCGATACTGACCAACGTGCCTAAATAAAAATAAATAAATAAATAAAAAGTGCACCAAGTGTATTATGAGGTAAGATGTATTTATATCATTGGAATATTTCATGGCACCACGTGACGGTAAATGAACATCAGAGTATAGCGCGCCGCTAGTAAGTGAAGTCTGCCATCACGAACAGCTCTACGGAGGCCGCCGTTGCACTTCCGATGTATTACACCTGGACAATGCTCGTGGTAGTTCTTATGATAAACTTGGTACTCGCGGTAGTTATTATGACAGAAGTAAAATAAAATTTAACATGGTCATCAAAGATTGAATACAAAGTAACATGGATGCAAGTAGCGACATACACAAGATACGTTACTGGAACATAAAAGCTGCAGTTGAAGGTACTTACTTGCCACATCACATGGCAGTAACTCAGGGCGCGTCGCGAACACACACAGCGCTGCAAAATGTAACTAGGACTCAGCGACGTTGAAGTCACAGAAAGCTTTACGTAAAAATTACAGCATACCAAAATTTAAATTTAACACAGAACACGTAATTTTTTGGAAAAAGGGAAAATATCTTCCGGTTCATAACTATCCGGAAAATTATTTTGTAACAATAGATAACTATTAAGGATAACGATATGGATGTTGCCTAATAGTATTTTCCTTTCATGTGTAACAAAGTACAGGTCACTGAGTGAAAATAGGTAACTCGTTAGAACAATACTTACCTGTGTCACAATGCATACAGCAGTCACAACACCAACAGAAGTCACAATGCTCACAGGGGACATAGGCCTAATACTTGCAGAAGTCACAGTACTCATAAGAGAGGAGAAAAAATACCAACAGAAGGGACAATACTTACAGGGGAAATAATACTTGCAGAAGTCGCAATACTTACAGGGGAAATAATACTTGCAGAAGTCGCAATACTTACAGGGGAAATAATACTTGCAGAAGTCTCAATACTTACAGGGGAAATAATACTTACAGAAGTAGCAATACTTACAGGGGAAATAATACTTGCAGAAGTCTCAATACTTACAGGGGAAATAATACCTACAGAAGTCGCAATACTTACAGGGGAAATAATACTTGCAGAAGTCTCAATACTTACAGGGGAAATAATACTTGCAGAAGTCGCAATACTTACAGGGGAAATAATACTTGCAGAAGTCTCAATACTTACAGGGGAAATAATACTTACAGAAGTCGCAATACTTACAGGAGAAATAATACTTGCAGAAGTCGCAATACTTACAGGGGAAATAATACTTACAGAAGTCGCAATACATACAAGGGAATTAATACTTGCAGAAGTCGCAATACTAACAGGAGAAATAATACTTGCAAAAGTCGCAATACTTACAGGGGAAATAATACTTGCAAAAGTCGCAATACTTACAGGGGAAATAATACTTGCAGAAGCCTCAATACTTACAGGGGAAATAATAATTGCAGAAGCCTCAATACTTACAGGGGAAATAATACTTGCAAAAGTCGCAATACTTACAGGGGATATAATACTTGCAAAAGTCGCAATACTTACAGGGGAAATAATACTTGCAAAAGTCGCAATACTTACAGGGGAAATAATACTTGCAGAAGCCTCAATACTTACAGGGGAAATAATAATTGCAGAAGTTGCAATACTTACAGGGGAAATAATACTTGCAGAAGCCTCAATACTTACAGGGGAAATAATAATTGCAGAAGTTGCAATACATACAGGAGAAATAACTCTTACAGAAGTCGCAATACTTACAACGGAAATAATACCAGCAGAAGTCACAATACCTACAGGAGAAACAGTACTTGCAGAAGTGCCAGCACTTATACGAGAGGAGAGATAACAGCAGCCCAAGTCGCCACACCTACACAAGCCACACAGCACCACACAGGAACACAGCCCCGGTACTCACCCTCAGCCCGCGGTGACACGCTGTGGAGAGCAAACAACTTCTTCTGTCAGCCGCGTGGCCGCAGTTCACGGCCGCACCGTCGGCTGCTCCACACCAATGTTTTACTTGGAAATTTTTTTTAATTTCCGACGCACTGACCACCACGTGCCGTTCGTAACTCCACCAATCTTTTTTTTTTCAAAATGCACAACGCAAATTTATCCTTCAGTCAACAACTTGTAGTGTGAAGTATCGTGTTTTGTTCGCTGCACGAGGTACAGCAAATATTGCAGAGGTTATTAGTAGCGTATAAGTCACATTCGCCTACTCTGACGCTTTGAAAGACGAGTCACTTTTATTGCGAACGCTCTTAAATTTAGAAACTCACTTTTCAAACACAGGAAGAATCTTACTCATTTATTTCGAGCCACGATAATTTTAGTGTTTAAAAATTCTTCGAGATGATTGTTTTAATTGCGAGTAACACTTCAGGAATCGAATTAAAAAATCTTCCAACATAAATGAGATGATGGTAACCCGACAATCACGACACTTCCAATTAAAATCACAGGAGAGCTGCAGATATTTGCTTCAAATTGGCCAGGAACACTATGCAACAGCACCACGCACGCACCACCACTGCACCGCACGATGGCTCAATGAAGAATGGCGGCGTACAGGTCACAGGACTCGACCAGCAGCGCTTCATAGTTACGGTGACGCCGGGGACGCAGAGGGAAACATTTTACATACACTAAACGGAGTGTCTTGACTTCAATGACGAACACTTTTTATTAAAATAAGCAATCATGATGGATTACTTCATAGATATTTTTATATATAAATGAGAGAACGAGGAATATAGTGTAAAATATTTTATTGTAAAATAGGACGTTTCGAGCATTCCCTCGTCAGCCGCGACAATGCCGTACGAAAGTTATGTTTAAAACAATGAAATGAATGAGAATAAAAATACATTTTAGGTGGAAGTGTTGAACATTATAAAGTTCAGTAACCTGCATCAATGCCTTGCTAAATGCATTGGTGATGGTGAGATTGAAGAACACAACTCCTGTAAATGCGTGGGAATTATAATCGATAAAAATCTGGCCTTCAATGAGCAGATTACCTACATCATTACTATACTATCACAATCCGAAGGAAGCCTCAATAAAGTTAAAACTGCATTCTCAGAAGAAGGTTTCAACATATTTCATCAAATGCTCACTTCACCATATTTACAATACGAAGTACAAACATGGCACAGAACTGATAAAAATGAAATCAATTTGCTCTTTGCACTGCTAAAAAGAGACATAAGAGTGGTAAGAAAATTAGACTATAATGCTTTCACGATTGATCCCATCAAAAGTTTAAATTTACATAAACTTTTTTTATCTCCGCAAGTTCTCCATATGTAATTTTACGTATAAAACATTGAAAAATGAGGCGACAAAGACCTTGAACAATTGTTATCTGTATAAACAGGCTATCATAATCAAACATCCCTATTGTTCAAAAGCTCACTCACAACCCAGTACCTCTTCATTGAAACCAAGGCTCAGAAATTGACCACTGCTGAAATCCGTGATAAAAGTTTTTCCAAAGTTTTCAGAATGAATCTTGAATCCCTATTTTTATCAAAACATCAAATACACAAGGTAATTAAGTCAAATCTTTAGTCATATGATTCAACTGGATAGGGTAATTTACAATGTTTAATGAAATGGATTCTTAGTCTTTTCTAAGATATGCTGTTCTCATTTGGCTCATATCTACTATTGTGGTATCCTTAAACATCGAATTCTGAACGAACCAAATCCTTGATCAGTCTAGTGTCAAATTAGGTTAAGTGTTTAAGTGATGGAAGTTAAAGGTAAACATTTATTCTAAACATTTGTTGTCCATCTATATATTAATACGCTTAAAACTAAGTTCGTGGGTAACGCTCTACATCCAATAGGCTGGATAGGATAGGTAGGTTAGATTAGGTTGGGTTAGTTTACATGGATTGATACGTATGACATTTTATCATGATAGGATAAGTAGGATAGGTTAAATTAGGTTAGGGTAGGATAATTATTATTTTTGATCATGTTTTTCATTTTTTTATTTTTTCCAATTTTTTATCTATTTTTTTTTGTTAATTTTTTTTTAATGTTGATTTTTTCAATTTGGTAATTTTTTTAATTTGTTGACTTTATTGATTTCAATTTGTTCATTTTCTATTTATTTTTCAATTTATTTCTTTAATATTTTTTCCAATTTATTCAATTTTTAAATTTTTTATTTTTTTAATTTTTTTTATACTTTAATTTTTTCATTTTTTCCAATTTTTTCAATTTATTCATTTTTCCAATTTTTTAAAGTTTTTTATTTTATCCAATTTTATCCAATTTTATCCAATTTTTTAAATTATTGTAATTTTTTCCAATTTTTTCATTTTTTTCCAATTTTTTCATTTAGATCCAACTTTTTCATTTATCCCAATTTATTCATTTTTACCAATTTTTTCATTTTTTTCATTTTTTCCAATTTTTCACTTTTTTCCAATTTCTTCATTAATTCAATTTTTTTCATTATTGTCCAATTTTTTCATTTTTTTCCAATTTTTTCATTTTTTCCTATTTTTTCATTCTTTTACTTTTCCATTTCTGTTTCATTTAATTATTTTTGTATTATGTTTATTTGTTTTTTATTTTTTGATTCATTTTTTCAATTCATTTATTTTTCAAATATCTTATTTGTGCATTTTTTATTTATTTATCTTTTTTAATTCTTTTATTTATATATCTATTTCATTTTTCTCTCATTTTTTTTAAACTTAACATTGCATACAAATTTGATTTTAAATTACAGTAATTACTTCAGGAATCTATCCATATCAAACAATGCCAATAAAATACATTTCCTTCATACTTTAATTAACTTC
>JACJUY010000133.1:266540-285221 GCA_014220935.1 Platorchestia sp. MABIK
TAGAATTTTTTCACGGGTCCACGTTTTTTTGTTTGACATTATCAGGTTAGGTTAGGTTAGAATATGTCATGTTAGAATTGGTGAGGTAATGTTGAATGTTGGCCGAATTTTATCACGGGTCCACCCAGCTGATTACATTGGTTTTAAGTTAGGGTAGTATATGTTAGTTTAGGATACGTTAAGATAGGTTAGGAGATTTTGACGGAATTTTTATCATGGGTTCACGGTTTTTAATGTTTGACTTATTTTCATGAACAGTTTACGTTCATGATAGTATACGTTAGATAGTATACGTTAGAATATGTTTGGATAGGTTTGGTTAGAATAGGTTAGGTTGGAATTGGTAAGCCAATGATGACCGGGTCCACCTAACTGTGGGATTGTCCGTGGAATTTCCACGGGTCCTACTAGTTGTTCTAAATGTTGTTAGCAGTTCCCAATAACGCAGGCAGATCTTACATTTCCCTTAAACTATTGCCGAAAATCTTAGCACTAATAACATGATACCGGTCGGGGCACTTGCCGTGACCATATGGAGACGATACAGGTTATGTTCAGTTACTTTTAATTCAAATACTTGAGTGAACCAATTCATTGATCAGTCTAGTGCGCAACTTGGTAAAACGAATTAGGTTAAACATAATTGCACACCTTAGAATCGCGTTGATAATAGGATTCCCAAGAAATCACTGAACTTAAAATGTGTCAATTGTAATAGCATTAAAAAATAATCTATTGATGTATCGCTTGTGGTAAGTATGTGAATTGTTCAAATTTTTAAATGGTTTTGTTTATTCACACAAAAAATTTTTACTCACGGCAATCTAATATACGAGTACAATTTTCAAGATTTACTCTAAGGTCTTCACAAATTTTGCGAATTGATGTGATTTCTGTTGTCAATTTAATGCCTGATCAAGTTGCCTCCCCATGCATTTTTTTACAAAAATTTGTTGATGTACAATGATGCCACGAAGAATATACGTAAGAGAAAATTAAAGTAGCGCTCTTAACAAGTAAACTGCAAAATCAGCGGTGAACTGAAATTAGAAGATCTAAAAAATCGTCGTTCAAATTTTGAAAGTGTCAATACAGTCTTTTATCCTTACATCTATTTTAATTCCTTGGACTAATAAAAAGATCATGGAACATGTTACACATAATTTTTTATTCATTTTGCGACTATTTTTTCCAATGCAGTATGTTTTCTTCCTCTGGCCAAACCATTTTCTGTAATTTATGAAGAAGAAAACAAAGGTATTACTGTTTGGACCAGACAAAGTTTGGGCAGTGAAATTGGACCGTGATACTCCGCAATCCTTCTCTCACCTGTACTCCCTTAACAATTTTTTTCATTCAAACATCATTCAATTTGATTAATCCTGAGATCTTCAAACCATGTAGTGAAAAAATGAAGCTGTTGACCACAACTCCAAAGGAATAATGAATAAAACATCAAAAAAATACGTTTTTAGACTGATCATAACATTTTACAAAATGTTGTCAATATGTAAATATAAGAGGTAGTAGAAGAAGAACGTTTCGACTTTACGGTCATTCTCAACTTTTGAAAAAAACAAAAGAACATCAGTCCAACGAAATGAAAATGTATGTTAGCGCATACAAACCACATCATAATTAAACAGCTATGAGAATAAAAAGAACAAAAACACTACACTACTTAAAGAAAAATATTGATTGCATATCATTTAAGACGAGTTTAACTTTAAAAAAATACGACTGCAGAATGAGGAGGTTTATTGAACACAGATAAACCTTTTGTGAATAACATGCAATCAACATTCGACGTACAGTGTTTGTTTTGTCCGCAACATGTATTTACTATAATATTTTGTATACACTTCAATATAAATTTATACGTTAAAACGTGAAAAATATTAAATTTACTTTTTCCAGAAATCAAGAATAGCCGTAAAGGTCGAAACACTTTTCTTTCTCTCATTTTATTTATTGACGCAAATTAAACAGTCATCATGATTATGTTATTATGTTGCACACCAGTGATTTAGTATATAGGAATGAGTTCATATCACAATTCTACCTTAAGTTGACCAAGAAAATCATTGATATTCAATGATTTACTCAGCTTTAACTCTGTGTTGGGCTAAAAGAGGAACAATTCCAAAGCCTGAGCACGAATATCAAATCAGGGATTCATTAAAATACGAAAGCACAGAGTGTCAATTAACTAATAATTTTTAGCAAGCATTGTACTAGCGAGTCAAACTTTGCATCAACCGCTGGGCTTATGCTTGAGCGCCAGATTACGGTGCTGTGAAAGCACAATTTATTAATATTTCAGGAGTTTTGACCTACATTTGGGAGTCACGGTGAACCGTTTTGCTCCCCAGTAATCCGCCCATCCGATTACTGGCTGCCCGGTCATTGGGAGAACAGCAGGATCGGTGGCAAAGTAAAACTCGATTCCTCATGTGTACGTTGCGCGTCAGCTACACAGTTTGAAGAGTTCTCGACTTTCATTTTAAAGTAGGACTGACAGAAGTAGTGAAAACAGCCATGATAATTGATTTTGATGATAGAAGTTTGGAGCTGGATCCAAATTTTGAATTTTGGAGCTGGCCCCGCGTGTTGCCAGGCAGCTCTGTGTCAGAATGCACGCACGTTCAGGACGCGCTATCCGATCGCAACATTTGTGGGCGATGAAGCAAAAGAGCTTCAGAGGAATTATTTGTGAGTGGAAAGCTGAGCCAGAATAATTTAGCCGAGCATCGTCATCAGTTTAAAATTGTTAAAATATTCGTTCCTTCTGTTCAAGAGGATCATCAAGAGGTTTCTGAAAGTTGATGCACAAAGAATAAAGATGACCAAAATGTTCTATTTTGAAATTGAATTCCATATCTGTCATGGAAAATAAATGGGAGAATCGAGGAAATGCAATTCGGTGAAAGAAATCGAGATGAAAATTGAACAGATAAAAATAAGTCGAAAGAAGAATAAAAAATAATGAAAAATAAAAGACTTCTAGAAAAATCATATTTCCACCAAATCAGGCCATCTGACAGAAAACGCCAGTTCACTCCAAACAGATGTTTACAGTTTAGCTTGGGATGCTCGCTTAGGTTAATGAAAGTTGAAAGTTCGCTTGAATGAATTTAAAAGTTTGACTCTCAGTAAACCGACATGTAAGAAACGCCGACTTACCTCGCATGACAGTCGATTTATTTCTAAGAAGTGCGGATCAAGTACTTGGCTCGCCGCTAAATCTGCTGACGTCGATCAGAACTGAGAAGTTCTGCCCACGGATATGGCCGTGAGAAGACTTACCGTAAATCAAACTTAGCCACGCAGAATTTTAATTATCTAGAACTCCCGTGAGAAGTTCATGAGTTTTGATATATGAACTGGGACGGTTGGGTGCTCTGGCGACTTTGGACACCTCGCTAATTACGCTGCACCAACCTAACACTTCTGAGGCGCTGATGCATTACGCAGTTCTCCAATCTGATACGTTCTTTCTACGTTTTTGGTTCTTAATTTGTAAAGACTTGTGCAAACTGGATGTTGGACTCGTGAGGATTGATAACGAGTTGCTCGTCACCTCTGGAAATGCGCAGATGACGAAGCCTTCAACATTCGGAGGATGACCACACAGAACGTTTGTTCGCACGGTCTGCAGCGTTAATTTCAACATGTCCATGACGTTGACAGCCATGACGTATGTGTATCTAAAAACATTCTATTGGCCTAATTGTCTTTCACGTTTTGCGAATAACATTTTCCTAAATTAGTTACGTAAGCTGCATGGCAACGGGTCTGCCTTTAGACTATGACATGGCAGATTCCCTCAATTTGCATTCGCGAGAAAGACGGAGAAAGTTCAACTTTTTTATATTACAAATAGTACAAGTCTTCACTAATAGGTAAAGAGAAGTTTACTTTCTTCTCGTTCCTAATTATAATCCCACGCGCTGTAACATGGGTAGATCTATCGTAAGCATCAACACGTATCCATTTAATGATAAATTTTTCCTATCTTTCTTCTTTAAATTTTGCACGAAACGTTATTAATTGAAATTAAACTCTTTTACCCTGTAATATATAATATGCAATTGCTATTTTTATTAAATAATTAATCTGACCCAACCAGCTTCGGGTGGTCTAGCATTCTACAACACTGGGATCAGAACGAAGCTTCATCATTAGTGGAGAGAGCCAGCAAAATGAATTTGAGGTTGCTTCCCCATCAACGAAACAATCTGAAAAACGGCTTGTAAATTGCAACAACTAAAGGGAAATATAAAAACGTATTCTTCCCTTTAATTACAAATTTGTGAAATCAATGCGAAAAATAATTCTCAAAGTTGAAAGTTTGGCTACCTTTAACGAGTTGGTAATCAAATTTGTTGAATTTTACAGGAGGCAGCCATAGAAAATTTCACAAGCCTTTTGAGTTGCAGTAAACCTCCTCTTTTTTGGAATACTCGCTTACGAATGAGGGACAACACAGCCAGGCGTGTAGTTAAGGAAGCCCACTCTGTGGTGCAGTGAGGAACAAACCAGTGTTGAAGATGTACTTTTGGCAGCGACTTCAGGCCAATAAGACCCCTGCTTCAGCACTCAGGTCCATCCTAGAGGGAGTTTTGATTTATATTTTGAAAATTGACTTCCTGAGCTAACCTGACTTGACTTAACCTAACCAAATCTCTCCTAACCTATCCTCAATTGATTTATCAAACTCAAGTCATAACTAAAATTTCTCAATGAAGGCCCTAAGTTTTGTAAAATATTTTATACAAAAGGTTAATTTACTCACAAGTTATTTTTTGTCGTCTGACTGTTTTTCTGCTATTAATGAGTCTCGAAATCATTCTCAAGAAAAGACATGCCAGAATTAGCAGTAAATCGGATTAACATTTTTAGTTTCATAATCAATCAAAACAGATGAGGGCCCCCAAGAAGGCTCTGAAAATTTGGTAGCCTCCTGATGCTGTTGTAGTAGATAGAGGAAAAAGACCTTAATTGTCAATTGTCGGCATATGTACGTATATATAGTTGTTTGCATATATATGTCTCTATGTATATATGTACATTCGTTTAAATATATATACATATACACAGACATGTATGTATATTTTATAATTATAAATATGAAATAAATTGGAAGAAAAGACAATAGTTGTATTTTAAGCCCATAAAGTGTACGATTTATACCTCAAAAAAAAGAGTTGGTGGCTTTTTGTATGATAATAATAGAAAATGCATTAATTCAACTTAAATTCATTTCTGGTACGGTATTTTTGATATTGTTGTTTATAACCCATTTCAATTCAGGAAAATCCATGGACAGAAAAATAATGTATGTACCATGTTTTCAATCAGGCCCAAATGATGCCGCTCTCATTCTATATACGCTCAATAAGACCGATACATCATAAGTGCTGATACCGCAATAAAGTCTCGTGAAGTTTTTTCATTGTATTTTGTACTATTGTGTTGCATTTTGGTCTATTCAATTCTGCATTGTGTTTTGATCAAAGTCATATGTAATTTTATTTCGATTAGGCAGCACAAAGATATTTCAATGCAACATGATACTTGGTGGAAAATACAACTCTCAACTGCTGTATATCTTCGAGATTCTTTAGCACCTCGTGAGCGATCACACTCTGACGAGAACTGAAGAACTGTTCTGGGAGTTAACCCAATTTCAAGAGCTTTAATTGACTCGACTTCACACCTTTCACCCATCACTCATCGCGACCCAACCTCTGTGACGAACAGCGCTGCCAAACTAGCCTTTTCTTTGACCCAAATCCCCACGTTGGGACGTTTCCATTCAAAACACATTCACAAAAACAACTCAGTATCTGGTTACCTTGCAGAGATGCCATATGTTCAGGGTTATCTATGGGTGAATTCAAGTCGAAAAAGCCCGAACGAGGATTTTGGCTATAAGAATTAAGACCAGTATATAGCAGCCCTGCTGTAGCGCACGAGGCCGATCGACGCGAGTTGAGGCCCTGCTCCATATGGGGCGAGTGCGGCGCACAAATCACGCGGCACTACAGAGACCCTCGACACTGCGCCCTATGCTTCTGTTGGCTAATGCACGAAATATGGGAGCGAGGTCTGCTATCAGTCCCGTCGTAAATCTCGCTGAGAATCGCAGCCAACACAACCAAGCAAGCGACATGACGTCTAAATTACTACATCCATCATGGCTGCGTCAAGGAGCCGGTTTCAGGTGTGATTTTATTAAATCTTTACGGAGAAACCAGGCCTCCTCCGCACGTGATGCATTTCTGCTAACACAGGAATGGAGCAATGCATGCAGACAACAACCTGTCTCGCAATGTAACTTCGGTGGGATATTAATAATAAGTAGCAAAACTGCAACATTCTATGCATTGCTGCCACTAGATATTCTGCGAGGGAGACTTAAAAGCAAGTTTAATTATGTTAGCCTGAACATTTGTTATAATTCTACATGCTCCTGGAATAAGCTGAAATCAGTCCAATTAAGCATCGTGTTCCACGTGACAACCATCTCATTGCATTGAACCTTTAGAAAAGACAGTAACTAAACTCGAATTCTCTTCAGGGCGGGAAGTGCGAGGCTTCACAGGAAATAGTAAATGTAGGAATTTTCGTCAAAAAGGGACTCTATTTAATCAAAGTACTTTTCTGAGTTACGGCTGAGTGCAACGCTGAACTTTATTAGATGCAGTGCACACACCAGCTTACGGTCTAGCTCGTGGCATGGCTGGCGTCTCAGTTTTCCTGTCCACGACGGCCTCATTTGTTCTCTGATCGCAGGCCGATTTTCAAGCGATTTATGTCGTTCCAAAGTGACTGCTGGCAGCGAACGTCCTTCTGTCGATTAGGTGACAATGCTCTTTTACTAGCCAAACAACTTCAAGTGTTGTGTTGCAGTGTTGCAAAATGCAGTGTTGAAGGCTGTTGAACGTCTCGTTGAATTCGGCTAAGGCCCACAGTAGAGGGAAGAATAATTTTCGGAGTGTGAAATCGGATTTTTAAAGATCGTCCCTCTCAGTTTTCACATAATTTCGACAGGAAAACCACTTGCGATAAGTTTTCAAAATGAAATCAACAGCGATGGACGTCTGCGGGGGACAATCATTTAGGAATATCGAGGTAATGAATGATAATAATAAATAATAAATTATTATTATAGAGGATTGTTCTCATTCAACGTTCATGTTGAGGGTTCACGTGAACCTGCTTTATTATCCATAAAAAAGTGGTTATGAATTCCTGCCACTAATTATTTAGTCACTTAGTCCAAGCATCAATGGTATAGTTATTTTAGTTTTTATAATTATTTATAGTTGTAGTTATTTAATATAATGTTACAGTTATATTTTCATTTTGTTATATTTATTTATAGTTGTAGTTATTTAATATAATGTTACAGTAATTTTTTCATTTTTGTTACAGTTATTTAAAGTTGCAGTTATTTAATATAATGTAACAGTTATTTTTTCATTTTTGTTATATTTATTTATAGTTGTAGTTATTTAATCTAATGTTACAGTTATTTTTTCATTTTTGCTATATTTATTTAGCTCCTCGGGCAACTGAAGGATGAACATTGAGACAAAAGTGTTCATCTATCAACGACGAGATTACATTAGTCAACAATTGTTACTGGTAGTTTCATGGAGGTCAAATAGTCAAAGTTGTCTCGCTAGAAGAATAGTTGTCCGGTTGGACTGTCGTACATTCCTAAAACTAGTTCCATAAGAATCTCTTACATGTAGTTCATACTGGCATACGCCTGCATAAGTAGTGAATGTGTGATGTGTTATGGGTATTTTAGTAGGTGCATAGCATCACACAGTACCAACATGATGCATCATATCTTTAGTTTACAGTTAATGTATTCAGTTTTAGTGTGCCAAAATTTAATGCTATGCTCTGAGGATTTAGTGGTGAAAATAACTCAACATTTATTTCTCTATTGAACAAGCGGTAAAAATTCATATGCGAAGATGGTGCTCAATGAATATTTCACATTTTCTTACAGCGCCAGCTACGAATAAAATTCTATGTACCTTAATTTCAGAACGTATTTCAGGTAACCACCAAGCACGCATTCGGGATAGTGGGTACCGTCAAGCTGCATCCGGGAATGTGGGTACCGTCAAGCTGCATCCGGGATTGCGATGCGGAGGGGACTTCTATCCAGTTAGAAATACAGTGGATCCTCGAGTTGTTGACCTTGTGTGACCAGTAACTTCAACAAATATAAATTAACTACAGTTATTAATTAGTTGTATGAAGGCATCGTATTCGTTGTATAACTGGGATCAATGTTCATTTGTACTTGTTTGGGTTCGCTAGATAATGTCGCATAGTAACTCGATGATTGGTTGTATAAACTTTTTCTTGTCAAAGATCTGACGATTGGTTCAACATTTTGTCAATGTTCGCTAGCTGGTCAAAAACTATCAGGCAATTTCAGTGTTGCTAAAAACTCATTTTATGAATATTTTATACTCAATTCGTATTCTTGGTGGTTTTGAATTGGGAATAGCATTTTTGCCCACGTTTTGGGGGCCCTGATATCCATTTATTAACATCGATTATTATTCTATAGTAGAGCAGCCGAAGAAGAGCTCCCAGAAAATGAGGGACGTATGTATGTTCCATTCTTTCTAGGTCTACGTTTAACCAAAAATACGAGATTAGCTTTAAACATTCTACAGCCATCTAATTGAGTTTAATTTTGTGTTCTTCAGAAGCACTCTTGTATAATATTTGGAATAAAATAATTCACTTGAATTCGACTAAAGAGATTCAAGTCTTAATTTTCTTTGTCATGAAACAAACAAAATTGATGAATTTCTAACAATCACTGAAGAACCTTATTACTTTTTACTAATCAGAATAACGACTCAGTGAGAATAACAAAAGCATACCTCATACTTCTCGTCACTCGTAAAAACTTTGCTGTAGGAAACTTGCTTCAGAAGCGCTCGTAAGAAAGTAAAACGTCTTTTAATTGTTAATAAGAATACAAGAGAATAGTCAACTTTATTGTTTCAGCGCGCTTGTTGTCTCTCTTTTAGACGAGTCAGAAACGAAATTCTAGCAAAGAATAAAAAGTAACAAGTTAAGGCATTTAGAGCTCGAAAAAAACTTACTTTATTTGAAAATGGAAGCTCGAATACACAATCAACACAGGGCAGGCAACAACCTCAAATGCAAGTTTTATAAAGTATGGACATAAGCTGCGCATTACCTTGTAAAATAATGCCTATGTGAGTCGGAACACACGAGAAATAAGATAAATTCGGAACGGCTTCATTTCATTATTTCAAAGCAAAAGAAGCATCAGTGAATTCAAATGAAACGCTGCCAATGGTGGAGATCAATTTTCGGTTTTAGTTTTTAAGGAACTCATAACTTGACTACGGAACTTCAGACCATTTTGATTCCCGTTTTCTGGTCAGAAGAAAATTAAGACGATTAAAATAAACCAGAGCACGCCACTGCATAAGCCACGGCTAGAAACACTATATAGAGACTATGTTCCTCGGCTACAATGAAAGACTCGAGTAAAAATGAACGGACCGTCAAATGAAGTATGAACAGCGCGCTGCAAGACTCTTAAACTCCGGTCTTCTGTACAGAAACATACGAAAGGCTTTCATAAATAATTAGGATTGAGAACTCCATTCAAAGTTTCCTCAAGGAAAAATTAATTAACTGAAGCTCACAAGAACACAAATTTCATCCAGGCTCATGTTTCAACAATACGAACATCACACAATACAAAATAAATCTTTACAAATCACAACGCCACAACGCTTCTTTGCTTGTGTGGAAGTCCTCTAACTTAGGCCTAAATATTAGAAGCCTAGATATTACAGGCCTATACATCATAAGCCGATGCTCTGAGCTTAAATCGGTTTTGTTACTTTTGCTTTAACATTAGGTCTTTGAACAAATATTAAATGAAGACGCAAGTATGAAATGAAAGTACAGTAAAATGACATTGAACAAGTTCTAACGTTGAACTAAGTGCAAAACTAAGATCGAAATGAGGCGCACGTAGTACAAGCGAACATCAACCTTCTAGCAACTAATGACTTGAGTGCTACACAGTCGCACGAGGTGTAACCAGTGAGATTATCTTCCTATTCGGACCTGTCAGTAAATTATGAGTCAACAGTAAATATACTTAAGTACAGGCACAACAAGGGTAGGTTCCTGTGTCACCATAACAAATACTTTGGACATGCTCACCTCTTGGATGATATTTAACTTTTTAAAATTGCTCATTTCCCATTCAAAAAGAGCAGTACAACAAAACAACTAACAGGTTATGCTGTACGGAAATATATAGGGTGTGTCCACTGTCGTAAGACAACTCAAAAACATGAAACCAAAAGCCTTGTACAACATGTCGCGTGTACAAAACGAAACGTTACCTGTCTATGACAGGGTAAAACATAACGGAAACTCATAGGTGGGAAAGCTTACCTATCTATATATATCTACACGCAAGAAATGTAAAAAAAACGAACAAATTAAATCCTACAGTGGAGAGATGCTCGCACCTCGCAATACTCTACGCCCTGAGGAGGGTAGGCTGAACGTGGACAATTCTAAGGGGCATTTACTTAAGAAAGATGAAAATGACGTGTTAAATCAGCAATTTTCTCACTACAGATCGCTTTGAAATGAAAATGATAGATTTGAGATCGATATTTCAATTATTGCATCTGAAATTTAGGGCTCTTTAGCTTAAGTGTAAACCAGACTATCACCACATGGTTTTGGCCCATTTTACACGAATCCAAGAACTGCGACAATTAACGATGTGCGCGTTGGAGTGCTGTAGTATGGGAAAGTTACCCACAAACTGCTGCTCAGTTCACACGAGGTGAGGCACCAGCCACAGATCTCTCGAACTGCACCAGTGGAGCCTGGTGAAGGCGTTCATTCTTCTCAGCACCTTTTGTGATACATTCTAAGAAAATGGAAATTATATACATGCAGACATACGTCAAGAGGATCAGAAGCAAAATGAATCGCCATCCACAGGCATCCGAATGGCTGGGATCAACCATTCATGAAATGTTGAAACTAATTTTTTACGAGCACCGAAGGGATTTCCTAATTTCATACGGGCTTCCAGGCCATCAAAACTGGAACTGTGGCTCTGGCTACTGTGGAAACAAGAATATGGTCTATGTAAAAAATTAGTGGCAAAACTGGAAATATTTTGAAAGAAAACACATTCGTAAACGTGAAGAAAAGGCTAACTCAAATATAGAATGAAATACGAACCTCAAACTAAATCTGCTCCAACGCCTTTTAAGAAAATATTAAAAATATTGCCTATATATATATCAACGTTTCTCAACAAAAACTGTGCTACATTCGGACAATTTACGCGCCACTCTAAATTCAAGTTCCTACCAGAGATGATACGACGCGTCGCTGTGTGGCTTGTCTCCGTCTCCACTAGCAGAGACTCAGCCAATCGCTCTTTGAAATAAAATGACCTCCTTTGAATACAGTTATAACATTCAGTGAAATTTAATTCAAGCGCCTGATTTTTGATGATTCTGCGGTCTTGCAGCTAAACTCAAAACGTACAATTTTTAGCCTCACGATCAAAAGGCAGAGTTGTTACAACAGCGCCAGCGCACCTGGGGCCATTCCTCTGCTGTACCATGACTTCTAGCCTCACAGTCTCCCATTTGCCTAGGATTGACACAACCTCAGCTCCGCTTATGAGGCGATGCGCATCAGTTGCGTTGGGCGTGATCTTAGTCTTGGCTGCGTTCAGTTAGGCCGCAGCAGTTCGATGTCAGGGTGGTTCATCGCCATTAATTGCCTCTATCTAGACTTAACGAGATAGGAGTTAGAATACCATAATTGAGAAAATTTTTAACAAGGGATTTTAGGTACCGTCGATGATACGTATGACTTATACTCAGCCGATAAGTAGATTTTTCATAGAATAAGCAGGAAATAACACGAGTAATGCTAAATTCATCGGATATGTTAGACAAAGGTAACAGGTGTGAAGCGTTGCTCGATTATTCTAGCCAAGAATTGTCAAATGAATTTAGTGATTCAGAAAGCAAGTGATTACTGGATCAAGTGATCAAGTAATCTAGAGACCTCGCGTGTCACCGACTCAGTACTAAACTGATCCAACGGCCATTTGATATTATGTTACTTTGACATGCATGTTGAAGGTAAGGGTTCCATCTAGCCAATTTTCTCTACCAAATCTAAATTTCGCTCTCAATGAAGGTAGGAGAACGACTGAGTTGCGTTTTACAATCACGGTTCATCTAAATTAGCCCACAACCACCAGTAGCGGAGACCAACGTCACAGTAAACTTCCGACTTATCAATGGCAGCATTAGTCGACGCAATATAAACTGGAGTTTTCCTTCAGAGTCCGAGGCTGTTATTGAAGCCTCTGATTTAATAACTACTGAAACAGTCTTGTGCGCGAATACGAGTGCAAGAGTGCATCAATTGTGTAGCAGCTGGAATTTTTCAATATCTCTCCAAAAAGTTGCTTGGGAATCTAGGAACTGTGTAACTCCTTCAAGCATGACCAGGCTCCGAAACAATTTGCTTTTGGTGACGAGAGTATGTAATTTATGGAGAGATCGAATGTCTAGCTACAGGCTCACTAGTGGTCAGACATGATTGGACAAGACATCTGATTGAGGTGCACACTTACCAAAATCTTAGAAACTAGGACCAAAGAACGTTTACAATTTCACAATGACTACCGGATTTTTTTATTCAAGTTCTTAATTTCTGTCTGCAAGATAAGAATGCATCCCAATTGTAGAAATTGAGTGAGACGGTAGTAAATTATAGTTATCAAGTGAAGATGATTACCTCATTTAGAAAAATGGGTGGTGAAGAGAAAATTACATGAGCTTCCACCCGAACTTGGCTAAGGACATACATGCAATTTTGGAAACAGATTATTCACTTATTTGCTATTCTTAGTTTATAAGTCTGGTCAACAGATAGAGATATGAAACATTACTCATTAAATAGATACTTCATTCAAATGTAAGAACATAAAATAGTTAACTCACCAAGAAAAAACAAAGGAAATTTTTAATATAATTTATGTTTTCTGGTTGCTGAGCATTTCAATGAAAACTTCATGCATTTTATACATTTTAACTTTTAAAACTATTCTTAAAACAAAATGAATGATCACGTAAAGAATAAAATATGTTCAACAAATGTATAAATCACCTTACTGACAGTATTCTAGGGTATTGATATATGCTTGATCGCAATAATGTTAATGAACAACAATTCTAGTCTCAACCACTCATTTAAATCTAGGAAGATACACACGACAGTTCATAATATGACCTTACACTCTAAATTGGTAAATAGAGCGCCACACCTTATACAAGAGAAAGAAGAAAGATGGTGATGGTCACTACCGTAGCTCTAAAGCGCTCACGCAAACAACGCGTACAGACCAACATATTTATATGGCAGTTAATTCGCTTTGAAAATGGAAAGATTGGCGTACTCCGTGTTCCCCCTTCACGCACACTGGGGGGTAACTCCTTCCATAATGCAAACTTGCTCACAACACGCCTCGTTATGTGCCTTCATCCCAAGCCATTAAGTGCGGTAACACTGGTAGTATTACGAAAGTTCCTCGCATACATTCAACTCACTTCGCGTTGCAGAAACGGGCACACCAACAGGAAGATAAAGTTTTTTCATTTAGGGGTTCAGCACACGAGTCTGCAGAAGATATATACTAAAAATGGTGACGAGTCATGATAAGGCATGCAGAAAGTTCACAGAAAGTACTGCGAAGCATGCGATCACTAACTTTACACTCATTATTCATAAAATGTTCCCAAAAATCACCGACATAATCTTTCACGTGCTTTTTCGTAAACAGCAACAAGACACTTAACGTGTGCAATGGCGTCTTGTTCAAGGAGAACTACGAACAGTTGCAGTACTGGAAAATTTGCACCAAGCCCGTTGAACATCACTCTACTAAGGGCCAGTCTAGACGGATGCTACTGTCTACAATCGGACACTCATTGCTTCACAGTTCGGTGAGAAACTCTTTATTTGGACTCTCAGTTCCTTGTGCCGACGCTCGTGCATTAGGGGTACAAATCTTATCAGTCGACCCAGTTGCACTGCGGGATATATCTTTGGAAGAGTGTGAACTTAGGGTATCAGCAGGTATAGATGAACCACTTTCTGACGGCACTTGTACGATTTCTTCTTTAACAGAACCGCATGGGTCGGCGGGAGGTGACGAGCAAGAAGCTTTCATTTGGGACAAGTTGCTCGAAGTTCGTAATTTTACTTGACTACCTCGCTTAATTAATACTTGACCCTCTATAGCTCCGTCGTTTTTATTCTCATTGAGCTTCGGGTTGGTAAAATCATTCTCATCGTCAGGGCGGTCGGGATCGAGTAAACTTCCCGCTTCGGAGGCGCTGCTCGTGTCTGCAGTGTCGACCTCAGTGGTGGAAAGGCTTTCTATCTCTGTTTTAGCTTCAGCTTCAGTACTCCAACTGTCCAAAGTTGTGTTTTCAGAAAGGGAAAAAAAGTCTGTTTCAGCAAGAGTATCAACACTCTCTCTAGCACTAGAACATCCTGGTTTATGGTCATCTTTTGGAAGAGAGTGATACAAAGTAGAGGAAGAAGCAATCGATGCAGACATAAAGTCTTCAGACGTGCATGATGACTTTGGGGCTTGACTTTTGGGATCGGAAATAGATAAATGGCTCGTTGACTGCTTAGCAAGATTAACGCCACTTTTGGCACGAGATTCCGCAGAAAATTTGTGCGAGAGTTGATGCGGAGATTCTGCACCATCATCTGCGAATTTCATGGGATCTGGCTCAGCTCTAGAATCCCCAATCTTGAGAGGTCGATGCGTGATACTCGTCTCTGCAGGAAGCTTGTTCTTTTGTTGACAAATGGACATCTCTTCATGATCAGAGTCGTCAGGCATGGTTACGGAGTCCTCAGAAGACTGAGACGAAGATCTGTCTGCAGGCGACAACACGTCGTCTTGTGGAGCTTTGGGCGGAGTGAAGACGTCGTCGTCCCCTTCTGTGCTCGGAGTCTTCTCAGATCTGTAGATCTGCAATAGGAAGTAATGCAAAAATTGCCATTAATATCTAAGATCTGTAGATCTGCTATGAGTAATAATGCAAAAATTGTCATTAATATTCCAGATCTGTAGATCTGCAATGAGAAGTAATGCAAAAATTGCCATTAATATCTCAGTTCTGTAGATCTGCAATGAGAAGTAATGCAAAAATTGCCATTAATATCTCAGTTCTGTAGATCTGCAATGAGAAGTCATGCAAAAATTGCCATGAATATCTCAGTTCTGTAGATCTGCAATGAGAAGTCATGCAAAAAATGGCATTTGTATCTCAGATCTATAGATCTGCAATGAGAAGTAATGCAAAAATTGCCATTAATTTCATTTGTGCCATTGAAACTTTTGAGCGTTTGTTTCTTGAATGTGCCTTAACACACTTTTGACCAGGAACAAGACAAAATACGCTTTCCCTCGAATCAAATGCCAAACAAAATACATCTCTCGAGACGCAACGTAAGCATTTCGAATTACGATTTATGGAGTGTTCAAAAAAGTTCCTTGTTTTGAAAGCTCATGTCTCTAGTTTAAATAAGAATATTTCAATTCTATTTGCTGCATATGGTAAGAAAATTTAACCGTAGTTACTGCAAATACTTTTTTAAACAGGTATTGAATGATGAATGAAAACATAGTATCAAAATTTTATGTTTAAAATAATGATAGCATAATATCAAAATATTGCATTTGCGATATCATCAACACACACTTGGACCCCACTCTTCTGTGATACGTAATCATACGTTGACGTTTGAATGAAACCTCAAAATACATTTTTGTATGTATAATTTATACAATTGAAATACGACAAAATAAGTTTACGTAGCATCGGCACAAGTAAGCTTCGTTATAAGTAAACCTTAATTTAATCAACTTGAATATGGCAGTAGTTTTTGTAACTTGAATCAAACACAATGAACGAATTTATTAACTTGATAATATTCATCGAAGTAAATTTTAGACTCATCAAATTTATGACAAGACGTGCGCAGCGCAAAATACTGTTGTCTCTCGAAGCATTTCACGAAATCTATACCTGTAAATAAAAGAATAGATAAGCAATGAAAAATATTTATTGCATAAAGTTAGGAAGAGAATAAGACTCTTATCACTTCGCATTTGGACGCGCCTTGTAAGTTCCGTGGGGAAATACGTTTACTTGCGTGAGACAGCTCAAGGCAGAAACCGTTTTGAACATGGAATTCTGGAATTGTTGGTTGTCAGTAGCGCTTCTTTAAAGATAACTCGTGCATTATTTCACCATATACAAATAAATCTTGTTGATTTTGGTAGAAAACATGAGTCACTGAAGGATGAATGATTTTTTATATTCGTGGCACCACTACTCAACTAAGTACGTAGGGCACTCATATTATAGAACCCGAGTATACTTCACAATTATGCTCCTCTTATGCAAAAGCTGGCGTAGTAATTTAAATGTATGTAGATAATACTTTCCATTATGCACAATTGTATACATAAACCACCATTTACAGATAAAATTCACATCGAAAGCCCGAAAGGAAATATCCATTCAATCTACAAGAACTTCTGTACTGAAACAAAGGATTTAGTCAAAAGATCATTCAAGACATGCGATCGCCGACGTCGAAACCCTACTGCAATTATGTGGACATCTCCAAATTTACCGAACAATATTGTGACGGTGAGTTATAAACAAAATTGTTTTGTTCTTTGAACATAAGAGACATTTATCATTATGATGGTATACGCCAGAATTATGAGGTGAAAATTTACATCCATGTACTGTTGCTTACTCTCTATAATTCTTTTAATTTACTGTTGCATATTTATAAACATTCCACACTAACTTATGGACAAATTTCAATAAGTTAATCAGTTAATCCGGATTTCCCTCCTTCCATCACTGTACGTACAGAATGCAAAACTCAGTTTTTCTCACTGCTGACAATTAAGCTCCAAAATGCCGCAAACCTAGCAGTTAAGAAAAACTGAACATTGAGACTGTAAATAACACAAAACACACATAAAAGAAGGATAAAAATCATGAGAATAAGACTAGACGGACCTCCATAGAAGGGATGAAGCCAGGAGGCCGCGGGAGCGCAGCGCTGCACGAGCTGCTCAGCTCTGCCAGCTGCTTCACCTGGCTCTCGTCCTGGCAGGGTTAGTACAGGGTCACTTCTTACAGTCGAGAGATATTTAATTCTTGTTGTTATTTAATTTTCTTACTATTTTTAATTCTTATTATTATTACAATGCCTGGCTCTCTTCCTGGCAGGGTTAGTACAGGGTCATTTCTTACGAAATATTTAATTCTTGTTGTTATTTAACTTTATTATCATATCTAATTCTCGTTATTATTCCAATGCCTAGCTCTCGTAATGGCAGGGTTAGTAGAGCGTCACTGCCTGCATTCGAAACATTTAACTCTCGTTATTATTTTGATTTTATTTCCATTATATGTAATTCTTCCTATTATTACAATGCCTGGCTCTCGTCCTGGCACGGTTAGTACAAGGGTCACTTCTTACAGTCGAGATATTCTATTACATTTGTCAATTACATTTGTCTTGCATGTAAGTCTGACTGGGATTTAGCTCAAAGAGAACATGCAATGTGCGTTACGTTGTACAAAATGAAATATAGAAATGATCAGCCGTGATCCTTCAGCTGCTTCCTCGGACTAGGCGTGAGCGAAGAGTAGACGTTAAACGAAAAACCCCAAAACTGTCAGTTTTGGTCGTGTGTGAGAGCTGGAAGCTCCGAGGTTGTTGTCGTAGAGCGCTCAGCTTGTGAGGTCTTCCCTCACGGTGAGGCAAGAGTGCATTACTCTGTATCTTAAATCTACATTGATTAAATATGTATTACTTCGCCACACTGAGTATCGAGTCGCTAAAATATCGCTCCGCTTCACGCAATGTCGCTCCGCTTCACGCAATATCGCTCCGCTTCACGCAATATCGCTCCGCGTCACGCAATATCGCTCCGCTTCACGCAATATCGCTCCGCTTCACGCAATATCGCTCCGCTTCACGCAATATCGCTCCGCTTCACGCAATATCGCTCCGCTTCACGCAATATCGCTCCGCGTCACGCAATATCGCTCCGCGTCACGCTGGAGCTTATTTTCATTCTAAAGTGCAATAAAAAGAAATGAAGTAGGATTCTATTATACAGTTTTCTGTTGGAAGAAAGTCACTCGCCTTTGAAAATTGAGTTTTTTGAAGCAAAGGTTAAAAAATTTCTCAATAAAAAAGGTTAAAAAACAAATTTCATCAAGGTTTTAAAATCCCCTCCAGTACATCGATACGAAGTTCATCTATCATAGTGAATAAAATGTCTCTATTCTGTCGCTGTCGTGAGCAGTCATGATTCATAAATTAGGTGTATCTAATGTATATGAGAAACATTAGTCTTGTCTGGGTATAAGTTTATGATCGGCGATTTACATTTCATTTAACAGAATCACTAGCTTTTAGAAAGATGCTCCATGCATCTTCGCAGAATATCATTATTCTGACAGCCACTAGCAG
>JACJUY010000133.1:292944-342187 GCA_014220935.1 Platorchestia sp. MABIK
ACCCTGCAACACGGTTCCAACAATCATCAGACACCGTGCAACACGGCTCCAACAATCATCAGACACCCTGCAACACGGCTCCAACAATCATAAGACACCGTGCACCACGGTTCCAACAATCACCATTCCGTAGCTCAAGTAGTCCACCTTCGACGTTGCGAAACGCAAATTCTTGGATAATTAAAATTAATTGTAGCAACTGGCAGGCAACAAAAGACGACTGCCTAATATAATGGTGAAGATTTTAACAAAAAATGAAATAAAATACTTACCCCGAAATTCGTTTGAAAATTCAGCGCTGGAACACAGTACCACACGCATTTACTATTATTGTCAAATACGTCTTCATCCCACCGCTTGAAGTGCTCTTTCTCATCAAACTAGTAACGAAATTGAATTCATTAGCTCAATAATTTAAAAACATAGACCTAAAAGAGTTGTATTATATGCAAACTATTCAGTGTAACCTAATCCACGCTCGCAGTTGTCCGTCATCTCTGTACGAGCAAAATGCAGTGCGAGAAAGAGGCATGTTATGCAATTATCATTCGACAAGTAGCAAGAAACAAGCCGATTTCTGTTAGGAGGTGCCTGCAGAGTGTGAGTTTTTCCGCTAAGCAGTGGCAAAGTTTGACAGTTCATTGAAATAAGTGAAACAAATGACGTATAACGCCGCGTTTTCACTCACTCAACATGTCACAGCTAGAATTATCGTTTCGAGTAAATCTCAGCATCGTGCAGTATGTGTGCTGAAAAGCGATGCGAACGGATGAGCAAATTAAATCTCCACTGTAATTCTTTAAGGGCCTAGATTTTTCTATTTTATGATCCTGTAAGGTCAAGTTTCTACTCTCTATTCTATGAAAAAGAGAATTTCGTATTGATTCGCTCGGATATTTTCTTAGAAAAGAAAACATTCAGTTTTAACTCCATTCTCCTACGTTACAAGGGAGGAAAATTAGTAGAAGTTTTCAGTCATTCTATGCAATCATAACACAATATCGACACAACCGATGAAATTCCCCCGAAAAAGTTGGAGTCTGAAAAAGACAGCAGCGAGTATAAAACGAATTCTTTTATCTCCGCCCGGCTGTAAGAGAAGTACAGTGCGCAAAGAAAACAGTCATTCCCACTGTGAGTGCTGCAGTTCACGGTAGAGATACAAAAAAAGCAAAAATGTTAAAATATCACAGAGAACATCCATGCTTAAGGCATAGTGATGAGCGATAGAGATGGAATAGATCTACACAAGAACCATCAAATATCTCATAACCTTACTATGAATGTCTGCAAAAAAACGTAAGCAGTAGGCGAGAGGCAAGTTGACAAAAATATGAGACACTTTCTTTTAAGCAGGCAATAAACAGTTGTTGAGAATCATCCTAGATTTAAACCAAATAGAAGTAAATTTATGAAATAAAAACCTAATGAAGAAGATCAAAGACGCGTCGGCCCCCCCTTACCTTGTCGGTAATTTGCATCATCTTGTTACGGTCTTGTTTTTTTTCGGTCTCGATATCAGATGTGATGGCGACGCTCTGTCGTAACGCTTCCTCAAGCTCTTCAACTCTCTCGTTCTTCTGCTTCACAACGGCGATCATCTCTTCCATCTCCTCCAAAGACTCGACTTTCCTAAGTTCCCCTTCCAGTAATTTGACTTCCTCTTCCATTTCTTCGAGCTTGTCCTTTAACTTTGCATTCTCCGCCTTAAGCCTGTCTATCATGGCCTCTTTGATTTTTACGTCCACTTTCATTTGGTTGATGAGAAGCTGCTGCTCCCGGTCACGTCCTTCCAGTTCGACGAGCAAAATCTCGTGTTCCTGGCACGTTTTTTGAGACAAATACTTTTGCTGAAACATGGACTTCCACTGGGGCAGTGCAGACTGCACATCACAATTTTGCCGGCGCCTTGAGGGTTACGAGGTCGCAGTTGCTTGGACGACGTCAGGGAACCAACAAGTATGATTGGTTTCAGTTCAGTCATCGTGGGGGTACTCACGAACATAATGTGTTTCCATCAACAGCACCAGATTGAAGAACTCGTATTGCAAGGAGAAATTCAATAAGCTAATGCAATGTGTGTGGGTGTGTAATTTAACAGATTCCATGGAGATGAAAAAAACGAAATTAGAAAGAATATTGTGAAAGGCACATTCAAGCGAGAACAAGCTTCATGTAAAAGGATGGTTGCGGATAGTAACTGTGCAGTCAACTAACTCTTAAATTCAAATAGATCAACCTACAAACAAATTTTTACAAGCTAACTATATCAAATATTGGTAAAATAGATACAAAGGCTCTCCATGACAAAACACTGGCAATACGGTTCATAGAGATATGGTACAACAATTATTTGCAGCAAAACTTATACCTTCAAAGTACAAGATCAAAAAAACATCAAGACTTCAGCAGGGATGTTTACTGTACAACTTAATTCATGCAAAAGCAATGAGTGAAAAAAAAACCAAAACTGAAAATTACGTGTGTGCAATGCGATGAGTTGGCCTCCGGTGCTGTGTATACGAATGTCAACGTAGTGAATGAAAAAAAACACCTTCATTTGGTGGTAAAGAGAAACCCGCAAAATAAGTTGTTACGGATAATTCAGAGATGCGAAGTTTATGAGCATCCGATAAATGTTCAAGTAGGCCGACATGAATTTGAGCTTCGATTCGAAGTGTCCTTTTTGAACAGACACGAAGCTCCGTCTGGAAGGACAATGAGCTCTAGAAGAAACTCTTCATGAGGCCCGAAAAGCCTGAGGCTGCATTTTGCAAGGGCTGTTGTGTGCAAAGTCCCTCAGAGTTGTCCAATTGTTTATTCGAAATGGGATGCCAGACATTCAGTGGTGAATTGGGACATGTGGATGTAAATGGAATAAAGTGATGGAAAATAATTATTACAATAATAAAGGTTTGGTTTGTGATTGGTCGAAATTGCTGCGAGGAAACATTAATGTAGTCACCGTAGGGAGCAAAGGATAAAAATAAATTAAAAAACTGGAAATTACGCAAAAATTTGAAAAAAACATTTCGTAAAAATTAAAAACAATGCCACAGTAATAAATTTCAAACATTAAAAATGATTTATTAACGTGTATGAAAAGCTAGCATTAATTTATCATTAAAAATTAGAGTCATTTGTTGTATAACACACGTGTATTATTTAGGTAAAGATCAAAATATGCGCACTTTCCGGACACAAACCGTTAGCCGTTTAATTTGTATTTAGAAAAATATCAGTAAATAATGAAGCAAGGCGTCACCACGCTTTGTGATGCGGGTGTGATATTATCGCACATGTCAAAAGATGTAAAATAAGAATCATGAAACGTAACATATTTACGACAAACCCGTACGACATCAAGGTAAAAAGTCATGCGCTAATGCACGCGCGTGAGATACGTCTCGCAATAACTAGTATGAATATCAGACAGGGATATGGGGTGCACGTATTATAGGGTATAGGGATGATCAAATTTGTAAAGCATTCAAATCAGTACCTCAGATGCAGGCGCACAAATGCAAGGACATCAACCATAAGCCAGTCGCAATGAGAACAGCGTTTTGAAACAAAAAGAAACATGCGCGTGCAACGGAACAGAATGCGTTGGATGTATTGCGTAACATTCGCAACAAATAAAATTATAGTTAACTTTAAATTCCCGGCAGATTCGAAGACTTTCGTGTAACAAGGTAGAATATATGAAACATGACTTTGAAAAGGGAAAATTAGGGCAGAGCATTTCATGGGAACGAGTAAATACAAAGGCAGATGCGCAGTAAAAAAATTGATTTTTGAATAAGTCGCAAAGACAAGTGAAAATGCAGTTGGGTAAATTCTTTTCGTAACCATGAATCGCAGACGGGAGGAGGAAGGCGTTGATAATGAAAAACATGGGTTGAAACAGGAATATTTACGAACATGGCAATGTTTACGTGAGAGCTTGTGCTAAATAGTCAAGAAGTTGTAGGATGAAACGAAAAGATGGTTTTTCAGTGAGCATTTGCCAAAGGTCCGCTTATTGAAATGGAAATGTATACATGATGTAAAAAAATATGATTCATGCACGATGAATAAAGGAATGCTGAATAGAAATAAGCATTTGCAAAACATGATGCGAGTACGATAAGTGAGGAAAGTGCAGAATATATAAAGAGTTATTGAAAAAACGATACAAGAAATGCAGAATCGGTGGCCGAGAATTTTTGCGAGGAAGTAGGAATAGTTATGAGGTGCAATTGAACCAAGGCAGAAAAATGTAAAGGAAATTGTTGAATGAATTTTACGAAAAGAAATGCAGGATCAATGGCCGAGAATTAGGGTGATGAAGGAGGAATATTTAAGAGGGTCAGTTGAGCAGAGGCAGGGTCCATCACACCGATCAAGGAGAGCGCATGAGTCGCCAACGGTTGCAGCGTCCATCGAGCAGATAAATGAAGGCAGAAGAAGAGGGAGAGCGAGAGATGTTAGTGGGAGCAACATTGAACACTGCATGTGTGACACATATAAGCTCAGAGCACCCCAGCAAATGACTTGTTTAGTGCCACCTACTCTCAGGGATCCAAATGCGATTGACGGCAGTGGGCCATTTTGTACTTCGCTGGAATGTATTATTTTGTCGGAAGGAAATTCACAGTACGTTCAGTTCTTAGACCTTGCTGTAAGTCAGAACTATTATTGAAACTAACACAAGTGAGACAATTTGAACGCACTCTAATTTCTGTTGATGTCAAATCATGTAAGAAATACAAACAATTGTGTCGATTAGTATTTTTTCAATAATTTATGAGGCCTTCTACATGTTCGGACGCTTAAATGATTAAAAAACGATTTCTCACACTTCTGAAAAAATATTTTTTATAGAATAGAACAATTAAAATTTCAGTGCAAGTTGGGCATACCCATAAACGTAGGTGGAGAACTACGTTACATTGCCTATTTTTACGTACAGGAGAAATAGTAATACCATCAACTTTTAGTTTTTATATGCAACCCGTTTTAAACTTCGTAGATCGACTCAAATCTTGCTATGATGAGGAAGCAGCAATGAAGGAATAGAACAATGTGTGACGCTTTACGGTGATGTTTTCGAAATCATTAGCGCATCTCTCGAACTTGTTGTGACAACGAATTCAAGTCACAATTTTAGGGCTTGTTTTCTCGTATTTTTCTACTGAACTCCACGTTTCTATAACTTTCTTAGAATTTCCAACTAAACCAATCAGGGAGCCAACGGGAGTGAAGAATATTTTTCCCCCTGAGCAGAACGTCGTCGCATAAGGGAGAGAGGTTGGTATAGAATTTTACATTTTTTAAAGTTGCTCAGCCAATCAAGTTCTACAATTTTAAAACTTTAACGGCTTTAAAAGAATTTGGAGGAATTTTGGGGATCGTTTGGCTGACTGATATTTAAAAAGCCTTTTTAATACTTACAAGGCTCAGTGCTGGGGATGTTAGACGGGATATTGAAGTTCAAATCCGTCAGTAAAAGTAGTAATAAGATGGCCATTTGCCTGACGAAGACTTGTTTTAGAGATAAAAATTTCTTATTCTTTTGATAGAACGAAAGAATTTGCGTACAATGTGAGAAAGAACACACACACACTTGACTACTGCGGAAGAAGGCAGAATTGTCAATGTTAACGAATCACAACATTGTGTAATTGATTCGAGCGAAGCGAAGTTTATCTGACGCAAATACCTGCGCATGTCTGCGCGTCAGTTTGGTGCGCAACTCAGAGCGCTTGTGTTCATAATGATGGTGCTTATGACAACGCTGCTTATAATGGCGTTCCTTATAATGACGGTGCTTATAATAATGGTGTTCATCATAACGGTGCTTATAATGACGTTGTTCATTATGACCTCGTCATATCTAGCCACACCCGCAATACTCCGTCATCGAAAGGGTACGTTTGCTCTTCGTTGCAGAAAAGTCATACTCTCAAAGATTTTAGTGTGGTTGCATGTTTTTATTAATTAGTCCAATTATAATAATTCATGTTTGAATTGATATCGAGCGTGCCTGCAAAATTTATAGCTTCGAAATAACCACCTTGAAATTCCTCAATCGTAGCGGACTTGTGAGGTCTCTGAAGTGTTTCCATGCGTGAGAAATTAATTTTTTCCTGTGATGAACTGCCATTTGACACTTTGAAAGCTTCATCACAACCATCGCATAAACTGCCGTTATTTATAGCAAAAAAGTCACAGCCTTGTTGCTTCTTTAAATCGACAGGTGATGAAAATACTCTGAGATGCAATATCCTAGTACATCCTCGAGACGTCGTTAGAGGTCACGTAATTGGGTGCTACCGAATTGCGAGCAGCTGAACTTATGAGTGAAATATTTTTAGAAGCTACTGAACTTTGCGAGGAAGTCTGTTCTTATCTCTAGTGTCTCAGACTCAGTTGTGTTACCAGAGTCCGTCTTAAGTCTTCCGACCAAATGTCTACCTACTCGGCGCAGAGACGAGCATGACATTTCTTGAGCAGGGGCTTGGTGCATAGAGGAGCTACAGTGAACTACTGCTAAGTCACAATGAAGAAACAGAAAGGAAACATGGAGTTAATTTCAGACCTTCTCTCAAAAACAGCATGGTACATCAAGAAACAGCTGATGGAGTATAGGGATACACCACACAAAAATGCAGTCCACTCTACCCTACTTCCTAACCACCTATCTCAGGAATACAAAGAAGCGATCACGCGATTTTCTGCGGCGCAACGCACTGGATACAGCGGGGGATGCTGGGTGCTGTGGTCGAAGGGTAGGGGAACATCACAGTGCACTGAGGAAAGTATGAGCTCGTGTAGCACATGAGTACAACACTGTGTTACCAGCTGACGTGTTTTTTCCTCGAGAAATTGGTTTTCACTTGTTGTGAAGAGTTCTGTACCAACACGTTATGTATCTAGCACTAGAAGGGATCGAGACATTCGGATGTTCTTAAGAGGCTTAAAAATAAAAACTTAAAAACAAGCCAACAACAGGTTTATCTGTCATAGTGTGAAGAAGAGATGAACGATGACCACCATCAGGATTCAAAAAATTTTCACTGGCTGTAAAACCAAGTATGACATAAAACGCAAGTAGCCTTTAAAAAAACGTTAATCGATTGATACTCGAACGCCACGCTTCTCGGCAGACTGGTTAATATGAACAATAAAAAGTTTTCTTGGATAGAGTTCGTACTCTTAGAAAAGTTTTGATACACTTGTGTGAGTCTAACGTTTATTCAGAGAAATCTTGCCAGATCAATGCGTATCATCTTTGACCATATATTTAAAACATCCGAAAAGTTAAATCACATAGTTACGTTTCATAGGGTGAAAACATTCTTGTTTAAAAATGGGCATGTTTTCGACATTTGTGAATGAAGCACAATTCTCTTAAAAACTTAAATTATTTGTTACTTTTTGTTCAAATTCGTAGATATGGTCAATTAATGCGTGCATTCACAAGTTAGACTAAGAAAGTGAAAGATTTATGTTAAATAGAGCTCACTCACGCTAAGTGTGCCTCGGTTAACAGTACTTGACACACCTATGTGTGTCGTACCAGCTCGTGACGAACAAAAGTATGCGACAATACCCTAAGTCAATTTGTACATAGATGACAAATTTTTGAGAGTCTGTTTGTGATAAGTTAGCGCACATAAGTGCGTTGGGATTGCGACAAAAATTTTCTCAACGTTGGCTTCAAAAAAGTGCCTCCTCTATTCTAGCTTGTAGGTCCGTTGAAGAAAGACAAACAAGAATTGGAGGAAAAACCTGAAAATCACATAGGTTCGCATTTCAGACGCTTAACTAAATTCCTTTTCGCAAAAATGATGAGATTCTGTAATTAGGGATGTTAGTAACTAGTTCACATTTACTTTTGTGAATAACTTAATTCAGCAGTATATTCAGGTGCCTGTTATTGATTGAATTGATAAATAATCTACTGTACACTGAGTGGTTAGGGAGATAATTGTTCCTACGTCGTGAGGCTGATGCCATGTTATCAAAATTTCTTCTCTTTCTTACATGGAAGGGAGATTTGTAGCTCTACATGATACATATTGTTCAATTTCACGAGCCAGCACTCTAGAATGCTTTCATGGGCCTTTGAAATTAACTGTTTTAAATGCACTCCACATATGACTTCACCACAGTATGAGTCTCTTCAAGGAACATTCATTAGCTAATGATAAAAAATGAATTCATCAGAAATTTTTCCGCTGAAAGTCAATTCTAAAATGAATCCAAAATATACGCAAACATCTCAGAAATCCGTGATGAGAGTTCGGTGAATTAGTGAACGATGCTGCGCAACGTTTAGAAAATAAATACCAGGTGACCATTTCTAATCTGCAAACCAAGTAAACAAATAAATCACGACAATGGTTTTGTTTTGATTTAAGGTCTCTCGCAAGTCTAAGAAGTAACTGACTAAGGTGCAAATAAAATTATCTGCATTAAAGTATCATGTCCCTTTTTGAGTGAGCTGAAGTTGTGTGCGTTACAATTTCAAAGCTACACATAATTTTGCCTCGTGGAATATCCTGCTCTCCCGTGAGCATGACAAAACTACGCTAATTTGGTATGTTTTATCTCTCACTTCTTTTCTTGAGAAATTATCTTTTAAAGCCAAATTTCGTTCACAAATGTTCTTCGCTCGCAAATTATTGCACTGCCCAACATCGTGAGTAACAGTTTCTCTATATTCGGTTGAAACGGTCGTTCCGTGACAACAAGTTAGCGCCTTACTTTACGTGGCTGCGAGCGCAGCACGCCTGTACGGCCGTGTAACACATTCACGAGAGTAGTGCAGCAAACCACCGCAAATACATTCATCGTCCGCCTCTCATTCTGCGGGTATGACTTCACCAGAAAAAATTTGCTCCTCTGGTGTTGTGCTTCTAATCAAATATTTTCTCCGAATGATAGTGAAATAAATTTTTAAGTAGTTTAGTATTTTCACGAAAATTCTCTATTTCAAAACTGTCATCTCATTTCTTCTTCATTTTGTGGATCCTCAGCGTGTATTGTTCCTTTGAATTTTTATTGATTTCGGTTTAATTCTTGTCCATCAACTGCACTTCTAAATGATTCAAGCGGTTGTGTAGAATGACGGGGAATCTGGACTCTTCAACAATATTCGTCAAAAAAATTTGTAATACTGAAATTCATTTCACATTCGATCTCATCGTAAGCATCATAATATGCCAAATTAATACGACACTCGCGAAGAATGAATGCAGAATGATCACTGTTACCGTCGTGCTATCGCAAATACTTTCCTCAGTGATGTCACAATCAGTTTACACTCTCACACACATACCAGCAAGTTAATTCTCTGCATGGTGCACGTTGTTATGATGATGCCATTAAGCTACGGGCAGCACTGCAGCTACGCAAGTAACTCTTGCACAAATAAGAGTTCTTCACTTTTGAGGCTATCGGGTGCCATAATATAGTTGTTGAGAAAAGTTGAGAAAATAGAGGAACTCGAATTGCGTAAATGGAGTGACAGGAGCTCAAGTGAGCAGAGGTCGTGTCCATCCAAACATATTTAAGTAGAAGTTAATGAAAACGATTATGATGATGATAACGAAGTCAAATTTGGTTGTACAGGACAATCTTCAAATGATTTTAGCTCACGGAAAAAACTCATCAGCTTGAGAGTTAGACGGCGTGAATTAAACAGATGTTCCGGGAAAACCAAAAAATTGATGTAGGTTGAAATAAAGCAGAAAGCCTTTGGTTAATTTGAAGTGAGACGAGAGAGTACAATTGATCTTAGGGTGTGATGGAACGCAGGAGAACCGTTCGGTAGATCTTCAGAGTAAGACAGGATCGAAAAAAAAAACAGTCTGGGAAGAATCAAGATGAGGCTGACCAGAACGGAATCAATGGTTCATAATAGTTATGAGTTAAGATTAGTTAGAGAGTTGGTTAGTCGGGCCTCGAAGAAAGTTTAGGGTAAAAATTTGCGTACTCCGGACAAACTGACCTGAGCAACGTTTTTGGCCTGGAGGAGAGTGGCTTTGGCGGCTTCAGTAGCTTGAGCCGTGGCTTTCTCAGCAGCAGCGAACGCTTCGGCTCCCGTGCCGGACCCTAACAAGTTAGAGGTATGTTGCTGAGGATGTTGCTGCTGTTGTTGTGCATGTTGTTGCTGTTGCTGTGCATGTTGCTGCTGTTGATTCTGAGGCTGACCTCCACCAGCAGCCAGCTGCTGTTGTTGCTGTGGTGGTTGCTGTTGTTGTGCAGGTCCTCCCGGGGGAACTTGATTCGCCTGCGAAGCAAGAGGCTGTGTCTGACCAGCTTGAGGTGCTGCTGCTGTAGGAGTGACTGCCGGCGGCTGCTGTTTATGCTGTTGTTGCTGCTGTTGTTGCTGCTGCTGTTGTTGCTGCTGTAGCAGCTGCTGTTGTTGTTGCGGGCGCACTTGTTGCTGCTGTTGCTGCATTTGAGGCCTGATCTGCTGCTGCTGCTGCTGAGGCCTCATTTGCTGCTGCTGCTGCTGCTGAGGAGGTGCGGCGCGAGGTCCCGTGGCGGCCTGAGGGCGCGGCCCGAGCTGCCGCCCGCTGCGCTCCGCCTTCAGCGCCCTGAGGCGGCAACAAGGCTGGTCAATACGAGATCAGTGCACAATACCTTCAGAGATGAAAATGCTGATTTGTACGAATATCATGATAAAAACAAACGTTTCGGACAATAAAGCATCCATCATCAGTGCTATTCATTAGTTTTTGAAGATGGATTTTTCATAATTCGAAAGCTTAGTTGTTATCATGATATTCTTAGCTACGTTAGTGTTTCTTTTTATTCCAAAAAAATCATAATACTTGCAACTTTGAATCAACAAGCTCAGCGTAACATCATTCACCTAGAAATTCACTGTTATTATTAGATTCCTGGATTGATCCCTACTGCCACCATTGGTAATCTCAGTCGTGATGCGCAGTAGCTTACATTGGTATCCACTCTTGGCCTCACCGAAAGAATTACCGAAATAAACACATCATCTCGATGTGACACTTGTAGAAAATAAATTATTTATTTCTGTAGCTCCATAATCACGAGAAGATTCATATCATCTCAACGTAACACTCATTGAAAATAAATTGTTTAGCAGCGCTTGCAAGAGCCCAGATTTCAGTTACTCCTGCAGCTCCATAATCATGAGAAGAAACACATTATCTCGATGTAACATTAGCAGAAAATAAATTGTTTTGCAGCGCTTGCAAGTCTGCACTCACTCCTGCAGCTCCATGATTGTCTTGTCCTTTGCGAACTGCTCCTCCTGCCCCATCTGCATGAGCTGGAGGAGGCGCTCGGTCTCGGACTGCGTGGCGCGGTTCTCAGCGACCGCCTTGTCCCGCTCCTGCTTCAGCGCGTCCAGCTGGCTCTCGCGCTCACCCAGCGCGCGCCGCAGCTCCGCCAGCTGCTGGCTCGCCTCGCTCCCGGTCATGCCCTCCTGGCCCTGCACAAACCAGGGGAGGAAATTGCTTGTTCAGCTATGATGAATGTATTATCGGGCTACAGAACATATATGTTATACTACAGCTCCGCCAGCTGCTGGCTCGCCTCGCTCCCTGTCATGTCCTCCTGGCCCTGCGCAAACCAGGGGAGAAAATTGCTTGTTCAGCTATGATGACTGTATTATCGGGCTACAGAACATATATGTTATACTGCAGCTCCGCCAGCTGCTGGCTCGCCTCGCTCCCGGTCATGCCCTCCTGGCCCTGCACAAGCCAGGGGAGAAAATTGTTTGTTCAGCTGTAATGATTGTGTTGTCTGGGTGCACGGTATATTATACTGTATGGTATTATTTATCATCTTTGTACATTATATATCATGCTGAACAGTATTTTAAATTATCTGGGTACAATACATATTGTACTGTGCGTTATTATATACTACCTGGCTACAGTATATGTTGTATATTGTGTCCTCGTGCGTTGTGTTTAATACATGTTGATTTGCTTTAGTAGCGTACGTATACTACTTTAGTTTGTCATAAGTATGTTATGGTTTTCAGTGTTTATGATGTACTAAGGAGTATTCAGCATGTACTACAGATGTAATTTGATTATATTTAGTATATTTTAGCCTTTAGTCGCTTTGGTCATTATATTACACGCGCAATGAGACTTGATTATCATTTAGCGTGATTGCTCGCACCTTGTTGAGCTGCGCCTCGAGCTGGTCTAGCTGCGCCTTCTTGTTGGCAAGTCTGGTGTCGAGGTCGTTGAGTGTCTTCTCGCGGTCGTCGAGCTGCTTGCTCTTCAGCTCGAGGCCTTTGGCCTTCTGCTCAGTGCTCCTCAGCTGCTCCTCGGCCTTCTGGCGTAGCTTCTGAGCCTCCTCGTTGCCGCGCTGCACCGCGCCCTCCAGCTTGTGGTTCGCCTCGTGCAGGTCCAGCTTAAAGCACAAAAACGTCTCTTAGAAAATTATAAAGCAAATGCATGAGCAACTAGAGTCATTTCCCCCAAATCAGACCTAATTTATGGCTTGTTCATTTAGAGGATCAATGTGTTCGTTAGGTTTTATTTTCGACGCTTGAATGCAAGTTATCGAAACTCTGTTGAGCATACGTCAACATTTTGCTCGCAGGATCAATGTCTCGAAATTTTTAACTCAAATTTATCAAACAGAGCTTTTCTAAATGAAACTTAAATGAATAAAAGGAGTTTTATCATACTACGCAGGAGTAAAATGTTTTTTTAGCCTTCAAGCAACCAAAAAGCGTCGTAATGATCAAAAACAAATATTCAAGTTATAATGGAGAAGTAACCCATAAAATAAGGTGCCTTGAAGTGTTTCTCGTATTATTCAAATTTTCGAAAACATACGTCATAGTTCAATGCCCTTTGGGGAAGCGATGTGAAATTTAACGTATGTTCTAGCATATTTAAATTATCTGAGAAAATTTCAGTGCACATTATTTTATGGGGACATGAAATGATGTCACCAAATAATGACGTCAGCAAGTAACTTGAAATTATATGCATGAAAATTTGAAAGGAAAAACAGCATTCGGTTAGTCAGGTTAGTATGTTAGGCAGCCACGCAGTAACAAGGTGTTGTGAGTGGGGACCAAACTTGTTCTTACGTCAACTGGATCGCAGCAGCGAAGCGTCGAAAATCCTTTCTGTAATCTTCAATTTCATATCATCAGTTATTTCTGGCTCATCAAAGTACCTTATCTTTTTTCAGAACGAAACAGCTTGTTCGATATTATATTAGTTGAGAAGAGCAGAAAAGTTTTTGATTTGGAAAAATCATTTATGTCTTCCGATGAAAACTGACTTTAGTGTGACTCAAAATCTGGTTTGTACAGCAGCACCGCACTGTAATCGACCGTCATAGCGCTCTATACTTCGGTAGCTTCCGTCTCAGACTTGAATGTTTGTTAGAGCGAAACACAGCTACATTTTAAAAACATTTGCGTTATTTCACTAACCAGTTCTGAAATTCTTAACATGAATGTTCAAGGACACTCTAAAAACAATAGGAGGTAAAAATTTGCCTGTAGGTTTGAGTATTCTCATCCACACAAACCTATTACAGCAAATGTGCGAGAACAAAATTATTGAATATATGTGGATGCAAAATTTCACACACTTTTATGAAAACAATAATATATACTCTTTTGAAAGAGAAAGTAATACAGAGCCAGCTTGCCTTATGGATGAGTGAGCATGAATCTCACTGTTTTAGTTGAAGGTAATTCTAAACTGCAGCAATGAACAAACTGAGGTGATCAGATTACAAAACACAGCCTTTCGAAGTTAACTCAGCGTCCCCTGCTCCGGTAGAAAGAAGCATATTGTTATAATTGTGGTATTTTTTGCGACATGTTATAAAAATGAAGGCCAATGACAGATTCAAACAATTAGAAAAATTCATTCTTAGAATTTCACGTTGTTGGTGCTTGCCAATTCATTTCCTGTTCTGCCCAATTTCACACAATGACCCAAACCTCGGACCCTCCGTGATATTTCTCAAGTTCAACCTCATATCCAGGGAGCTCGTATTAGTTCCCCGTATTCCGCCTACAACCAATCATCAAGAAAAACACTTTAGCTTAAGATTGAGAGTGATGAGGTAGATTGAAGACAAGAAATACCTGGGACTTTTCGAGCTCTGCAACGAGCATCTCGAGCTGTGACTGCAGGCGCTGCTTCTCTACGTTGGCTCCCTGGAGGTCGTGCGAGATGCGGTCCACGTCCATCCTCAGCTTCTGGGTCTCCGGCGTGTCTTTCGGCATGTTAGCGTGGGCCTGAATCTGCTGCTGAAGCTGCTGAATCTGCTGATTCTGTTGCTGTATCTGGCTGCTCTGCTGCTGAATCTGGCTGGTTTGTTGCTGAATCTGGCTGGTTTGTTGCTGTATCTGCTGGTTGTACTGCTGCAGCTGCTTTGACTGAGTCTGAGAGAGCTGAGTCTGTGTTTGGAGCTGGTTATTGAGGTGATGAATCTGGCTTTCTTTCTGTTCCGCTTCACTTCCTTGTTTGTCTGTTTGAAGTGAGAGCTCTTGACTTAGCTGCTGATTCTGCTGGGTCAGTTGGTTAATTTGTTGAGTCAATTGTGAGTTCTTCTGGTTGAGCTGCAGTACCTCTTGGTTGACCTTCGCGCCATCTTGAGACAGAGACTGCATTTGGTTTTGTAACTCTTGCACTGCCTTCTCAGCTTGGTCAGCTCTTGTCTTCTCATTGATGAACTGCTGCTGCAGTTTGCTCTGCTCGCCTTCCCCTTGAGACAGAACTTCCTGCAGGCGCTTCTTCGTCTCCTTCAATTCTTGCTCTGTTTTCTCGATTTTCAGACGCAGTTTGTCCGACTCAGCCCTAGTATTGGCCAGTTCCTTCTCTTTGCTCTGGAGCTGAACAATCAGGTTCTTGAGTTCTTTTTCGGCTTCTTTCTGAATGAGAACCGCCTCTTTCTGAGCTGCTTGGGCGTTTTGTTGAGCTTTTTGCGTTTCTTGCTGTAATTTCTGAACCTCTTTTTCAGCCTCTGCTCGAAGTGCGTTGAATTCTTTTTCTTTATTTTGAAGTTGTGTCGATACTTTTTGAATTTCTTTTTCACGGTTATCCAGAAGCTCTTTTGTGCCTTGTTCCATTTCCTTCGTGGCGGTATTGAGTTCAGTTTTCAGGCGTTTAGCTTCGTCTTTCGATTTCTGCAGTTCAGATTCGGACTGATTTAGTTCCTGCTGGAAGTTGATGAGCATGTCTTGGCTCTTCTCGAGCTGCTTCACGACCTGGTCTCTCTCGTGCTGGAGCTGCCTGTGCTCTGCTTCCCATTTTGAAATCAGTTTTTCTTGCTTTTCTAGCGACGAACTCAATTTCTCTTTCTCGACTGAAACCTTAGCTAAGTCTTCCTTGCTCTTCTCCAAAACTTTGTTCAACCTTATAATTTCCTCCTTGCACCTATCCATGTCAGTGTTGGACCTCTGATGAATATCTGACGCCTTGCCAATCATATTTCTGGTTTCATCCATATCTTTTCTGAGGTTCATGTTTTCGAACTCAAGTTTCTCCTTGACTTCATTCACCCACTTCAGCTCAGTTTGCGCCTTTTCCAGCTTTTCATGTAGCTTTTCGAGTTCAACGGACATGCGCTCAAATTCTATCTTAGTGGACTCGTTGCTCTCGTGATATTTGTTCATGTGTTTTTGAGAGCGTTCCATCTCGTGAGTGAGGCGCTGCACTTCGAGTTCTGCCTTTTCTCTGCCGGCCAGAACTCGGTTGAGTTCCGCCTGAGATCTCTCGAGTTTATCATGAAGCTTCTCAACTTCGATGCTATTCCTTTCAGCGTCTGACTTCGTCTTCTCAGTCGAGGAAAGGAAGCGATCAAGTTGACTCTGCGTGATATGAAGGTCGCTCCTTAACCTGTCGTTCTCACTTTCAAGCTTGTCGACCCTCTGATACGATCGAGTCACCTCGATCTGTGAGCGCTCGTATTTATCCTTGATTTTCTCCAACTCGATACTAAGGCGTTCTACTTCAGTGGCTGGGTGCTCTTGATAAGGAGACCTCCTTCCCCGATCAACACTCGGCTTTATGCATTGCTCATCCGAATATTTCTCGAGAGCAAGTTTGGCTTTCTGTAGCTCCATCTGGGTGTTTTCGAATTGCTCTCGAAGCTTGTCATTTTCAGCAAGGAGCTTCTCACTGTCAGTTTTGTGCTTTTCAGAGTCGAGTTGATATCTTCCCTTGAACTGATCTGCACGCTCCATATCCACTTTCAATTTAGTGACTTCCTTTTCATACTTGTCGCGTAACTTCGTCTCCCTTTCGAACTCCATTTGAGTCTTCTCAAGCTTGTCTTTGTATTTTTCGACTTCAATTTTCAGAGCTTCTTGGTCACTCTTTGCCTTATCTTGGCTGTCCTGATACTTGCCGAGTCTCATGAGCACCCTATCCAGCTCACTCTGCAGAGTGTCGCACTCTTGCTGTGCCTTTTCTTTGTCTACTTTGGCTTTTGTTAGATCTAACGAGTTCCTTTCAAACTTGTCCTTATATTTTTCAACATCAATCTGTAATCTCGCAATTTCGTCCTGATTTTTCGTTTGTTGAGTTTGAGCCTTCGAATATTGAGACTGGGCTCTCTCCAGTTCGTAGGTGAGATGCTCGACATCATTTTGCAGTTTTTCTTTTTCGGCACCAACCCTGCGCAGCTCACCAGCGGTCTTGTCATAGCGCTCTTTCATGATGGACATATCGACGTTCATTTGTTCCACTTGATCCCTTAGTTTCTCCTCAGCCTCCTTGGAACGCACGCCTTGCATGCTCGCCCTGTCGTAAGCATCCTGCATTCTATCGTTCTCCTCTTGGAGCCTAAGCTTCTCTTCTTTTATTTTATCAATGAGGTATTGGGTCTTCTCAATCTCTACTTGCAATCTCTCGTTGTCCGCTTGCGAAGACTCGAACTTGGTTTGGAGACGGTAGTTGTCGGACTGGGACCTGCCAAGGGAATCAAACTTTCGTAGCTTGCAGGGTTAGAGAAATAGGCAGAGCAATCATTTTATAGAGCATGAAATGTGTTCTTCAGCAGATTGATATGTACATTGCTCAAAACACCCACACTTTAGACTTATAAGTTAGAATTAGCTGGCATATAATATTCATGAAAAATTATGTCCTGCAAACAATATCCAGAATTGCACAAAAAATAGTAAATTTACAGTGAAATAAATAATAGAATGTATGTGAACAATACGTTTCCGGGAACAGCACTAAAGCGAAATTTTCTTATAGCGCACAGATCAAGTCATTGTTCCAATATGACTTTTTACTGACGACTTCACCGTGTAACGAAAACATGGTCACAGGCAAAATGCACCGATGTCTGTAATAAGCTAATGGACCGCGACAAGCATAGTTCAAATTACTAGTTCGCTGCTCCTAGTTATATGCATAGATCAAACTGCTGACCAACATCCTGCAGAATGAGAATGCATCGCACGATCATCATAGCGATGTCTCGAGCTTACTTGTCGAATTTTTCGAGCGTCCTCTCGACCTCGCGGTTGGCCGCGTCCCTCTCGTCTTGAGCTTTGGTGAAGTGAATCTGCATCTTCTCGAGCTTGTCCTTCAGGATATCGACTTCTGTGGCGCGGTCGTCTCTCTCCATCTGCAATGCCAGGTCGTCTTTCTAGAGTGAACCATTGCGTGCAAACTTGATTTTCTTTACCCAGGATCACTCAAACTTACTTCTACGAATCCCACGATACACCAGTAATGAAGATCACGCACGAATGTTGTGGCTGAAAAAGAACGAGCGTTATTCTTTATCGTTGTAGTCACCAGTGATCTGAATGATGCATGTCAATGACATGCACTTGTAGAAGGTTGGAGAAAACATCGGTTCGAAAGTAAAATAAATCCGTAACAGTTACTCGCTCGTACGCCACTATCCTCAAGCGATTGTTCACTCGTCGCTGAAGAGATGGAAGATTAAAAAACTGCGTGAAAGAAAGACCAACTAGGCAGACGAACGTATCTGGAACAGAACAATGAGCTTTCCAAGTGCACAGAGCAGCAATAATTACTGTTTATCAATTCAGAATGTTCAATTGGCTCAGAGCGAGAAATTTTTGAATTATAATGAAGAAATTTCTTCAATATTTTTAGCCTTTTAAATCTGTTCATACAATTTACGAGGAGAGTTAAGCCTGAAAACTTCATTCGTAGTGTGATGCGCAGTGGTATTGTTCTCGCTCTACCCCTCAGGGGGATACAACTGTTGTATCTATGGGAATTAGCGCTCCCAGGGGAATTATGTGAGGGCCCGAGCTAAAGGTTAGGTAGGCTTCCTTTTTGTTGAAATAAAATAGGATTTTGTTTTGTTACGGACCATCTTTTTTCGGTTCACTGCTGTCCTGTTTTTCAGCACCTACTACTTTCTTCTTCCACTTTTTCTTGTTGCATGAACTTCTTTCTTAGCTCACTGTTTCTGTGCACCCTGTGCATAGATTCCGCGTTCCCTCAACTCCATACTAAATGGTGCCTTCCTCCTTCCTCTCTTAGAACATCTTTGTCGTGGTTAAGGGAGGCTAAAACTTTCTTGTACAATAATAATAATAATGTTCTCGCTCTAAAAGAACATACTTTCACTGTTTTTGAATGTACAGGGTACAGCAGTGAATCTTGCATTTTCAAGAAGGCTGTGGAAGCTTAAAATGCAGGATTGACTGCCACACCATGTACTTGAGCTGGATCTTTTCCACTGCATATAAAACAACGTCCAGTTGGCCTTTGATGCCATCAAATTTGAGGCGTCGAGAAAATTTCGAATAATGTTTGTGGAAATTTTACTACCACTTCATTTTGTCCTGCCAACTGACCGTACTGAGGGCCAAAACTTGCCGGACAAACCTACAGTGGCAGAACACCTGCTGAGTGAATTCAGAATATTTATCCCTACGCAAAGCCCCGCTATTAGTCAACAAAAAAGTTGAGAATTTAGTTTACAAATGTTTATTTCCCATCACCAGTTATCATAAGTTACATAAAAGTCCAATGTTGAGTCCAATAAATGAGATGATAAGTTAGTAATTTTTTTTTATACTTTCCCTCATTTAATTTATTGACGTTTATTTAAGATGTAGACTAATGAGGTTAATCAAGAGGCTTGTTACCGACCGTCTGAGCAAGTAACGTTGGTAAAAATTGGCGCAAGGGCTGTTCACTAGATTCCATCTGCGTTTTAACGCGACTCTATCATTTGAAAATGGAAAAATGTTTTTTTTTTGTTGCGATCGGCAATTCCGCGCCACGGCAATTCTATCTCAAATATCTAAACATTTCGCTAATTGCGAGTACTCAGCAGGGTTATTTATTTTTCATAACAAAACAAGATCGAATCAGAGCATCAAATTTAACTCACTGATTGTAATTTGCCACTTAAGTCAGTCAAAAAAAAAAGGAATTTAGAAGTGATAGACGCTTCAACCACGGCAAAATAGGAGTTTAGACGTTGCTTTTACTCCAACTCCGGCTTCAACCAAGGCGAAATTTTAAAGCGCAATCCATGACAGGCGAGTTTCATGCTCTTACACTCAACGCTACAGAGCTGATCATCCAAGGCCAGTCGGAGCGGAACGAAAAGATTGCCCTTTTATAGAACCCAAGGAATAAGTTTGGTGTCTCACTGAAATCCTGGTCTCCAACAGCGGAATAAAAATTAGAGTGATTACATTTTTGAAAAATAGACATTGTGACAAATGGCATTTTCTGTAAAGGGAAAATAGGTACTAAGAGATATTGGAAACTAAGATAAAAGTGTGAGACTGAATTAAAAACGTTGTAATTAGTCAGTAGAAAATAGGAGCTGAGGTATATAGCTACTAGCAAGAACTCTATAAAGTACCAGGGATGTTTAGGTACTGTCACTGAGAAATACCATGCAGCATGTTCCATTCCACACTGAATAGGGTGTATGCATTAAAGCGAAATGATTATATGATGATATTAATAATAATGGTAACGATCCGAGCACTTAGCATAGTATGTAGTTCAATACAAACGGATAATAATGGAAAGCGCGTAAGTGTGGTATACGGTAGGCACCAAATGAGAATACGTGGTCGTTATGCTGAGCAATAGACAGCGCTTCAGTGGGATACACAAAGTAAGGGGGTCATTCAGAGAAGCCGCTCAGCACACACGAGCCCAAAGTTGAGCACGGGAAGAAGAGGTATAGCAGGAGGTAGCAGCGACAGTCGGGTGTGTTACCTACGCACAGATATCTGTCACACTTGCATGGCGAGAGACAGGGATCAGAGTCATTCACTTCTATACGTGAGCATGTAAAAAGCCAGAGAAGCGACACGTATATTTTCCGATATAATGAGCCCAATACTACACATGTAAACATCGATATTAGAGCCTTCTGCGCGTAAGAAAGTACTTAGATGCAAGTCCTGGAAGTAGCTTTTAAGCCTTAGAATTTCCCGCCTTCTTTTCTGTTACCTAAAATTTATTCAGAAAATTTCACGATAGCTTTTCCTATTTTACTAAAATAAATGCAGGACGATGGAGTAACTCATGTACAAATAGTACGCGACTGCGTTTTCGTTAAATTCGGTGGCAATTCCCCGAAGGCTGCATAGCATTTGTTAGTAATAATAACTAGATGACGCAGCGTAATAAATTTCAACTTCTCATAGTTCCAAGAGATTTTGAAACCGCGCCATTTAACGTCAGTGGCGCAAAATGAACATCAATTTGAATGCTTCCGAGACTTGCAGAAATACTTTCATAAGCGCAAGAACTGAAGCTGAGATTAGTATCAGCACTGATGAGAGGATGAGCATAGCTATGGAGACCGTCTTACCTACACTCGCAAGCAGCAGCACCGCGAGCCTCAGCTCTCTACAAGTCTTACGGAATGCCAGACCTCAGAAAAAACTCCGAAAAATTCATTCGTATACAAAATTTAGCGATGTCCCTTCCTTCTGAAGAATAAAAGTACCGTAAAGTAGTTGTGAGTGTTTTGACCTAGCTGATCGTCATTGCTTTATTGTAAAAAAGCAATGTATAATGGTTGGAAAAGAACCGTGCTTTGTTTCTTATAAAGTGAACTAATTACTCTATTCACGGTAAAATTTTGAAGCTCAGTGTCCATTGTTGAGGAGGGTGTTCTTATCTCATAAAGTTAAATCAGATTTATGTGAATAATAAAAACGCCATACCGAAACGATTTGTTTAAAAGGGTCAGTATTTCTTCAACAGGTTTCGTATAAGTAAGAATCTGTTATTGTCAGTTATCGGGACACCCAAAGCCAAAAAAATTTATTAAAAAATGAATTTTCACCTTGTGTCATTCTTCGATCAAGTAGTTGATGTCAAGATAGTAAACCAAGTTATCCAGTAGCAAGAATACCTCTCAGAAAAACTTCTCGCGAAACATTCGTATGTACAAAATATACTTTAATAAAATCTTCAGGAGTTTTTTACGGACAAACCTAAGACACGATTTGAGCTTGCAATATACGCAACAATACAACTTTTTAAAAGGACTCACGTACAAAAGTATACAAAAGCGTGGTAGGTGGACGTACCAGCATGCGCTGAGCCTGCGTGGCCGCCTTGTCGTACTTGTCCTGCAAGTCTTCCACTTCTTTGAGGACGATCTCGCGGTCACGCTGGGCCTTCCCTAGCTGGCTTTGCAGGACTTCGACTTTGTCTTTGAGGGAATCTATCTCGCTACAGGCTACATCCTTGTCCTTCTGCAGGCGGCTCATAGCGGTCTAGGGCGAGTCAAGCAAGTGACCAGGTAGAGAAAACACCACACTCAACACAGGGCTCAATTTGTTCACTTGTTCCACAATACGACACTCAACATATAGCTCATTTCTTTTAGTTGCTGCATACCACACACAAAACACAAACTTTTAGTACAGTTGGGATGCAACAAGAAACAGTAACAAGCATCTACACGTTGAGCAAATGAATTGGTATCCACATGATGATGGCAAAGTGATGATTTACGCGATCGCAAGTGGATAAAGGCACTATGGACATTCAGCGTATTTTTATTATGTCCCTCCACAAGAATGTTTCCGACAGTGGTGGATGTTTGAGAAGAATTTGATCGTACTTTTGCCGCAGAATAAAGCTATGAACTCAAACACCAATAATTCCAACGTTAAAAAAATTCTCTGTAATCCGTAAATTATTATGAGGTACCAAGTACGTTCTAGCCGTATGAAAGGATGAGAGACTCAGCCGTAATGTGAAGTTAACCCAATGATGGAATCGCATCGGTCTCTAATTTCACGGCATGCTATATTTATGACAATCGTGGCTGTTTGTACGTCATCAGAAGATAGACCAGGACCAGAATGATGAAGCTGATGATCAAGGGAGGGTGGTGAAGATGATGATGATGCTAAGGAAGGAATCCAAGCGATGGCATCCATGTATCGTCCTTATCCCGCTCAACACTCTGCGGGAAATTCATTCTTTCTGAGCTACAAAACTCACTCCCTTTTTTAAATTATTATAATTCAATGTTTTCATTTAAAGCATCGGATATTCAGAAGTGAGATAACTTAGTTAGGAGAAGAATTTTACCTTAGTAGTTCATTTTCCATGAAACATTATACCGAGGGACACACACTGAATTGGGCGTTTGGGAATATCACCCTGTTGTCCTGCTTGTCAATTTCATTACAATACTGAAGACAGAAAAGTTACAAAGCCCATGACAGAGGGTTACCGTAGGTTTGGCTCTGGTTCTTCACTGCAGCTTGTAAGTTTGTCCAACTTGCAGCCGCTGAGCGCTACTTCACACACATGAATGAAGTTGTTCTAAATGACTGTACTCGTCACGGCACATCTTAGGCTGATGGTAACGATACAAAATAGGTATTCAATCATGCCTTGAATTTCCGCGCATTAACGAGAGAGCTGGTTGAAGAATGAAAAATTGAATCTGTTTCCATTCTTCTGACAGCAAATAAAGGGAGAGTGTCTTATGTTTTCCACAACACTATTAGAATGAGATCAGTGTAACTTCCACTCAAAACACGGACACATGAAATAAAAAATGTCTTAGTTTTTCACGAATCCTGGACGATGCAACAAACGGAGACGTGCGATTGAACATTAGTATCACATTCAGTAGGCACTAAACTAATGAACATCGAGCACGGGTACTAGCTTCAGCGCTGACCAAATCTAAGGAGTGTGATGGATTCTGTGATCTTAAATGGAGAACTCTCCATCGTGCGGCGGGCGCAATGAATACAAATTTGTTGTGCTCGCTTCCTGCTTCAGAGAGGCCGCAATGTCGGCTCGCAATATTTGCCCGCTACAAATCTTGTGCAACTTTCAAATAAAACATGCCTGCAAGACAGTGAAAACGGATTTGAATGTGGAATATGTAAGCGGTTCATACGTGTACTCTTCGTCTATCAAAACTAGGCTCACAAAATGCATATTGTGTGTCAGATTTTGTTACGCTGCATATTTTTGATCTTAATTTGATAAACCGTAATTCCACCGTTGGCTTCAATGTAGTTTATTCTTTATTTGCTATGTGGCAGAATTGATTTCTTCTGAGAACGCAAAATGTATACCTTGTAATTTTAAGGCAATTGCTTCTATTAGTGATAACTATTTCGCAACAAGAGTGATGAGTTTCAGGAACAGCTCTACATGGCACCATCAGAACCCTTATATCTCCATTACTCGGGTAGATTGTGTTTCAGCTTTAGATTTGGGAATTTCAGACGAAATTCATTTTAATTTATTCGGAGAAATTTTGTAAATTATATTCAATGAGATCAAAAGTTACGTCAAATGTCGAACTGGCGGCAGCCAAAACAATGCTATTGCACCGTGCTGCTTAGCAAGAAGCGAGGTACAAAGATACAAAAATTAATGAAGTTTCCGAGTTCAAGTCATCCGGAGAAGAAAATTTAAAAAGCAAAAATTAGACTAGTAAAGTGATAAGTGAAAGAAATTTAAAAAAATCACAGCTTCAAAATCAACTCAAGAAATAAAGGAATAAAGGACTAAAATGCGTACTAAAATTCGGTGAACAAATCACGAAAAAAGCATTTTTCAGGGGAAATGAAAGATGATAAATCGTGCAAGGGAAACACTGACAAGATCAAAAGTGCACACACAAATTATTATAATTGATTTCATGTAGATATTCATAAGCACATTTCCATGTATAAATAGTGGTATGATTACACACACAGTAACTTTTAGAGTACAAATAGGATTAGAGAAGAATAAAAAAGCAAATTTATGTACAATTGTACATATAAACAGCGATATAATTTTTCTAGCGATTAATTCTATCGAATTTGCTCGTAATTCATAATATGAACGAATATAAATCGAATTAAGCTGTCTTTACAAGTAGATTTTCAAAACTAAATTGAGTTATCTCTATAAATAAGATTTTTATAGCACAAGTCCTTGAGCTCTAGAGCAACCTCGGACTGAGGAATTCTTAGGATTTAGCTTTTTGACTTTGAAATTATGTTTCTTTGAAGTGAAAAGGACTCAAATTAAAGTTTCAATTTTGCCAACTCAAAATACGGTAATAAAATTAGTCATTAACATTTCTATGACATGTTTTTAATACGTCATTATTAACTCGTATTCAGATTTAGTTTGAAACTCAATAATTTAAATGCCTTTTTTCTGTAAAAAAAATTCAAAACTCATCACGGACAGATCAAGTCCATTAATCGCTCATAAGATTGAAAGCATAGTATCAAATGTAATACTAGATGAAAAACCCTCAAAAAAGAACAACTCAGTGATGAGAGAAGGAAGTGAGAGAGGAGTGGCGTCTACACCTCAGCCCGCTACTCACAGCGAGCTTGTCCATCTTCTCCCTGGTTCTGTCGAGCTCGAGCAGAGCGTCTTCTTTGTCCTTGTTGAGACGCGCTGTCTGGCCGTGCGTCTTGTCCAGCTGGCTCTGTAGCTGCTCGTACTCGTATGCGTGCTTGTCGCGTTCGGCTTGCACCTGTAAAGTTCACATGATTCGTAAAGGTTGAACTGAATCGTTGTTTTTCTATGCGCAAGCTGTGGAGATGCACTTTGTATTGATTTTAGGTAGTCTTAATAACACACTAGATGGTACGTTCTTCTTTTCTCTCTTGGGAACGCCTTTGATGTGGTCTAGGAGGATTGTATGCATCAAAATAGTGTCCTGAAAGGCACAGAGTTCAGTAGGTCCAGACCTGATTTTCTGCTAAAATCAAATTGTTACAATTTTTTAGCGTAGCGTAACTTCTAAGTAATGAAATAGCCCGTGAAGTAGCGGGCCTAAATATGCCTCATGTGAGAAAAAATTAGTTGAAGAGAAGCCCTCAGTGTTTACAAATGACACATTATGTGATCTAACTCGACCTCAACGGAGACTCACTCCTATCGATTTGTAAGGGTGCAAATAGAGCTAGATAGTTGGTACATTAAATGCTCAACTCGAGGTATGAGCCAAGCCACTTGTGCATGAGAAGCAAACTATGTACTACGTCTCATTCCTATTCAGGTCAATAGGTTCTCATTACCTGAAATAGCAACTACCCTAAATCAATGAACTGTGCTAATAACCTCAACTTGAATAAATTATTGCATGCATATCCCTCTACGGGAAAAATTTGAGCTACTCAAGTCGTTCACAGAATATAAAGACGCCCGATGCGAGGCCGAGTGAAAGATCACCTACGCTGTACTCACCCGCCTCAGCTCGTTGCCTTGTCTCTCAGCTCTTTCCTGGAGCTGGTCCAGCTCGGACTGGGCCTTATCGAGCGCTGCCTGGGTCTTCTCCTGGGCGATCTGGGTCTTGCCGACGGTGGCCTGCGAGCGCTCGAGCTCCTCGCGCAGTTTGTCGACTTCGCTGACCCAGCGCTCGCGCTCTGCATGCATGCGCGCGATCGTGCCCTGAGCACGCTCCAGCTCTTCCTGCACGCTGTCCTTCTCCGACTGCGCGTTTTCAAGCCGAGCTTTGAGACGATAAATCTCTCCCTGAGACTTTTCAATTTTCTCCTGTAGCTGTTCAACTTCAACGTGGGATCGATCGTAATCGGTCTGGTTCATTCGAAGCTCGGCCTGCGCTCGACGCAGCTCTGCCTGGCATTTGTCCAGTTTTTCCTGCAGAGATTCATGATCTCTTGGATCTCTGACATCTCTTGGGTCTCTGACATCTCTTGGATCTCTCGCATCTCTTGGATCTCTAGGGTCTCGAGAAGGACCAACGCGGTCTCGGTCTCGATCCCTGTCTCTGTCCCAGTCACGATCCCTGTCACGGTCGCGATCACGATCCCTGTCCCGGTCTCTATCCCGGTCTCTGTCCCTCTCGCTGCGCCCGTACGAGGCCTGCGCACTTCGCTCTCGCTCCAAGTCTTGGTGCAGGCGATCGTTCTCAGAGCGCAGGCGGTTGTTTTCAGCGTCGAGCTTAGCCAAGCGATGCCGGTAAGAATCATGATCGCTTGACGTCTTGTCAGCCTCATTGTAGAGCTTGTCAAGCTCGGCTTTGGTCTTCCCAAGCTCACTTTGGCTCGACTCCAGTTTGGCTTCAAGTTTGTCTTTCTCAGCGAGCGAGCGCTCAAGTCTCACTTGGAGCTTCTCAACTTCACCTTCAAGGGAGTGAAGCTTCATCTTGTACTCGGCGATGTCTCTTTCGTGGAGACTTGTTTCCTGCTGCTTCTCCTGCTCTGCACGGTCTCTCTGCTCCCGTAGCTGCAGGATTTGCTTGTCCTTGTCGCCGATGGCTTCCTCCAGTGAAGTGAGGGCCCCTTCGGAGCTGCTGTGGTGGGCCTGCACGGCGGTCAGGCGGGCCCGGGCCATGTCCACTTGGTTGTCCTTCTCCCGGAGTAGCTCTTCCAAATTCTCAATCTATCATGAAGGAAGGAATGTTAGTGCAAGTCACAAGGTTGAAATGAGCAGCGACGTGCTTCCTGAGGCCACCGTCTGAGAGAAAACCATGTTAACACGCAGGCGACAAACTCACACAGTATCAGAATGTTAGTGTTTTGTTAATGAGCAGCGTGCGTTTAAAAGAGCTGGTTGCCAAACTCGTCGCGTTGAAAGTTGGCATTTCTCTAGAAATAAACACAAAAATGTAGACGTAGCTAGCTACTTGCACCTTATTCACTCACGGAAGAGCATGTAATGCATTTCGAGTTTCTGAGTCCTTGTAAATTCTTTCATGTCGTCATAACAATAATCATTCAATAATACCGTGATGATAAATCGTAAAATAATACATAACAATAACATTGGCTTCATTGTATTTATGCACAGGGTGTTTTTTAAATACAGGACCCGAAAAAATCTTTAATGACTTATGATACAGTGAATGGATTTTTTCGGCTCCCGTATGTAAAAAACACCCTGTACGTATTTACCTAATTATTTTGCTTGTATCTGTAACTATCGAATGAATGAACGAACGATGCTTATAGAGAAGTCTATCGAACTTTTGATCTGCATGCAATGAAATATTTGATGAGTGTATCTGTGATACTGTATTTAATACCTCACGTAAATATATATATACTATTTAAATAAGTAAATTTCACTAAATCAGCTTGTTTTTCGTCCCAACCAAGTAATAAGGAACCCAACCAGCTAAACAATTAGTCAAGTAACCCAACATGATCATCAGTTACCCAACATGATCGTCAGTAACCCAACATGATCGTCAGTAACCCAACAAGATCGTCAGTAACCCAACAAGATCGTCAGTAACCCAACAAGATCGTCAGTAACCCAACAAGATCGTCAGTAACCCAACAAGATCGTCAGTAACCCAACATGATCGTCAGTAACCCAACATGATCGTCAGTAACCCAACATGATCGTCAGTAACCCAACATGATCGTCAGTAACCCAACATGATCGTCAGTAACCCAACATGATCATCAGTAACCCAACATGATCGTTAGTAATCCAACAAGATCATCAGCTTTCGTAAGTACGTACATCGATGTATAAATACCCGAAGCTTGTAGAGAAAGCAGTAGGCGCCCATGCCCGTGTTAGCAGCACCAGCACACGAAGTACAGTAAGGAGCTGACTTTTCCGGGGTGGACGTTGATCTTGCATTGACTTCACTCACCATTGGCTTCACTCACCTTCCTATGGAGGACGTTGATCTTGCGGTCTTTGATGTCCATGTGGTCCCTGAGCTCGGTGAGCTCGGCCGTGAACCTGTTGCGCTCCTGCGTCGCCTGCAGGCAGTGCTGCGTCTTCTTCTCTATCGTCTTGTTCTTCTCCTCCAGGCGCTGGCGCAGCTCCTCCACCTGACGCACAGCAACGGTAGCCAAGATACAGAAAATGGGACGTGGCTTATCACGAACTTATTGAATGAAGAAGGAAGAAAACGTGACGTGGTTTGCCACGAACTTATTGAAATCAGGATGAGAACATGAATTGCGTAATGGTGGCGTGGTGAAATCAGATTTCGTGCCTCCAAAGCTACATGTCATGCGGCATTTGTTTAATACTAATTTAATAAAATTATGCAATTAGTATAATTATCATCAAGTAACAACAACTATGAAGATAGTTGACAGACTTTTTAACTCTAGATTATGCTTTTATTTTTCCATCGAAATGCATCAAATCTTTTGCTTCAAGATCAGCCTAGTCGTTCATTAATTTTTTTGGTGCGAGTTCTCCGGTAATGCCAACGATGAAATTTCTTAGACATACATTCTGCAATTACTGAGCCATCGCTCACTTTTTTCTACACAGGGCCAGTGTTCGAACCATAAAGTAAATGCTCAGCTCGACCTTCAATATTCCGCTGAAACTTGCATGCTGCACCGAAACTTGAATGTAGAACCAAAACTTGAATGTTGCACAGAAACGTGAAAGTTGAACTAAAACTTGAATGTTGCACGCAAATTGAAATGTTTCACTGAAGCATGATTGTTTTGTTGAAACATGAAAATTGCACAGGAACTTGAATGTTCTACTAAAACTTGAATGCTGCTCGGAAACTTGAATGTTACACGGGATTTTGAATGTTTCATTGAAATTTCAATGTTCCACTGAAAATTGAATGTTGCACTAGAACCATACCACACAACAGAATACACAGAACTCTCCCCTGGTGACACTTCTCATGGCTCGCTCAAATGCAGGCTTCATGACCCGCACCTTCACCTGAAGCTGGCAGTTCACGTTTCAATTTCTTACGGCGCAAGTGCTACAGTTCTTAAATTTTTTATGTAAAATATACCAGTAATTTTTCATACCCCAAGTTTCAGTAAAAAATTGCATTTCCTAAAAGTGAAAATTTTCTACTTATTTCTAAAAATTTTTCGCACATTTTTCTTCGCAATCATTGCTGGGTTCTCGTTTGTTGGAGGATTACTCCACAAAGCAGAAATATATGACCGGGACATGGTGAATGAACAAAGCTTGAGAGTGAGTGAAATGAACTTTTGAGTGTAAGGAATAAAAACCTTTTACGAACTTTCATAATTTGTAACAATTTCAGGTAACTGAAATGAAAACTGTGTAGCTGAAAAATTATTCAATTTGTAATTTCCACAAAGCATTTCTGAGTCAAAACTTTTCTAAATTGATCCACTCTAGTTCAATTAACGAGAATCTTATCTGCAGTTAATGCGTATATAAACGCATTATAAACAACGTGGTGCGCATTATAAACTGCTGAGTAAGAGTATTGAACGGGGTTTGTCTACACTAGTTTGAGTAAATTTTTTTTTTAAATCAGTTATTCATTGTAATTCCGGCGTAAAACTGAGTATGGTCGAAATCGAATGACTAATATTGTTTACTCGTACAAACTTCAAACCAGCTCTGGAAAAATTACTAAAATTACTAGAAATCAAAATTGACAATCAGAAAATATTCACGAGCAAAATTACACGGCAATAAAACACATACTCCTTTATAAAACTGAAATTCAACACTTAGCGTTCCCATACTCTTAAATTGAAATAATTATCGATAATAGTGAGCTAGGATATAACTTAGGGCTAAGATACCACCACTCACGACACATAGAGCATAGCGTACGAGAAAGTGGCAAAAAAATTACACCATCTTGCAACTCAGTAAGAAAGTCAATGAAATTTCGTTGGCCTAAAAGTTGTTCAAAGCACATAAGCTCGTGTTTCACAGAGCTTCACTTGTTATAGAAAAGAAAAGAAAATTTCTAGAAATCTAACAGAGAAGTTCTTTTGCCGAGAAAAATCCTGTTGTTTTTAAATCGCCCATCACGAAGCATAGATGTAAAGATATAAGACGAATGTTGACCTCTTACCGTAAGATTCAGTCAAATTTCAGCAACCCCGTCAATGTTCCCCAAAATTTTATTTAGTGATTATGACACTAGTGTAGCTTAGCGAGCAAATTCGGCATTTCGGTGCATTCGAGCAATGGTCAGAGGCGACATAGGATGGCAGATTCTCCTGGGAAGGTGACACGACAGCTGCAAGTGTCTCTGTAAGTGTCAATCCAAAAGTAACAAACGTCTAAACAGTACACCAGAGTTTTCTTGTATCGCAGTTAACTTCACTGCCCCTAGTTTTCCATCTAAACATATCGAGAACTTCATGAGATCAATGGAAAAATGAAATTGGGTTTAATGGCTTGCAATGTGTGTTGGCTCACAACCGATTTCTCGCGAAAGTGATCTTTTGCACGCTATGTGAACACTATCTCAAATACTTGAATTTTTTTCATACAAGCTGTTGTAGCTACGTTGCGCATGGTTTGTTTGATTTCAGAATATGTTTCGTACATTATTGAAAGTATATTCAGACTTTTGAAAACTCTCTTTTCTTAAAAAGGATGAGATGACAAAGATTTAGTCAACAGAATGCATGAGAACTGATGAGCAAATAGTTATATTGTACGCACCTCATTGAGGACAAATTATTCCACTAACATTCCAAAGATGCGTTTTGAAATTTGAATGCCTCATTGTGCCTGAGAGGTCCGCTCTGTGCTTCATTTTGCCAGTCTCTCGACTACGAAATGCGCGACAAACAGGAAAAAGAAGTGTACCCACACTACTCACGTCAGCCTGCAGCATACTGTAGTGTTCTTCCTTGGCCGTGAGGCTCTCTTTTAAGACCATTATGTGTCTCTGGTAATCTTGATGCTGCTCTTCCAGGGTCTTCATCTTCGCAGACATCGCCAAGATTTCCTGATCTCGCTTCTGGATCTCGAGACGCGACTCCTCCAGCTGCAACAGTCCCGTTTCAGGACGTCAGATCAGTCACATCCCAAACTGTCATTTCTTTTCCATATTTTCCAATTTTCTATGCAAAACATTAACTTAATGAATTACCAAATTCGTTCTTTTCAGTACTCTAGAGGTATTTTAAGCCTAGAAGTAAATACCTAGATGTGCTCTCATTTACAATACATCTGCGAATCGATTTTGTTGAACGTGAGAAGTTTTCATATTTCTATTTTCGCTTACGTGGATCGAAGTACTCACAATTGATTCAGAAACATAAAGAAAATTGAATCCGCAACATCTCTTTCAAAAGAGCTTACTATTGGCCAAACTTCAGAGGATGGATATTGTCGTAAAAAATGGATCCGTAAACATTTGCTGTAAAAAGCGGAAAAAATCAGCATTTGAAAGAGTTCACTGATGACGTTACGGGTCGGCAAAAGGCACGGGTGCCACCTGTTGATACGAGCGCTTCAAGCTCATAAAAGCTAAAAAGTCACTAAACGAAGTCGTTTTTCTAACTTTTTCATTGGTGAACTTGTGCTCGTTTTACTTCGTGGGTTTTATTGAGCCGATGCTCAATATGACACTGGAAGCACCCAAAATGTAGATAAAGTCCTTGATTCGATGGGCTCAGTAAAAACGACTGAACGAGTACCTCGATAAAATGCAAAGCCTGATTATGCTTCAACTAAGAACACTAAGAACAGGGTAGAAGGCGGACATAAGTTTCTTCGAAGTAATTGTAACTGATTTAAATAGTTATTTTGACCTGGCCTGGAGTTTTTAAAAGTGGTTTAGCAAAGGATCTACGCTGGAGTTCGACTAAATTAAGTCGGTGACTGGCATTCTGTCAGACCGACTGGTTTTTAATCAGAAAGCCACAGCAATAGCAATAATTGATAACGCCATGGCAGGAATTGTAAAGCCAAGACTCTGATGATAACTTTATTGAGCTAAACTTTCTTTCAACATTTTTGGGAGTTAACTTACTGTACCATACTTGATTCATCCTGCCAGAATAATTTGCTCTTACAGCAAATTAATGATACAAGTTAACTCGTATTATTATACGTTTTAACTAAAGTTAAAGTCTTTATTCTCTCTATGTCTGTAAGCTAATTTCGTATCACTTCATTAAAGTCTAATCAAACTGTAACTAATGTCCAAAGCTAGAAGTTTACGAAGCAAAAATTTTTCTTCAATACCTTTGAAGAAACTTAATAACGTTCTCATAAACTTGAACTGTTTAGAATTCTCATAGTATATATACGGCTAACGTGCAGCAAAATTTATGACTAGTTTTTTCAGCATCTTCAGGATAATATTTATCTGCTTTACAAAATCGAATCGCTTCTGCAAACAACACCAAAGAAATGAGCATGTCTCTTGAAATACACAATGCTGAGGAATTCAACTCATCCCGAAAACAAAATCGTGGCAAATTGAGACTGAAGTAATGCAGAACTTGGAATTATCAGTGCTGCAAACACGAACAAATCCATGCACCAAAGTCAACTCGACGAGATGACACAACAAACCATGAGCTGATCAACGCATGCAATGGTCTGGACGAGCGAACTCCACTGTGGCAGGTAGAAAAGACAAAATAACTCAATGAAGTCTAGAGACACAAGCACGCACAGACAAGATTGTAGAACAAACAGGTGGACTTACGTACGTGGATGACTGAAGGATGCCACCCGCAATGAGCTTTATGCGTAAATCTGATTATTTGGTTTTATTTGTACACTCTAAACTTACACAGTCGAGTGAAAATGGCTACCAATGAAACAGATAAGGAAAGAAAAACATTTACGCACATAAGCCCATTGTAACGCGTGTACGAGTGTAGTAGGCTCCGAGCCTTTAATACTAAATATAGAACAAATACCACCACTCAACGTGTAAACGCTATGCAAGAGATCACTTTTTGACCTACTCTGTCGTAACTTTCAAGGTGATCTCTGCTATTTCTTGCAGAAATATTGAACGTCATACCACTCGGAAACGGCCTCCGTGCGAAACGAGTGAGCAAAGGCACATTCAAAAAGAATACATGAAAAAACGGGGACCAAATTCCAAATCGTAAGAAATTCATCACACAGCTACTCAGCCGGTCATGTTCTCTTCAGTTTCCGGTTGGCAAACACCTAATTCAATCCTTTTGATGTTAACAGCAGATTTCGACTCTACACAGGATGTGGTATCACAGCTACTAAAACGGTGGAAGCATTTGACCGACGATGGTTCGGGCCGGCGGCTAGAGGTACTTCCAGCAAGACTTACTTGACTTTTAGTTTTCCTCTCGCGATCCTGCATGGCCATGAGTAATCGAGAGTCGTCAGTTGAAGGAGGAGGAGTTGTCCGGGTGCCCCACCTATTGTTAGAGGACACCTGCTGCTGCTGTTGCTGCTGCTGAATGCTTGCCATTTCTCGCACCCTCACCAACTCTTCTTCGAGCATTGTCACTTCTTGCTCGAGTTGCGTCACTCGAGAGTCTTTGTTTAGAGAGTTTTGCGACTTGGTCCATCCTCCTCCCTGATTATTGCGCCCCTGCGGCACACCACACCGTTCAACCCTCTGTCTGGGTGCACTCCCACCAAACAATTAGAGCGCCATTGCTACAGCAGAATTGAGTGACTTTCTCCATCAATAAAAACAAAGAAGCCGAAATTGGACATTCATTGTCAGTAACTGAGCAACGCTATAGATTGACACTATCGCTCAAAATTATGAAAACACGAACGCCAAAAACATTCAGACGAAGGCACAGAAAATTTTTTTAGAACACATAAATATTTTTGCCCAACTCTTTCTGCAGGTCCCAACAGCAATTCTTATGTGCAAGCAAAAAGATCACACCAGCTCATTGGATTTTCCGAGGAATTCCTCAGTTATAAGCTTAAGTTTTGGCATGGCGTATAAGGCATTTCACTAAAAAAACATACAAGACATCGTTTGGGATCCGACAGGAGAAATATATCAATAGTGAAGACGCAAGCGAGAGAGTGACAGCTGGGCACCGTCCCGCTGCCTTCGGAGGCCTCTTCTTCAGGTCTTCTCCGGAGCAAAACTTTGCCTTGCAGCTTTACCGGGTATGAATTTCAGAGCTGAGTAAAGATGAAGTAACCTTCGGATGATCCTGAAGAAAGGGTCCCCGAAGTGCATAGTCACGATCTCGCTTGCAGTGTGTACCACCAGTCGGAGAGAGAGGGCTCACCTGGCGCAAGGTAGCGGCTTCAGAACTATTCGGGTTTTGCAGAGCGTCCCTGAGCTTGTCATTCTCCTTTTGGCACTCCAAAAGGCGCGCTCGAGTCTGCTCGAGCTCTTGTGATATAGCTTCATCTGTGGCGGCTGTCGCCTTTTCACCTATAACATGCAGGAGTGGTGAATGTGCTGCGGACCAGGGAGGAGGAGTAGAAGAAGGAAGTGCTTGCTCTAGAGCAAATATAATCCGAGGCTAAAGAGAGAGAGCACATACACAAGCTCTCTAGCAGGGCCCCATGACTGGCAACAGCAACGCAGCGGTAGGTGTCCTCCTCCTCTACTACTTACTGTATATGTACACCCAACCTGGCACTGTCTCTCTTCTAAACTCAGGCCTTAAAGCTAGCAAGAGTGGAAAGATCTAAAGCTTGCCAAAAGAACTTTACAACAGGAAGGAAACATGGCATAGGAAGCGTTAAGAAATCGATTCAAAACTCATTTGAGGAACAGACTTGCGGATGCGTGAAAAGAGCACAAATTCATTATTGATCGAGTTGCGCGAAACGATCGAGAGAAAACTCACAAATGCGGTGTGAATGTTTTAGTGGAAGAAAAAAGTTCTTCGACTATCATGAATAGTAAATGAGCAAAAACTTGTTCTTTGTTGAAAAGAATGACAGTAAAGTAGGAGGAGCGTCACATTCACGGTGGATGAGCAGCATCAAGTTATACATGTGAAATAGAGGACAGGAATATGGCGCGCAAAGAAATAGGAACTGATCATGGGCTCGAATAAGCGGCTAATGATCACAGCGAGAGCTGCAGCACAGCCTCGACAGGTGAGATTAGCGACATTCATGACGACAGTGACTGGAGAGCATCAATCAAGAGGACATTGAGACTACAGTGCGTACACATTGAAGAGCACGTAAAAGAGAAGTAGCAGCAGCAATTTAGTGATTATTTGGATCATAATTACTCTTGCAATGAGCGCATCGACCAATCCATTGTTCATGTGTTGGTTGCTACCGGCTAAGGCGGGGGGTGTCGCCTGATGCCAGCCCATCCACCGGGCATGCCCGACCGCTCCTGAACCTCGGCACGCTGCGCACACCACCACACGTTAACTAGTCCACATCGCCTTCTACCCAAAATCAAACAAACCTACAGTTTTGAAATGAACATAAATAAATAAAATAATCACTTTCAGTGAAAAAATAAAATTATGCGTCTCTGATGCCGAAATAATTGATTCTCATATCTTTTTTTTCTGTGTCAGCGTTCTGAATGTCGTTCGTCAGGAAATCTACAAGGAATGCTACAGGATTCTGCTCTGGCTAGGAGGTTACGACAGAAGGATCAATGTAAGCTGGCGGGTTTGTCTCATCGTCTTGAGGAGACACAAAGCCGATTTGGAATTTCAACGAGAGTTGGTATTCTAATGACAGACAGCTACAAAGGACAAAAAGAAGGGAAAGGCTGATTATGGCATAGAAAGGAATCACAAGCAATTGGTGAAAAATGCTTTACGACTTTGGATCAGCTACATTTTAGACTTTTGAGTGAAATTAAAAAGTCGAGATTTATTTAAATATTTTTTTGAGATGTACTTGAAGACACATGTATATCAGCTTGATATCTATTCAAAAATTCATTTTATAGAAGCGCAGCAGATTTCATAAGAAAACAATGAGCTTATTTTGAAGACGAGATGACGTAGTGTTACTCAACTTATATTGGGATAAGGACGAGTCCCATCAAATTTAAGAAAGCAAAATACTGCAGATGCTGTCTCAAAAACTGCGGAGGTTTAAAAATTTCATGCATTTAAAGAGTGAAGGATTTCTAAGAAAGATGCAAAAAGTTCGTTCATGGAAATTGATAGGGAATTAATTGAGCCTACCCTAATACAGACTTGATAGGTCAACTGCGGCGAGTTCGTGCGCTGCCAGACTTAAATTTGAACAAATACCTTCGAAGAATTCTCGGTAAAAATAAGCTTGGCAAAGTTCAGAAAATGAATTCTGTGTGTCCCTAAAAAATGTACTAATCCTTTGTCTGACGATTACTCACGTACTTTTTGCTTTTGTTTCACGCGCAAATATTTTGAAACAATGTGTTTTCTCAAATTTAACGTTCTTTTCTTCAATTTTACTCTTCAAACTTCAAATTGTGTCAATAAACACCCATTTGGAAAAGAAATACGTGAGTACTGGGCAACCAAAGTGTGAGTACACGATTTTCGAACGCCTTGTATTGTATACGACAACGACACAAATTTCGCGCATTAGACAAACTCTGTACAGAAATCACAGGTCAAAACACGCCGCAGTTACCGAATTAGAAAACCCCAAAAAGTCAGTTCATTTACCCAGAATGCGAGTAAGAAAATCATGCACAGAATGGAAGACAACCACAGCCTGCATGCAAGACAAATTTCATTACGAATGCGGTGTTCTGATGGGGATAAAATAATTATGCATGGCTTGAGCTTACAAATAAACTTTGAGTGGAAAAAAGAACGCTTCGATGCGGTCTGCAAAAATCAACGTTAGAGTTCATTTAAAACAACGCAGCTGTGCAGCGTCCTGACGGCTCGCAGAGTGGACGGCTAGGGAGGGAAACTTAAAGGAGGATTTTCTGAAGGTATTGCACCCATTTTGGTAAATTTATTATAAAAAATATCATTTCAAAATTGTAGTGGATGAATTCAGAAAGTGAGGACTGGTTGAGTTTTGAACGTCCGTAAAAGTGGGAGAAATTAAAATCCAATACTTCAAGCTAAACACAGGAGTAAAGTTTTCTTTGACTATTATACACTGGTACTCTTCTCATCGTAGTTGTAATGACGAGAAGGTGCAGGGTTGCAGACTAGAATTCAGAAAGTGAGGTCATTCTCATTTACAAAGCGAAAGTTACTTCTACTGGGGGAATAGAGTTATTAAAGGACGAGATTACGTGAGGTCTGAAGAAGGATTGGAGTCTTAGGAACCGAGGAAACCAAACTGTGAGATAATAACGTTGTCATACAAATTAACACCTAAAAATTCTAACGAAATGAGATTATTTTACAACGTGGAGGCACTATAGAAGCCTGACTCTTGAAGCGTCACAGCTAAAATAAAACTCTTGCAATAATAACAACTTCCGCTAGCCTTCGGTCAGTCAAGTTTAGGGAACAATGCATCGACCAATAACTCATCCACACCAGAGGCATTTCAACTCGCGCAAAATGTGTGGTCGAGCAGGTATAAATAATGGTAGAGATAGAGAAGAAAGGGAAGAGTAGAGGCACAAACTGAGGAGCTCTAAACCACAATCGTTAAGAACACTAATGCAGCGGAGATGATACGGAGAAAACTTTACGGAGCAGCACCTGTTTCTGGAACACTGTCTGCATCTGCTGCGTCATAGCTCTCTCTTCTTCCTTGCCTGCAGTGATGGACTTGGGATTAGCACGACACTCGCACAGACACTCCTCGAAATTCGGCCGCCTGCGTAAAACACTTCGGGTTCCTTCATTTATTGTTGCTACGCGCCACTTGCGGCGGGACGCTCACAGAATTGTACCGTAATGGATTACTGTAAATATGTCGAGAAAACAACGCTGCATTGCGCGGTGTCAAAATGGTATGAGAATATTAGTACAGAAACATTATATCATTTTAGATCTACATTTCGTTTTTGAGTTTAGAATTAGGCATTTAGTCCAAAACTTGTTAGGTAAATGAAAGCTAAAATCGGTACCTTTAATGCGGGTTTACCTAGACTTCTATTTGCATAAGATTGCCCGAAACTACGTTCCGGTCCTAAGCCATGACTACGGGAAAAAAATTACGCTTACAAAACTTCTTCTCTGGTAGCTATTTTATATAAAGTACGGAAATTAGTGATTAGTATTGCCAGGTCAACACTATTTTACGTTCTGCAACCGATAAACAATTAAACAGTGAAAAGTTTTGAAATAGAGTAGATGAAGTTCCAGGACTACGACAAGACATCTTCATCATTTGTAATCGGAATAATGAACAGCGAAGCAGCGGCGTGCGCACCAGCGCGCGCTGGTCTCTGCTGAAATGAAAGCCCGAAGTGCCTTACGAGGGGTGGGATGTGTGGAACACACAGGCTTGTACAGACACCAATATTACTTGAGTACACCAATGTTATAACAATACTGTTGAGTTCTTTCGATATTAAAACTAAGACTAATATTGAGGACAATCATTCTATGAAGAATCGAAGAAATGAAGGATGGATGCTCGTTGAATTGATGTTGCACCTATGGGTAATATGAAAAAATACCAAGTTAGGAGGCATGAACATGCTATGGCCAGAATACGAATTCGAAAATCCGCCCCTGACATAACTCAATTACGGGCGACACGACTCTAGAGTGGACAAGAATACAGGTATAAAAACACAGATTTGTTCATTTGAAGTCGTAAGTTTTCGAAAACATGACAATGTTTACAACACTTCACAATTCAGCGGTGATGCATTCTTCCCCGGGTAGAAGAAGAGCTTAGCGCTTCTTTTAAATCACCAAATTAGGCTTACAGATGATAACTCTATTACCTATGTCGTCAGATTAGGTGAGTATGATGTAATGAGAATTTTGAAAGTATATAATTACTTCCAGACAAGAGTAAAGATAGAAAAACTATTATCCCTGACGGTGAAAGCTACCGACTACGCAGCAAAAAAATTATATCGCTAGTTTCTGCCAAAACTTACTAATTGCTAAATCAATGATTTGAAACCTCAAACGCATCCAAATGTTGACATGTTGACATGAACTCAGTTTTGATCATCTTGAATTGATGCTTCTCTTAGCTTCACGACACCAGATCCATTAACTGGACAGTTTGTTGAACAACGAAGACACGCGTTTGTCACACACACGCACACACAATTCAAAAACTTTTCTTAGCTAAAAAGTAATAGAATTAGTGTAATGCAAAAGTTTCCAATTTTATTCTGAGAAGCTTCACATAATTAGGACAGAATTGCGATGGTAGAGCAGGCCGGCGTTTTGACGCAGACTACTGCAAAAATAGAACTATTTTGTAATTTTGGGGGAATTGAAAGAGGAATATAGAAATTGAACATCGAGTGCAAGCGTACACTCGAATGGTGTTGGATATGCTCGTACATGAAAGAAAAAATGAATTAGCTTGATTAAGTGTCAATTTTTAAAGAATATGAAACTGACTCAGCGAATAGTTCTTTATGATGTTCTCCAGGCATGAGCACAAAAATAATTATTCCCTCCAAAAGCTTAAGTTATTTTGCGCACACTGTTAACTGCTCCACAACCTTAGTATTTCGATTCTTCAGACAGGTAAGAGCCATCTGATTTTAGTTATCTATAAGTGCGTACTTCAGATGCGACTAAGAGAACCCTTAAAAAACCCATTTTGTGCAGCTTCAATCTTCATCAGCGAAAAAAGCTTTAGAGTTAATTTGGGTGCAAAACTTTCAAATTCAAAGAAACGTTTGAATTTGAAGAAACCAAACTTCCAAATTCAAAGAGAAACGTTTTCCAAAAATTCGAGTGTGAGGTCTATCCCGAACAATTCGTAGTTCAAGCGAGGATGGAAGGTTGTTTTAGACTGGCAGCTACACATGGAAGCGCACACTGATAAGCTCTGAGGTCAGCATACTGTGGGGTGCCTGACAGCAAGACGTGAACGGTGCAGAGCCTCGCCGCACGAGGGCCAAATAAGGCGACGAGGGAGCGGACGGAACTTTACGTTTGCTCGCCGGGGACTTGGGTGACTTCACTTTTGATAGCGAGTCTGGAGAACGTGAAAGTTTGGAAGTGATGCCAGGCACTGACGGCCTGATGTAGAATGTGTTGAGATCGCCTTTCCTAGCTTTTGTGTAATCAGCTAAGAAAACTGAAGGTTCTTGAGCAATCAACTGAGCGACAACGGTGGTAGAGAAATGGAAGGCAACATAGCTAAAATATAGAAGAAAGGAACCCCTCCATCAGGAAATGAGTTAATACAACAAATACGAAGAAAAGTGTGACAATTGACACTTTTTTCTTTTGCACGAACTCTATTTCAAAAATGAAAGTCCCAGTAGTTAGACAATATAATCAGGAAGTTACTAGTTAAAACTAGCCCATAACGTTCAGTTATAGAATTAATTCAGTGAACAAAGACGGGCATAAGCTTAAACGGTTTTGAAAATTTCAGATTTGGGGACAAATTTTCCCAAAAATGAGTGGTCAAGCATGATGTTAAAAGGGTGAAGAAAGAAAAATTGCCTTTTATTTATGTGTTCGAAAATGGAGCGAACATGGGATGAGAAAATCATGAATTAAACAACATTATATAGTTTTTTTATATTAAATAGGCCCAGCGACATTTCAGTGCCACATCAGGGACGGAAAGTTCGCTTATTTAAAATTTAGTGTATTCTTCTTCTGTTATGGAATAGAACTGTGCTAGTTTCTAATAGAATAACAATAATACTCCATAGTGAATTATTGGTTCAAATTTTTACAAAAGCCAAATATAAATATATTTACCATATAATGTCGACTTTTTCATTCCCAGGTAGCCCACATATTGGAAAATGGCCACGTGAAAAATGAGAAAAGCCCATGAAAAGTAATCTAAATACTGGTTGCGTTATCCGTAGATTTATTACAAAATTTCCTTGTTCCAGAGGTAGCAGAAGAAACGCTCCCTAGTTGCCGCTCCAGTTCAGTCCAAACACCGAGGCGTGAGTGACAAAGAGGAGCAGGAATGTGCTGCCTCCCACTGGACTGCAGTCATTATAAAAACCTCGGATTTAATAACATTCATTCCAGTGATGGCTTTCTTTTATAGACAACTGATCATCTTTGTAACGTCATGTTTCTAGCTATGTGCAAAATGTGAGACTGATCGTTTTAAGCGCGTTGATTATTTTAATTACGAAAAACTAATTGAGATAATTTTTTAAAGAAAATGTAAAGCAAAACTGTTTTGTTTACCTTGAGGAAAATTGCATTCCAAACATCTGTAGGTTTCTCATCCATCATAACAAGTTGAGAGAACAACATAGGATTTTTTCTGGATGTAATTATAAGTATTGATTGCTCAATAAATATAATAAATCTAATCAGGATTACTGGGAGAAGCCACCAAATAATATGGAGCTCATCGTACACTAATACGCTGGCATCGTTAAATTTTGCCCGGCATCGTTAAATTTTTTTTTGTTAAATTTTTAAAATCAATGATCAACTTGTCGTGCAAGTTCACGGATGTCATCCGGACGCATCATTGAGGCTATGAAATTGGAATTTTAAAAGAATTGAGCATTGAGGTTGATACAACTACGGTCAACCGGTGACTTCACGTGAATAAAATGCTAACTTCAACCGATGAGAGGAGAATGAGGAAAACGCAGTGTTTAAATGACCGAAATTTAGCACTGACCGACCGTGAGAATTAGCCTTATACCCATGGCCTTCAAAAGATGGTGTTTGCACTAACATTCATGTCCCGTGTCAACAGAGCTGTAGTTTCCTTCATGTCTGTCATCTATATATGGGTCCCTCGTTACTGTGCTAAGATCTTGTTGTTGGTATTCGTTCAGTGTTGAATAAAAGAGAAATTTGGTCGTACAACATTAAGAATCAAGAATTTTTTTTGAATGGGACCTTAATACGCTGAAATGAAGTCTTCGATAGAGATTTACACGCTCGGAAGTAATTGTCATTTGCATTTCACTGCAATAGCATAGGGATGAGTACCGGTGAGAGTCGATCTGTAAGCTGCTTATTTAGAAGTGGAATAATTGTTAAAATGTAATGTTAAAATCGAGGCAAATAACTTTCATCTTTATCACCTGAAGAAGAAGAGCCTGAGTGTCAGTTTGCTAAGAATTTCTCAGATAGAATTCCTCCAGCATCTATACTCTGATGTCAACTCTATTTATTTCCTTTGTGACTTATGGAAAGATGCAGGCAAGATCGATTTCCTAACAACTTAGTTCCCCACACAAAGTGTTACAGTTGGAGAATATCGCCACAAAAAAACAGTGGCTACTCCACCCTCGCCCTCCAATGTGGATGAGAAGCTTAGCTGCCTCACTTGGACGACCTACGAGTAGAGAAACGAGGGCTGAGCGGTTTGGACCCAATGTTTGTGGCATCATTTCACTCAAGCTTGTAAGTTGATTTTAGTGTCATTTTGCATGAAGCAATATTACCTAATTATATTTTTGAATGATGCAATGTTACCTAATTTTGTTTTTGATTGAAGCAATTTAACCTAATAATATTTTTGAATGATGCAATGTTACCTAATTATATTTTTGATTGCAGCAATACTACCTAATTATATTTTTGATTGAAGCAGTATTACCTAATTATAGATTACCTATTATGAAAATGGCAGAATGAAAGAAAGAGATCATTCATATTTAAGATAGAAGAAATGAAGGGCGGAGGATATGTTTTTTTAGGTGTTTAAAAGTTCATTCAGCTTTTATACTCATACTCACCCTAACACTTAAATTTTCTTCAAGGAAACTTTAAAAAGTTAATCTTCAAACTTACTTCAAACGATTTCAAGTGTAACCTCATTTTGAACTTTTATACTTCAGGCTCTCTTTTAACTTTTAGACTTCAAACTGAGTTTAAAGTCCAAGACTGGAATCTAAATTAAACTCACCGATGCCCTTCTGCTGCAACATCTCGAGAAGTTTCTTGATGCTCTCGTCCCTGGCACCGAGCGTCTGCTTCTGGGTCTCTATACGCAGCTCCAGCTCCTGCCAACACAACACAACTCATGTGTCCGTCGTCGTCGTCTAGACTAGACAGTCTTGCTCTTTAGTTAGTTGTGCACTCTGGCTGCTCATCGTGCACGCTTCCTTCATATGTCAGAACGGCGGTAGCTTCCTCTCTCTGAACGGCAATAGCTTCTTCTCAGACTTAAAAAAAAACACGCCAAAGAATACAGTAAATTGTAAGTTCAAAACTGTGTTTTGACCTGAATAATTTAGCTTGTGTAACAGGCTTGGAATAGGTTCTATTTTACGTTCTTCTCTAAGGTTGATTTTTCGTCACAGAGTCAGCCCTTTCTGTTCCTTAAATCGTGTGTGCGAGCGAGGATGCAGATCGCTATTCAACTAGATGACACATATAAAATACTACATTTGTATGCCAGCTGCCTTTGGCACCATTGGAAAAGAACACGCAGTGCAAAATCCACCCCTGAGTTTTATGACCGGAGATCATATCTCCGTGCGCCATGTCGCGATAGGAACGCTCGCAAATGAGTGCTGCCATTCGAGAACACGAGAGGAGCATTGAAAGTTGGCACACTGCAGTAATTTACCATAATCGTACCTCTCGCCTTTTGAGAATTATTTCTACTTGCTAAGAAACTGCATCCCATGCCTAGCGATTGCCTAACGCAGCATTGCGTGCAGATTTCAATATTCGAGTTTGAAGATTAAGGTAAGTCAACAGTGTCTTTAATTACTCGTGATCAGTAGGTTACCTTGATGTCTCTGTATGAAACTAACATAAGAAGGATTCATGGAAAAATATCATGCTTCAGTAGAAAAAAAATAAAGACCGCCGAATTTTGCCTCACCTTCTTTGAGTTAGCGTGTAAGAACTTTTTAAAAGCACCAAAATATTATTTGATTCGTACACGTATTTAGAGGGATTTTTCTGAACTCATTTCTGTCTCCGACTTGCGTAAATATGGCACCAGAAAATAATGAATCGATATTGTAATTGCTCTTTTCAAGTGAAATGAATGCTTTAAGCTTAAAATTTGTTCAATTCATCTATTAATAACCATAAATACTTCTAGCCCATGCCCCATCTACCATACGTAGTCATAAAATTCCTTTGTTTTAAGATCTTGACGAATTAACCCGAGAGATCTCTTCATAGCTTATCTAAAGCTCTAGATTTGTCACAAAAAATGTCGTGCTGGAGCCTCGTAGCCAATGCGATTTTGTTCATAATTATTTGAGCTAATAACCAATGGTTAAAATGAATGATTTATTTTAACTGAAATAATAAAAAAAAGCTGAAGTAAAACAGGCCTAATTTAACCTTTAGTTTAGAAAACTAATTAAGTTTTGAGTTAAAATTCTTAGTTCTAGCTGAATTTTCCCCCCTGATACGCAACTGTGATGCTAACATATCGTCAAGAAGAACTGCGAATACGCTGTAAATTGAAACTTCATATGATTTCATTTATTCTAAAGCATTCTCCCTTTACATCAAGCGTTCACTTTTCATCAGTCATCAGTCCTAGTTGTTCCAGCAACGAGCGCGTGTCCTTAAAATAGTGCTACAGAGAGGAGCACAAGATCAGGCGGCGGGTGTACGCTTTAATTCCGACCACAGTTTAGCGCAGCGTTGGCTACAGTTCCCTCAGATGTGCCTCACCCTCATTTATTTGCTCTCGTCTGCCTCTTTATTTTGCTCTCGTCTGCCTCTTTATAGGCCTAAGACTCTTGTTTAAAAATGGAATAATTAATAAAACATCATTTAATATTTTACAATAGGCTGCTACAAGGGAGTAGTTACTCAAGTCACTCACGACACAGTCAAGTTGAGGGTCACTCAGCCAAAGCCTCCTTGTACTCTCATTTTCCCCCACTTTCTCCATACTCTCCCAATCAATCCCGCACACGGCACATGATCTTTAGCTTATCTCCCTCATGATGACTCCTTCCTACAAAATGACCTTCTCCTCCTGAGATGACATCCTCTCTCACAAATCCCCCAGTGAAAACCCCCGCTTTCTTCAACAGCCACCTCCCCCACACCTCCTCCTGTCACGATGTCCTCTCCCACCACTCACTCTGCGACGACCTTTCCAAACGACTCCTCTTGTGACACCTTCTGTAACGCCTTCTTACTGTGATTCTATCTGTGACGACCTATTCCCTCAACTTGAAACGTAACGACCTCCTCTCATGCAACGATTTTCTCTGTAACGACCTCCTCCTATGTCACGCCTCTCCCTGTAACTACTTTTTCCCGGGTAACGTCTGCTTTGTAATGACTTCTTCCCGTAGAATAACTCCCTTTTAACAATCTCCCCCTATATAACACCTTCCTTGTAACGACTTTTACCATGTAAGGCCTCCCTTGTAACGCTTCTCCCGATAACAACTTCCTCGCATGTAACGGCTCCCTCTGTAACGATCTCCTCCCATGTAAGCCTGTCTTTACAATGACCTCCCCACGTAACGCTTCCCCTGTAACGACCTCCTTATGTAACGCTTTCCTTGTAACGACCTCCCCCAATATAACGCCTCACCCTGCAACGACCTCCTCCCATGTAACGCCTCCCTCACAACGACCCATATAACGCCTCTCAGAAAACGCCTCCCCCGTAGCGACCCCTGCCCGCACCCACCTTGATGGTCTCCCTGAGTATGGAGGCCTCCCTGCTGAGGTGCTCGTTCTCGGTGGCGAGGGCGTCGAGCTGCGAGGTCACCTCCACGCTGGGCTGGCGGGCGTGCTTGGCCAGCCGCAGCTCCTCCTCCAGCTGCCGCACCAGCATCGCTTGTTTCTGCGGACACCAGTTGTGAACTTCGCTGAGTGCTCATGGCTAGTACGTGTGACACGTTACAGTGCTCACGGCTAGTGCGTGTGACACGTTACAGTGCTCACGGCTAGTACGTGTGACACGTTACAGTGCTCACGGCTAGTGCGTGTGACACAACAGTGTTTTGACACTGTTGTTGACGAGAAATTTTTTGTGAAATACTTCATATTCGAAGAGTAAATCAAAATCTTCTGCACCGTATGTAATTTGTGAAAAATTTTACAAACGTTGTTAGTGTGAAAAGATAACCACTCTCTAGGAAATATTCAGCATCAATCATCCCAAACCAAATAAGAAAAGAAACACACTAGAATATTTATTTTGAAGTCAACTCTCACTATCATGATAAATGCAGAATAAATTCACAATTAACGGTCAAGTTAGGTTACGTCAAGTAAAGACTTCTTGCATAGTGTCGTCATGGTTGAAAACTTTTTTGAAACTCATCAATCCTTTCTACTAATTTTCCGAGAAATAAGTAAAAAATTTCAGCGACATTAGTTTCACAATCTGAAGCACAACTTTTTCCAAAAATTTTATTTAGCTCACCTCTTTGCTTAAAAATTAATTAATTATGGCCAGATTTTAAAGAAAAGAATGGAATGAGGGGAGATTTAAGTGAACATAGTGGATGAGCTCAGGCCTGATGACATAAGCTGGTCGCCTCAGCCTCGCACGCTGCCCCTTCTTCGTCACAACCCCGGCGCCTCAGGACATACATTTGGTCTGAAGGTAAGCTGAGGTGATGCAGAAAATTTTCCATAATTTCACACTGACTCTTAATTTCAGCCATCTAAATTTACCAAAATGTTTATTTGTTAGCAATGACTTAATTTCAGGTATCCAAATTTACCGACTTTACCAGTTGAATTGGGGCGCGATAAATCGCTTCAATGTCATTGTTTAGCAATGCGATTTTTGTACGAAAAGAAAGCAAGCGCTCCATGAGCAATGCCAATTTCACAGATCTGGACGACTAAAAATATTTGATCAATAGACTAGCTTTAGCAGGAGCGCCTAATCGACCTTTATGAAACGAGTTTTTTTCTGACACATCCTACTCACTGACGCGGGCTTGTTGCATTAATGTGGAAAATGTCACTTCCAAAAAACAGCTATGCTTTGGTGTGCTCCTCCGCAAGAAGCTATTGAAGTGACCGTCACTCATAAAGACATGAATCATCTAAAATAATCAAGCATGCAAAGTGATGGGGACAGGTCAACTGCCAACGAAGAAAATGCCTCCTCAGTATGAAAGGGAAAAGTTCTCAGGTGCTTCGTAATGCTGCGTATAATTACTGAATAATTGCGACACATCGTAATCATTTTGATTTTTCAGAAAAAGTAAACATTCTCTCAATATTTTCTTCCTGACTCAGGTCTCCATTAACGTCACGTTTTCCAGCGAAAAAAAACAAAACTTTGCACTGCAGCTGCTAAATGTTCTGAGTCACATGTATTTTTTTTAACAAACCATGTAGTGTAGCAACGGAGGGTTAGAAAAGACAGACGTCCATCTGACCGATTGATAAAACAAAAATTAGACATGCAAATTTATTTCACAAGCACATCCTTGTGTAATGGTACCATCCACGCTAAGAAGAAATAGAATAAAAAAAAGTTCTGTAAGGCACCCAGAATTTTCTAAAGAAACTTTTAAAAAGTTTTTAGTGAAACTTGAGACAAGATGCAAGCTGCAAACATTCCTTCACAACAATGTTTTTTTTCCGTGATATTTAAATTACATGCTGGTAGGAACAGCGGAGAGAACATTCAACAAATTAAGAATATCATAGTTGCTACAAAACAGAAACGTGATGTTTACCACAATCTCAAATTCACGAAACCTAAAAACAATGCGACACATTGAAAGCATTCTTCCTTGAGTTTACTAAAATGATGAAAGGAGGCTTAAAATGAGCAATATTTCATGCGCTGGACGTTTTCTTTCCCTTATTTCATTGGCCGACAGAAAACGGGACAAAATGGGTGAATTTAGCCGAGGAACATCGGGGCATCAGGAGACAGAGGAGCTCCAGCGTCCTGTGATGGATGACGCCAGCCTCGTCAGACTAAATAAGCTTTTATGGCCGCACGCTGCCCGCTCCCCGACTGACTCTAAAAATCCTGAAAACTTCTCCACAAAAATGAAGCCCAAATTAAGAGATCGTAAAAGGTCGACGAAAACCGGCAGTTGTGGTCTCTGGAATGCCCTTGAGCGGCTCCAGCTTGTACGCTCGCACTGGTGGTTATAAAATGAGATATAAATTTTACCAACATTTACAAGATTTTTAAGGACAGCATATTTTGAAAATGTACTGCCCCGTCGCGCAAATTTCGATGTAATTTTGCAGGCACACGATTCTTATCATTTTGTGCATGAGAATACCGAAGGCGGAGTGGAGGACATAAGAATGGCACAGCATTGTATGATAAAAGGACGACGTAGGAAAGGAAGCTATGCACGCAGAAGGATGTGACAGATGTTACCAAAAAACATAAACTCTGTATGACTTCCACCCGACGTACGTTCATGATGATGTAACTCGGACATAGGTATTGCGCTTTAAGGACGGCAACAATCTATCAAATGACACACAAAATAACTTTAAAACTGTAACGATCTCTCAAATAATAGAAAATACCTGTTAGGACAATGGCAATCTATCAAATAACATCCAAAATAACTTTTAGGATAGAAACAATCTATGAAATAACAAACAAAATAACGTTTAGGACTGTAGCAATTAATCAAATAATATACCAGATAACTTGTCGACAGAGTTATACGTCGATGAAACTTGAAATACTGCCTATAGGCACTACCAGTATTGTTTTTGTAGTTTATTGTATTCATGGAAGTCTCAATTTTAATAGAATTTTGCAAACGTATATTTTGAAATTCGTTTCCAGTGTTGGCTGCTTAAAACAACTATTTTACCAGAGCAGGTTTCACTTAAACGCTTATGGATAAAATAAGTTAATAGGTAAGCACATTTTTCATTCAAACCGACATTGTCTGCAATTTCAGTTAAATTAAAAATTATAAAAGAGTAAGTTTACAAGACAGTGATCAAATTTCAAAACTTTCCCTGCTGCTTTAGAGAGCTCGCCGTGGCAAAGTGGTTTAGGCCTCGCCCTTCCGTGAAGGTGTCGAGGATTCGAATCCCGGCGCTGCGCGGCGATTTCCCCGTTGGGTATATCAGGTCCCAGAGGATAGAGATACTTCCGGAGAGCTGCGACGTTTACTGATGGCAATGTTGTTACAA
>JACJUY010000133.1:360028-370149 GCA_014220935.1 Platorchestia sp. MABIK
ACGTGATCATCTGCATAAACTTTCATCGGGGTCGACAGTAACAGCGAGTCACAATCAGCGAACCACAATCAGCGACGTATCGTCGCCATAGAATTATCTGCGAAGAAACATCAGTGAAGAACCCTGAGCAAGGCGCCATCAACGAAGCGACATCAGCAAAGAACAACCGGCGAAGCGTCACCACCAGAGAACCACCAGCGCAGCACACTGCCTGCTTACGTTCAATGAAAATATAGGCTGCAACACTTATAACAGTTATTGTCGCTGCTTTACTTATCTTAAATTGTAGTTTACTTGTCGCACGATCTCCGTAGTCGTTGTAGGCGATGCACTGTTCCTCCTTCGTCCGTAGCACGAAGATAACGTAGCTGTAGAACCGCTGAAAAACCACGTCCCACTGCAGGTCTGTAGTCGCCCGTAGATCGCTGAAGTACTTCGTAGACGCTGTTTTTATTCTCGGATTACTGATGCTCAAATGTCTCTGCAGCTCCTCTTTGCAGACGTTGTAATTCTGTTCGTCACCAGACGATCTTCATGGTAGGTCTCTTGAGTGCCCGTCGATTTGCTGTAGCCACTAGATCTTCTTCTTCACAATCTTCTGTAGATTTCTTCACAGCTTTCTTATCTTCTTGATTTCTTCACAGTTTCGACACAAATCTTTACGTCGTTCCGTCGACTCTGGCCACCAATGTCAGTACCAGAGGATAGAGATACTTCCGGAAAGCTGCGACGTTTACTGATGGCAATGTTGTTACAAGGTGGGAAGCGGTCCAAATGCGGCTCTGAAAGCCTCGCATCTCAATTTATACTATCTAGCTTATGCTGAATCAGCATCCGCAATGCGGCACCCCGCAATGAAGGCGTGGTACTGACGCATGCACGAACAAATGCACGAATTAATGCACGCACACTTATATGCTTAAAAACATAAATGAAGCAATAATCTTCATGACGGAAGGACCTCCAAAATCTCACAGAAGCAATGCAGCTTCCAAGCAATGCTTGTGTTGCATCTTCCAAAGTTAAGATAGTTACCCATTTTTAGTTATCAGCAAATTTAATTATCCTAGAACTGAAATGAGAAAAGAAAAAGAAAATCTTTCCGAATAAATAATGAGGCAGCTCACTAGGAAGTAAAAAGATCTTTTGCACATCTAGAAGTAATTATGCGTTTCAAAAACAGATGTCTGAGTGCCCTGACTCGTTGTTTCCATGTCATCAAAAACATATATTGGAATTTTTCTTCAATTAATTGCATTGCCTCGTGACCTATAATTTATCAATTTCACGTTTGATATCAGTTTTTTAAATGCCTCAAACTAACAACCAGCGCAAGTTCAAGATGTTTTTTGAACTTTCCACTGAGCCCTAATGAAATGTCTGCATTCTTCCCGTCTGTGACGAATTCAAAAGAGAGACAAAATGTGACACAGGTTTGACATTCACTATTTTTAGTTTATGTGATTAACGATATTTGCACGTTGATGATCGAATCTGATGACTCTCAGGAAACATATTTTGTGGTGTTTGTTTGAATATTTAATGATGCTCTCAACATCATTCTTTTGAAAGAACATATTGAGGACAAAAGAGTCTGTAAGCAGTTCACAAAACATCCATTTTTAAAGCTAAAATAAATCACAAATGAAAATGAAGTACTTCAGCGGTGTTACGTGGATGGAGACGCCAGAATATTCATATTACACAATCATGTGTAATTGTATAATTGTGTAATTACTTCATATGCCACGTTTGGATAAAACTAAGATCTTGAAGACATGTTTACAGTACACACTGTTCAAATTTTGATATAAAGCTCTTTAAATAAGATTTCAAATTTAAATTAATAAAATAGAGTAAAATTTTTGCACTTATTCCTTCATCTAAGTGCAGGCCTCTGTCTATGAAAGCCTTCAAATACAAAATTTTCATGTTTTATACATTAAACCACAACCTTTGCATCTCTTGACAAATTAGTCGCGAGAAAATATTAAACAAAAAAATTTGAAACATTTCAAGTAATAATAGATACACTGCAACTAACAAGTTGAACTTGATATATTTGTCGATACCTTTACAAAATTTGATATATTTGAACTAACTAATTTCAGCTTTCATCTTCAAATATATTTTGACGTTACTTTGAATGCACTCATGCTCGTACGTGAAAGCGCCAGTTAATATTTTTTGTGCTTCATTTTACCGTTTTTATTGGAAATAAACTGTTTTTATTTCTTTTTTCTACTCTGATGCCAGTGCGTGAGATGCCTGTCGAGTAGCGATTAGTGTCTAACACCGTGGCACTTGAAGAGCAACCCGAGAATGTACGCAAGAATAAACAGCGATTTGTGTAATACGATCCTAGTAAGCGCTTGTCTAGAGCAGTGGTCTCCAAACTATGGCCCGCAACAATACTCAATAGTAATTGAACTAGCGAATTTAGCAAGCGTATGCTCGCTCAGGGCGCGTTCTCGGCGACTACTCTAGAAATTATAGATAATAGACGGAAAATTAAAACGGGTTTGAACCTTGGAACTTGCTGGAGTGATCAGTATGGCCCTAGGGCTGGAAAGTTAGGAGACCCCTGGTCTAGAGCATTTCTTCCTGTACTGAAGGTACTTTCATTTCAACAATAGAAACAAACAACTATAGAAACCAACAACTACGTGCAACAAGCGCAACGAAAGCCATCCGTTGGGACCTTTTAAACTGCACTTTAATTTCTTCCATTTTGAACCGAATTAAACAGTGAAGTATCGATAGATTTATCGCTCAGTAGTAATCAACGGGTTTATGAAATGGAAGCAAGTGCGTTTCATCGTCATGTACAATGACACTATAATTTCAATACTTTTGATACTGGGGTGCCGATCATCACAGAAAAACGTGTGTAGATTATAGATTAGATTATTAGTTAGTTTAAGCCTCCCTATCCGCAACAAAGGCGATCCAAAGGGAGGAAGGAAGAAGGCACCATTTAGTATGGAGTTAAGGGAACGCGGAATCTATGCAGAAAGGGCATAGAAACAGTAAGAAAAGAAAGAAGTTCATGAAACAAGATCAAAGTTGAAGTAGAGAGTAGTAGGTGTTGAAAAAACAAGACAGCAGTGAACCGAAAAAAGATGGTTCTTAACATAACAAAAGCATTTTATTTCAACACAAAGAAGGCCTACCTAACTCTCAGCTCGGGCCCTCACGTTGTCCCCAAAAACGTGTGTAGAAATAATGGATTTGAACCATACAGATACATAACCCGACCATTACTGGCATGCGGCCATTTAAAAGCTGGAAATACCAACGATGTATTTGTTTACCAACGAAGTATTTAATTACCAACGATGCATTTATTTATCATCGATCCATTTATTTACCAACGAAGTACTCATTTACCAACGATGTATTCAATTACCAACGAAGTATTTAATTACCAACGATTTATTCATTTACCAACGAAGTATTCATTTACCAACGATGTATTTAATTACCAACGAAGTATTTAATTACCAACGATTTATTCATTTACCAACGAAGTACTCATTTACCAACGATGTATTTAATTACCAACGAAGTATTTAATTACCAACGATGCATTTATTTACCAACGATGCATTTATTTACCAGCGATGCATTTATTTACAATTCACAGGCGAAAAACACGCGAGAGTATTTGCCCAGAAGTGGTGAGAGAAAAACAAGGTAACAAATTCATAAGTGTTTTGGTCAGAGTGTCTGTCATCAGGGTCTCCTGTACACATAATATAAGAATAAACAATTCGAAAAAAGAAATAATATTATAGTTCCAATAATAGGAGTACATCAGGATCTTTTCCAGATGCGCCTCCCCTCCACTAAATGCAACACATAAGTTCACCCACTAGTAACTTTCGAAAAAATGCACCTATCGACTTCAAATTACCCTGAAACGAAAGAATGTATTAATCTTTCGTTTTATTTACAATTTGAAGTCGATAGGTGCATTATTCCGAAAGTTACAAGTGGGTGAACTTATGTGTTGCATTGGAGGCGAGGCACATCTGGAAAAGATCCCATCACTTGAAATAAAGTGACGTGCGGTAATCAAATCTCTGAATGCGCAGCCTTATATGATATTTTCTAAATTTGTCGAGATATGACCATGTTTCGATCATGCTAAATTGTGCCGAGAATTTTGATGTAAACTCGACAAAACTCCTCCACATGTAAATTTCTTGCTTAATGTGCCAGCTGCCTACTGCTAGATAATTAAAATAAAAAAGAAATACGTAGAACAAGAAGGCGCACACTGCAGTATATTTTGCCCATCACCGAGTTTTGCAGACACAAGAAAGCGTAAGCTATCTAATTATATTGCACAACATAACCCACTAAAAAAGCAGTAAATGATCAAATTTCAAACCTAAGATTATCGTGATATCAAATTCGCAAGATCAGTAAACATGAACTGAACTATACTCATCGAGAGGAACTTCAGCGATTATCGTAATACCAAATTCCCAAGTTCAGTAAACATGAGCGGAACTTTACTCATCGAGAGGAACTTCAGCAAGATCGTCTCCGGATCTCTCCGACGGCTTCAGCGTGACAGCAGCTAACGCACTTTCGAGTGAGCCGGTATCCAATGCCACGAAATTGTTCTCATTCAGAGGGTCTGAAAAATTACCTCCCTCAAAATTTCTTAAGGTCTCCGTAAGTCTCTGGCTTCCGGAAACAGAAATGTTAACGGAAGTTGGATTTGCTGTAGATTCCATCACGTCCGGAGCAATGGCAGGCACAACAGAAGCAGGAGTGTTAGCGCCGCTAACTTCTACTCGTGCCATCCCAACATCAGCGCTACTCGAAGGCGCAATTCCAGCAAAGTCAGAAATTCCATGACTATTGGAGGAAACTTGATCAGTACTTCCTGTACTTTCCCGTAGCTTCATGTGAGAGGCATCTGTCGTACTCGTTGCTGGCCCCAAAAGGATCCCTGCATCGGAGTCCTCAATGTCAACCACATCGCCCATATCTGCGAGAGGGACAACATCGTCAGGGGTTGCTTCAGGAGCCGTGAACGGCTTTAAGGGCTGGCAGATAGCGTCCACGTCCAGCTGGCCAAAGTTCATCTTGGCGAGGTGGAGGGCGCTGGAGCCGGTCACTGAGGCCAGGTGGTTGAGGGGGTACAGGGCCCGGAGACATGAAGTGTTCAGATGTGGCAGGAGGATAGTCCTCACAGCGCCGCACAGGCGACCGAACGATGCCGCCTCCGCCGTACTGAACCCTGAACCCTCGACTTCGTGTAGGTCTACCAGTGACCGCACCACCTGCGCAAGGAAATAGACTTTAGTGGTCACTGTGACCGAGTGCTTAAGAACGCGCCCTTAACGAGAAGGTGTCGGCAGTTTGAATACTGGCGCCGCGCAGTGATTTCTACCCGTTGGAAAAAGGGAGAACTCAGCCACAATTCCCCACTCCACCCAGGTGTCAGAAATGAGTACGGGCTTGACCGGAGTTAACCGTCATGGCGTCCTTGTGTTAGTTATAAGGCATTTAAAAATCAATAAATCAATGTACAAGATGATTCGTATCAGGCTTCATTGACTGGAATAAAGCACCCTTCATACACGCGGACACCACCTCGTATAAGTTAATACATTCAGAAACTGACTTGTAAGAGTCGGTGCTTCCAACTTGCAGGAGTTACTGCACGCAGAGATCAACTTGTACAAAATGGTGCGTGAGAAAATAAAATCGTGACACCTAAAAATTGTTTAAAAGCACTTGTGAAGAAGTTAGTGCTTACATAAATCAACTTGTAAATGAAAAAACTGTATTAAAAGAGAAACTGCACTTTGCAACGGTTGTATACTAGTTTCGCATGTTAGACAATGGATGGTGAGGTCCAAAAAAATGCCTAACATGAAATTTGCATAACAAGTTCTCAATAATTGTCCAAAAAGAGTTTCTCAACATTTTTGACTAAGAAGGGTTAAGTAAAGCATTAATTCAGCACTGCAACCGTATCAGTAATGGTTATGAAGCAGTTTGACATCTGAAAGCACCATTTCGTCTGACGTCCACGCCAAGGAAATTAAGCTAATTACCAGCAGCACCATGAAATACCCCCAGTGACCACTGTGGGCCACACCGCAGCATTATGAGGCTCCTATCAGTGACCACTTTAGCACCATCATGAAATACCTCCCAGTGCCCTATGAAATGTGGCCCACCGGTGTGCCACACCGCATCAAGCCACACCATGCCCCACCTTATTAAGGGACTGTGTGAGGAGGGAGAGCAGGGTGGGCAGGAGGGCCGTGAAGCAGCACTGGCGCAGGATGTTCATGGCGGCCACGAGCGAGTTGAGGTAGTGGGCCAGGGGGGGGAACTCCAGCAGCCCCAGCGGGGGGCGGCCTCCCCCCGTCATGGGGCCCACACCCTGACAAAATAAATGTAAATCTCTCAAATGTAAAACTTTAAAACAACAAAGGAGCTTCAAGACTCTAGAAATTTTCACTTTAGTCAATTTTCTGTACTGCTCAAGTTTGTCACGAGTTAAAATACAAAGATGATCACTCAACATTTTTATTAAAAACTATATATATTGCTATAATTCTATTCAATTATAGCAATTGCAATCAATTCAATTATAGCAATCGTTCAATTGCTATAATTCTACAACTTTTAGTCCATAAAGGCAACGTTCCGGTGTTTCAAACATCTCCAGGCTGGGAAAAAAAAATTCTCCGTACATACACACATTCAGAAACACCATCAAAGTATTTATTTACCCTTTGAATGTTCACGCATTGAACCTATAAATCAACTCAAATTTGCACATTTATTACTTAAAAATTATACTGAGGCTGTGAGATTCTGTTAGTCAATGCTTCAAAAATATTTTTTTTTAAGGTAATCCAGGTAATCTTCAAGACTCCACAAATTCTGACTTTAATCAATTCCACGTACATTCACACACCGACAATGACATCAAAGAATATTATTGATCTTTGAAACGTTCAAGTGTAGCACCTAACACTGAAGCATTGAGACTCCGTAAAGGACCTGATAATAACGCGCTAACTGCGACGGTTCAACTGAAGTTTAACACTCAGCTCAAATTACAGGTTATTTTGAAAATCAATTTTGAAAATAAACATCATATAGAACATGCCTTCATTATTCATTATAAATCCATTAAATAATTTTAAAAAATGAGTTAGTTACTGCAGGTCAGTCAGCAGCATTATGAAGAAAACCGATCGGTGACCACCGGTGGGTCCCTTTGCAGGAAACGTTAACCTACCGAGTCGAGCATGAAGCTGCCGGCCGCAGCAGCAGGGGCAGCGTCCATGAAGCTGTAGCAGCTCAGCGTCTCGTCAAACTTGTGGTTGGCAGCCCTGATGTCTCGCTCCAACTGCCGCCCTCCCGCTTCCTGCATTAACGACAAACTCATCGTAAAAATCAAACAAACTCATAGAAGTAATAGAATGATCGATCACGTGTTCACGGTAAAAGAAACCAAGTAGGGTCAAACCAGTCTTTTTTTCGACTACCGTGTGGCAATAATGACGTCATGGCAACGAATGCCTCCTGCATTAACTCGTTGTCAAAATCCTTCCTACATATACCCTTAGTGTGTTCATTTATTCTACCTAAAATTACATTTGGTGTGTTCATTTATTCTAGCTAAAAATACATTTGGAGTGTTCATTTATTCTACCTAAAAATACATTTGGTGTGTTCATTTATTCTACCTCAAAATACATTTAGAGTGTGTAATTATTCAACCTTATAATACTATTGGTGAGTTTATTTATTCAGCCTTATAATATCCTTGGTTTGTTTATTATATATACAGGGTGCAGCAGTCAATACTGCCTTTTTACGCTTCCATAGCCTTATTTAAAATGCAGGATTGACTGCCGCACCCTGCATATTTTTTTAGGTGTCCGCTGCTTGCGCGTGTCTGTGACGCTCACAAGGACGCTCAATGACCGTATCTGTGATACGAGTTTCACCAGTGCACAAGTACAAGAATATTTTAATGGCGGGTACTATTGGGATGGATATATTTGTTACCCCAGCAAGCCTGGGATCTCAACATAAAACCCCACCCCTACTACGACCCCCAACCCCAGGACCCCACGGCACCCACCACGAACATGTCGGTAAGAAGGCCCCGGAAGTCGGCCCCTATCCTGCTGAGGCTCTGGCCGAAGAAGAGGCACTGAGCCATCAGCGACTCCAGGCCGCTGCCGCTCACCGAGCTCCCCAGCAGCGACCGTCGTACGTCCGACAGCACGCCCGACACCTGCGCGCCAGTCACGGGTATGACAACTTGGGACAGCGTGAACATTAGTTTTAATGTACATCAATCAGGACCGTATGATAACTTGAGCCATTAAACAATAATTTTCGGGACTATGATATGCATCATTTATGACTGTGTAATAACTTGCAACATCGTGAAGCCTTTAATTTGTAAGCCTTTGTTGCACACAACACTTGTATGCTTGTAACGCTTTGTCACGTGTGAATTCGAACACGTTACGTCATTGCACATGAACAAGAACATGTCTGATCACGCACAGATTACATTAGATCAGGGCTTCTCAACCGAGAGGTGCATGTATACCTAATAATACATTTAACATTTTAAATGTCAAAATGAACAATATATACTTACTTGCAACCATATAAGTATATATAATTATTAATCATTAAATAATTATTATTCATTAAGTGTATATTTATAGTTTCTTAAACCTTCAACTGTGCTGGAGGCACATGAAGATACACCATTAAGCTAAGGGGGTACACGACAACAGAAAGCTTGAGAAGCCCTGCATCAGATGTTAGTTTAAGCCTCTCTAACCACAACAATAAACGTTCCAAACACAGGAAGGCACCATTTAGCATAGAGTTGAGGGAACGTGAAATATTTGCAAAAGGAGTGCTCTTATACTAGATTCCTGGGGCATCAAAACAGCAAACTAGGAAAAAAGTATATGAAAAAAATGAAAACTGGAGAAAAACGTAGTGCGTGCTGAAAAAAAAGGACAGCAGTGAACCGATATAAATGACACAACCTAAAACCTATTCCTTCTGGGAGCACAAATTTCCAGATACTCTACGGCACAACACAACACGCACAGCACACACCCACACAGCACACAGCCACAAAGGCACAACAAAACAAATAGATCAGCAAAGAAACAGCAGTAATGGCACAAACAAGACACACACCACAGCACACAGCACAGGAGGAGTTACCCTGTGCAGGAGCCAGGACTGGAGCAGGGCGGGCAGGTGTGCAGTGTGGGGCAGTGCGGTGCAGTGGGGCTCCTCGTCAGAGAAGATGGCCCGGTACTGCGTCACGATGTCGAACAGGTGCACACGCGCGCACTCCACCGTCTTGGAGATGTGCTGCTGTGCTGTCGTCGTGTTATTTACCAAGTTATTTACATCCTACTACGCTATTACCCAGGTTGTTTACATGCTATTTATCATCCTATTATGCTATTTACCAAGTTGTTTATGTGTTACTTGTCATCCTGTTATGCGATTGACCAAGTTGTTTACATGCTATTTATCAACCTATTGTGTTATTTACCACGTTTTTTACATTCTATTATGTTATTTACCATTTTGACGGCGGCAGGTAAAACTGAAGTTTAATATTCAACTCAAATTTCAAGTCAATTGTAGTACGTCATTTTACAAACAGCAAGTTTCAACTATATCGTGCTTTAGTTGCGTTTTGATGTTCATATATTCATTGGGAAGAATGAAAATTTTATTCAAGCTGGAAAATCAATTTCACAATTCTGCTACTTACAACCTAACCAAACCAATCGTTAACAGCCGCGGAAACGCAGTGAACGTGATCATTTATTCCTCCCAACTGAACATTGTTACGATATACCTACCATCCGAACAGTAAACGGATGACGAGAACAAAGGGAACGGATTTAAAAAGTTCATCTGGAAACGATTATCGCATACAAATCGTGACTTTGACTTAAAAAACGATACTTATAGTGTGACGAACGGACGATATACATTGTAACAGTATAGAACGAAAGGGCAAAAACCAGGCGACATATCATTTTTAAAAAACTGTGTGTCAAAATTAGTACGTT
>JACJUY010000134.1:0-133461 GCA_014220935.1 Platorchestia sp. MABIK
GGCACTCGCTTCGGGCTATCCAGTCACGAAAAAGATATCTCAAAGTCTGCCCGAAGCGTGTTGCAGCCTGGGGGAGAACACTACAGTACTGCCCTTTTTTCAACCTCTATTCGAATTTTGACTGCAGAGTTCTTGCTATTTTACGGAAATTTTTGTAATAATTGAATTTCTTAAATTCTCCTTAGGTTAATAAGTAAATTTCCACACAGATTATACAACAAATTGTAGAAACTAAAACACTATCCGCATTTAACAAGATCTGTGTAGAATTAAAAATAATTTATGAATAAGAGTGTTGTGCACACTGAATTGCCAGGTTTCAACCAAATACTGGTGGTTGTTGGTAAAAATTTGTTGTAGAAAGTTTTGAAATATAATTAAACAAGTAAATAAATGTGCGTAGCTGGTTCGAGAGTTTTTCTCTCCCTTGGGGGTCTTGGAACCTATACACTCACGATCAACGAGGATCGACTGTATAACGAAACTTGTGTTTGTGCAGTGAATTTCTTAGTTAATGCGCGTAACTGTAAAGAAAAGGATGTCCAATTCTCAAGCCACATTTGTGTTGTGCGCGACGTGCATCAAATTAATGTTACCTATTGTTACTTTGTCGCCATGGCGTCTATGATCTCAGCCGTCCAAGTATTGCTTTTGCATGGGGAGACTAAAATTATGGATACAGCAGCGGGAAAGAGAGACCGGATTAAAATGGTGAAGCATACGGGACCACAGGAGCTGTGGTGGAGACATTACAGGGAATATTCAACTTCAAAGTAGGAAATATAATCAGCTTCATTTCAAACATAAAAATTGACGTTTCTGAACTTTTGTTGAGTGTCTAAATTGAAATGATTGAAGGAAACATCGAGACTATAGGTGCATTTGTCATGGAGCTTATTTTTTAGCATCTTTCCTCCTAAGGTTATTATTGTTAATTCGGTCTAATTTCTAAATTTAACTAAGGAAGCGGGTCGAAAACAGGGTCGGGATTACGAACGGAACGACAAGGGGGAGGGCAAGCCGTACGTGCGATCGAAAATGGACTCGACTGAGAGAGATCGTTTCAACTAATTTGCGTTGGGCGCAAGGTTTTCTAATGACAGCTTGTCCTCAAGGAAATGAACCGGAGGGAAAGCTTCAAGTACAAGCGGAAGAGATATAATTGGCGCAGTGGGAATTGATTCAGAGTTGCTAACGGTAAGAGATGAGCATGTGTGTGTATGGGCTGCTGAGTTCGCTTGGTTGGGCAAAATTTTGAAACACCGTGAAAATCTATGATGGTAATATATGATGAAAATATTGCAAAATTGTTGTAAGTAGGCTTCACTTAGCGGGATAAACATTAGGACAAAAAGATTCTGTTCTTGAAACGAAGGGTAAAATATCGATGTGAATATAGGAGTGTGGCCTAATGTGTATTTTTAGTAGCACCAAAGAACTATTCTCTCTCACCTTGTTTTGCAACAAAAATAGTTAAAATGTGTGGTTGAAAATAACTCAAGAGAGAACCATTTAGTCCAAACGAAGGAAAAAGTGGAATCAATGCGCAAGGTGTGTTCCCACACCGGATACTCTGGGCATAGCAAGTGCGATTAAGGAAGGAAAAGGAAGAAAAGAGAAAGAAGAGATAGCGAAGAAGTTAGGAACACGGAAAGATGTAAAGTAGATACGAAAGCTACAAGTCCCAAAGGCCTGTCTATAGCCGCGGTATCATAACAGTATCTCCTGGAGACGCCGGTCTCCAGAGCATGGGATAGACAAACCGAGCTAATTTTTACCTACGTAAGTATGTTTGATCCTGGTTTAGCGATTTTAAAGAAGCTGAAATTAGAGGGATTTAAATAAATGTGTAGTTAACTGTACGCCTCCTAGTCTAGATTTCCCGCTTTAGGCCCGAACAGTTCGCGCACATTCCTGCTCCATCTTATGAGGCGTAGGGTGCATGATTAAAAATCGAGGCAAATTTTGCCTGCTTCAAAAATGTAGAACCGATTTTAATTATTTCTGATCACGTTTCAGGCGATGTATATAGTGCAGAAACTATATAGAAACCACTCACAAGTAACCAGGTGTCCCCTCGCAGTCTGGTGTAATTATGTGAAAAAGATAAAAGATAAGCTGAGTTGGTATGACCTCACACCCTCATCCACGAGTTGTGCTAGCGCTGTAGATCATCACACCGGAAGACGATGTCACAATTCTGCAAGCGAAGATGAATTTACCTCAGCACATTCCATACGACAATAATGGAAGTTGCTCTTATCGCTAGTTCCGAGACCGTGAAATGTCAACTTTCCTGTTCTGGCTTGCGTAAGAAAAGGTCTGAGCGAACCAATTATTGCGGAGCGAGGGAAGCGACGTGGAATGCTTCTTTATTGTATGCTAGTGATGTTTTATTTATTTATGGCTGCCATTGTGCGGTCAGCAGCCTTTCAACTGTGCAACCTAGTTGGCTTGTGTGCTCCTCACACAAAGATAACGTTGCTGATATTATGAAGTTCATCTTAATTCTTGTGAGAAAGTTGACGTTGTATGATTAACCTTACATCATACGAAGGAGGTTGTAAACAGCTAAGTATGTCATAAGGGTCAATATTTCAGTACAAATTGCAACACAGCTAATTACTTGCGTAGCATTTTTGGCAATCGTTACGAACATTTATGTTCAATAAATTAATTTCTCAAAAATGACAAAATATTCTTTTGACACTCAGGTTGAATGTGATTATACGTTGGTTGCTGAGATACTCAATATTTTTCCTCAAGAACTTATTGATGACAAATCCCACAAAAAACATGGTTCGAATAACCTTTGAACTTTCAAATGAAGATATCCACAATTTTTACAAACTCCAGACAGATTCTCAAGCGATCAGACTCAGGAACTGTTCTTTATCACATGATCGCTGGTGCTAAAAACTAGCCCCGGTGTCTCTATGGCGTGACAGGAAGGGCTCTTGTCAGCCAGCGTACCAAGTGAATGGTGTAAAGTGTATCATTTAAAAAAGCATTTTGTTCCGAAGTATTTCCTACGTATTTTGTTCCGAAGTTGACGAAGAAAATCCAACTTTTTCATTATCAGGTGAAATTCTCTCACTTATTTGAAGGTTTCAATCGAGGTCTTTTCTACCACAAACTGAAAACTCTCATTTTGAGTTTCCAATTACAAGTTTGAAAGAATGGATTCAGTATAATGTTGATACGAGTTCTGCAAGAGTGGATATTGAGCAACGCGATAGCAGTTAGTTCTACATGACGAGTCGACCCTCAGTCACCATCACGTCACTCGTACCTGCTGAACTCTACGTAAAAAGATCCAGGGTTTCCAGATTGGCCTTATTTTTAGCAAAATTATAAAATTTGTCCTTGTGAAAATAAAAATAAGCTACAGTGTGGACTCAGTTTCTGCATGGCAGCCTTGCAGTGCTTCCGGATACCAAGTGCTCATTATAGGTGAATTTTCGTTAACAGGACCATGTCAGCTGATTTTTGGCAGGAACAAGGCCGATCCGTAAACTGTTGTGGGATTCGAGATCATAACCAAAGTTCAATCACCTGTATTGCACATTTAATTCGTGGAAAAATATCCATGATCATTCAGAGCCTTTGACTTGCGTTACACCAGAGTAATATTTTATAATTTTTGCGCGGTGTATCTCAATGTCTCTGTGCGGTACTCATACATTAACCTCGCTACCTGCACACCTCCGCGAGCAACGTTCTCATTTGACCTGACGTGCCTCCAGTACCGCGCCACCGATGTAAAATATGGGAGAGGCAAGTACACTTACACTGCTTTCATGAACTGTAAATCATCTGAATTTGTTCAGCAGCTTATGAAATATCACGGAAGTGGGTCACTGGTACTGAGTTGCTTTATTAGTGTAGAGTTATGCACACAGAAAAAGAGCCTCTCACTCGATCTGTGTTTAGCAAACGCATGAAGCTCTTGACGGAATGATGGTGCACAGTTGCTCCCTCATTCTGTCAACAATTTCGTCAAGAATTCCACTCAGTTTAGAATAACTTTCGAGTATCAGCCTCGAACTAGGCAATTTACAACACATAATGCATTAGGGGTATTGTTGCTATAAATTATTAATTGATTGCACTGCAAAACCAATCTCTCTAAAACAAGTTGCGGATATGGCATTGAAACGTGGTTTCCATTGGAAAATTATGTACAAACATTCTAGTCTGTGTTATTTCGATGAGCTGCTTAGAATAAACCCGAAGTCATTGGAAACTGCTACACAACTTTTTTTTTAAAAATCCCGTCCATCAAAATTTTCAGTTTGTCGTCGACATCGAACGGGTGAACGGAAACGTATGGAAAACTTGCCAGGGCCACATATGAACTTTAAAAGAAACTTCTTGAGACCCTGATTTGGCGGACTTTTCTCGTTAGTTTCCTGTGCATGCCTTGAGCGCGCGTCGACTTACACCAAGGCCTGAGATATGGGAGGCGTTGCATGCACCCGTTAGGAGCACGCATCATTGCACAGGCAGCCATGCAGGTTTGCCTGGACGAGCGAGGTTGCGTGGGCTGACTCGTGGCGAAAAAATGCAGGCAACGAGCTGGATTTTCAAATAAGTTACGTTGTCGTAGCCGTGCAGCTATAGGAGCGTAAGTTCTCCTAAGTCGACGCTGCCAGCTGTTTGGAAATCAGGTCAATTATTTGGAAATCAGGTCCGAGAAGATTTTCTTTCATGAGGTAGCCAGCGGGCTAGCGTTGAAAGGTTGACAACTTTTTTAAAGGGAGATTCTCACGTTTGTTTTTTGTGAAATGAATTAATCATGAATATCCCTTAGCATCTGTTAATCCCTCTAGAGGGCAGAGGCTGAGGGATCTTTATGGTCAGATTTTATTTAGAAAACGACAAAACCTCAAGGGTTTTGACTCGGAAAATCTCGATCTGGCAACTCTACCACGGGGGTCAGTGTCCCCAACACAGCGGATGCGTGACGTCACAAACACACTCGTGTGAGCATGACGTCACAAACACACTCGTGTCAGCATGACGTCACAAACACGTGATCACTAAACACGTCGGATGCTAGGATCCCACTACGTACACCAACGATGCTTCTGCGCAGATTTCATACAAGTAGCTTAATTTGAAGATATGTTCTCTAATCACTTTTACTTCATATATCTGCCCTTGAGGGCCATGTTACTCCGTTAACGAAAAGGGAAAGTGACATTTGTATTCGGCCTTTAAAAGTAGGTATCTGATGAATTTTGAAGCTTATCTTCGTCATTTAGAAATGTTGTAGCATTTATGTCTTTTGAATTGGACTCTGATAATGGAGTTCTTTTTATAGTCATAATTTCAAAAGTCTGCGGCCACCCAGTCGATCACTCCGGTGGAGGATATGATTGAGAACACTGCAGTGTCAAACGAGCTATCCTCTGCACACAAAACACAGTGAATAAGAGTGAAACAAAAATGCAAAATAAAGTACGATGCGCTAATAATGATGGATATATCAGGAAATCAATATATACCTGGATTTATCTTAGTAAGATATACTTGTATTTACTCCAGTTTCCCCGTTACATTCGAAAATGCTTTAAATCTTTGGTGATTCGAAGCTTGGCTCACAAGGGTACTGTTTTGGTCTTCTAGTTCTGAGTTAAATAAGAAACAGCACTCAGATTGCCGGGCGTCAAATATGTCAGTCCGTCCAGCCGACCAATTTTAACAGAATGCTTCAAAATAGCATTCAGATGATATGGAAGGTTCCTGATTTGTTTAATTTTCTAAATTATTACTATTATGGTTGCAGCAAACGACCTGAAAACCTGAATAACACCGTGCATGAACTTAGTCTAATTTCATGAGCTTCCAGAATCCAAACTACAAAGAGAGCCCTCTTCTCTCTGATACCCTTTAATGATATTCTGGGCTCTATATTATCTTCTATTAAAGGGGTTCATTATCGTGCCAGCGTCTTCAAGGGCGACTTGTGATCTCTTTAGGTGTCATGGTAAGAGCGCGACTCAGCATTTCCCTTTCAAGAAGCGGGCGGCTCACTGAGCGGCACAGGGCGGCCAGAGTGGCCTATTTTTGGCCAAAATAAACTGGTTTGTTTTTCCAAATCAAACGTAACCATAAACGCTAATTATTTGGAAATTCAACTGGGTTGTCATTTGTAAATACATTATTCTTCCGTCAAAGTGTATTTCAATAGGGCTTAAACTTGATATTTCTGCCAGAAAAATGCCACTCCGGCGACCCTGGAGCGGCGGCAGTCAATTATCGAGGCGTTCGGTCTTTCGCCTGCGCCACTGAGCCTTCGGCACCAGTCGCTTCTGAAACGTGGTTCGTAAAAATTGGAAAATCTAAAATACTGAGGTATGTTTATAGCTCTACTTTCTCTTTTTCACAGGGTGAGTCCGCGCAAGTGAATGTCAATACATTGAGTTTCATCGAGATGCGTACATGAAGGGAAAACGGATTCATTTTCATGTCATGATAGACATGATAGAATGAGGGAAACATGACACTGATTTGTAGCTACGTGCACCTTATGCATCTGAACAAAAGCAGTCGGTGAGTCATACACCAAACTAATATTCGAGTTCTGCACTATAGCCTACAGAACTCAACACACTTTCTGATTTTGCTCAAAGATTAAGCCCGTCAGAAATGTTGAAGCGTTAGCTTGGAGAAGACAAAAATAGATTCATGTTATTTCCTGGAATATATTAATTTCCCCGCATAACTCTGCGTTTTCCTTTCACTGATTTGAAAAATACATCACTATAAGCATTAACATACGTATAATTTAATTGCATTCCTCAACATATTCAGTGATACAGTAAGATGCTGCATGAAAGGATTCACTGATGCGCTCGCCCAGAAAACTTCTCAGAAGTTTCATTCCGCGCTCGGTGCACAAAGGGAGCAATCCGAGTGAAGGTTCATAAAATTTTGCTTGGGAGTGTTTCAGGCGCTCTGATTTTTGGAAAGCCATGAATACGAGCCACCAAAGCACGTGTGGTATGTATGTGCGTGTGTATGCGTGAGTGTGTGCGTATGTATGTGTGTGTGTGTGCGTGTGGGAGGGGAGGAGAGAGGGAGAAAGGCTGGAAGGGGAGAGCAGGGATGGAGCAAGCAGAGGCTCGGGTTTCACAGTTCTTTGCTCTTTTCTATTTTATTGAGGACTTGTAAGCATTCTTCTGTGAATTTTTATGAAATATAGTTTATTTTTCTCAATCTTTGCGCTCTCTCAGTCGATATTCTGCTCTCCCTTTCCTACCAAGCCATCATCCGTTTCCACCTTCATTTTTCCTGGTTTCATGCACTTCTTATACTTCTATTTTTCTTTCATTCATAATTCACTCGTATCCGTATCATACTAATGACAAAATATTTATAGAAATCATTTTCGACGAATAAAATTTCATTCGCTACTCATTATCTCTTTCTTCTTTTTTGTTGCATTCGTCGTTCCACTCTCACTTTTGCATTTCCTTCTTAGGATGTTTTTTTCTAGCCTTCGTTTCTGCATTCATTGGATCTGAGCAAAATATAATTTTTACAGTTGCCTCCTATCATATTATGTTGTCTTAGATCAAATTATTTGTTTGGTAGAGCAATAACCTGAAATCGTTTTCAAGATATGAGAGAAACATTATACTTACGTCTGATCGATAAAAACTTAAGTACGAGACGGGCATTCTTAATAATATTTTTTGATTCTCTCTAAGTTTTCTGATACACACTTCAATATGAGCCTATCAAGATTGATTACTGAAATACATTGATACAAATCCATGGGGTTGAAGTATCTGATCAACTTTCAAACAATGCTGTAGATTAATATTTGCGTTTTAGAGCAGAGGTAGAAATTCTTTCGATGAACGCTCATTCTCATTGGAGTGATTGTTCAACATCTTAAAAATCGTAACGTGTTAGTTCTTCATTGAACATGACCCATTTTAATATCAGAGTTTTGCTTATTTTTCAGTTTACTTTGAGAAGTCCAAAAAGTTGCTCGACGTCAGCAAAATGTAATACTGTAGGTACAGGGAAAAATCTCTTCAGAACAGGCTCAGCTTTAGAAGTTCATGCGTTCATGTCTCTCGATTGGGGTTCAATCTTAGGTCTAGTGGAAAAGTTAGCTACGACGTCATCTTATTTTGGTATGCATTTACTCTGTCCATAAAAAAGTTAACTATGAATTCTAAGCTCGTTGTACGATGTTAAAAAAGCGAAGACTCTACCTACACTGAGTGACGGTTCGTTTCGTGTCTGACATGTAATCGTTCGTTAAAAATATTCTTGTATCATTTCCGAAGATTTCTGCGCAACAAAATTCAGATAATAATGCAGTTCAACTACTGCAAGTTTATTGAAATAAATTGTTTAGCTTATGCAAAACTCAAATGCTGTTGCTGTTTAACTGCTATAAATTTATTTAAATAAATAGCTCAGCTCATACGAACTGTTTAGCCTGCATTGAGCGAGCGGCTATGAAACAATAACTTGGAACACAAAATTAAAAAAAAACTGTTTACCGTCAGTGACGTTGTGATCTTCGCTTGACCAATGGACAACGGGTTGACCGGTTGTGTGCGATTGAATCTAAATATTTTTTGTTCGTAACATTCTTTGTGTTTCTTGGTGCGACAGGCGAGCACACTGCGCACGAGCCTGCCAACTTTGTGCTTTCGCAGCGCAGACATTGCGCAAGCACTATGAACCGAGAAGAAAAACGAATAGGACTGAAACAAGCCTAAAATTGTCTCAGTACTCTCAGGGAGAAAAATGCAGATAATTGTTATGTTTTTATTGTTTTTTGAAATTTGTTGCTAACTTTATTTTCCTTGAATTTGAAACAAGAAACAAATACTCTATTTTATCGACCACTGTAGGACAACATATGATGGTATTTTCTATTTTAAAAATGGCAGGCTTAAGGCTGTTGTTGCTAAAAGTAATCAAGATACTCTAAATTCTTTCTCTGGATCTAATGCTTATACTCTCCTCAATTTTTATGTGATTCCGCAGGAGCTCCAGCTTTGAAAGTAAGGTTAATTTCAAAGCAAGAAGTAGAAAACGGGTCTGTTCTTGCATTGCATGTCAAGAATTTCGAAAGCTCGAAAGAAAATGCTTAGACGTGAAAATTGGATGATTTAAAAGTGCATTAAGCGCTAAAAACAATGGATGCAGACTTTACAGTAGAGATGGCGGGCATCGGCTTCATAGAGAAACAAGAGGTGCACGCATTATGCGGCAGGCGTGTTGCATGAACATTGCACACTGAAAACTTACCACAAAAACAGTGAGTAAGAGTCAAAATACAACATTCCATGGAACAATCGTTCTATTCGTGGATATACTGGAGTAAAAGGACGTCTATTATAATTTTCTATCACTCTTTCATCAAGAAGAACAACCTCACTGCCCACGAGACACGAGCAGAAATATTGCAGCTTAGCATGACACCCCAGAAACTTTCAAGTATTTTCTTAGTTTCAACAGCCGAACCATAGCTTTTTTTACGATATTTCGCTGAACTCTAATGACGGTATCAGGCATGATTGATATGAAACATTCGAAATAGAGCCACTATTTGCGCACGCATCTTGCGACACACGCCAAAGAATTCGGCATGAAGCATCGCAACTCGTGACAAAAAAGGTCATTAGGTCGAATGAATGTTGGTCACTTGATTACCTTAATAAATATCGTCGCACCTCGTGCGTGGAAAAATAAGTGTTTTACACGATTGAAAAAAGTTTGCGAATTGGGTTGAGGAAACGGGTTTAATTTTAATCTGGTGTTATGAAGCTTCACTAAATAAAAACTTAAATTTCATAATCAGTTAGTTTAGAGCCCAAACTAATTTTATGAAAGCTTGTTATTTTCCAATTCCTTCATTAGCATTTTTTTATTTTACTGGCAGCAAATTCATTTTCATTTACATAAAGTCTGTTTCTATCATTGCGTTGAGCTTGTGATAGCATGAATTACTGTTCCATTGCGTACAAATTCTAGGGCGCTATATTTTGGCGACAATTTAAAGCTGGAGGGTTCTCATTGTGGTCTATTATGCGAATAGATGATCGAGTATTCGTACTTTTTTGTCTACAAAGCAAACCACCAGAGGGAGCACTCTGGCCTCTGAGCGCCGTAGTCAGGATCTCACAAAAATGCCTCGTCAGAAGCCCCTACACTTTAACATTTACCGCAAGGAACCGGTCCACTTTTTGTGACACAAGCTTCTTTTGGATCCAAGGCCGCTGCGTTTTGACCGCTAAGGTTTATTTAATCGTGTTTCTTCATCGTTGCGCTAATAATAATGCGTCACAAGTTCTGTTTCGGAAGATGATTCGGCGGTAAAGATAAAAAGATGCATTACCTTCATCGAAATTGAGGCAATGGTATAACTATTCATAGAAAAGTTTTCAAATTTCTTATGTATTATTTGGATTGAAGCAGATGTTGAACTAAGCATGCTGAAGAAAGATAACTAAGACTGCAGAGCCACATTGCAGGCGAAGAAGTGTGTGTTTGTCGAACCACGAAATATGTCCGTACTTCTCGAACGACCGTTGTTAACAAGGATGAAGGACATCAATTCGACAGTTTCACAGAGATGAAAGTTCTCTGGTTAAAAATTTTTTTAAATTCTCGACGTCCGAATGTGTTAAACACCACTTACGAAACTATATTGCCGTTAAGTTGAAGTGCGAGTTGGTTAAGAACTTCAGATTTCCAAGCCTTTACGTTTTAGTTGTCAAAATTTTTACATTCATTACCAAAATTAAAGCATAGATGTCAAAGTTCATAAATTGGGGGAAATAATTACGAGCAAAGCAAACGATCACACGTATGTATCATGTATATATATATTAGGAAATAAATAAACTATTTCGTAGACTCCTCCGAAAATACAAAGAAAGCGCATAAAAAATCATGCTGAAACAAGTACACCTGGCAGTTTTTTCTCCTCCGAATCAACATTAGGAAATTGAAAGGCAATATTGAGTGTGGGACAAAACCAGCTGGAGCTTCCAAGTCTTAACTTTCATTCTCTGCCCCTCCCGTCCTTCTAGCGGGCTTTTTTGCTCCTAGGCGTTCACGCTCAACTGACCCAGGTTATACATGCGCTCCCTTCTGGTTGGCCCGACTTCATTCCCAAAATGCTTGGACATTGCAGGGGGGCTTTAACTAGTTTTTACACGAGATTCTTATTTCAAGGAACAACTTCGAAAATTTCCTTTTAAGCAATATCAAAACTATGATAGGAGACAACTTTTCGATCCTGCTCGTCGAGCTTAAAAAATTTGTTTTCTAATAAAATTTTGATGGGGCATTCATGAGGAATTCGACACAGTTGCGAAAGATGTGAATGTGTATCCTAAATTCAACGTGAGGTCACTCAACAATTTCGAGCGGTGGGAGTTTGAAATTTTTCTCTTTTCTATTCACTTCTAGTTTACTTCACTGTTGCTCGAGTAATTTTAAATAAATTTATTCTAAACATTGCAACCTGAACTATTGTGGAAGCAACAGTATTATCTACGAAGGAGTTGTTGAGTAGTCCGCTTGTGTCTTTCTTAATTATACTGCACAATTATGTATAAATAGACGGTTACTTCAGATTTTAATTCTGAAAATTTGTATCCTATTTATAATTAGTTTTTAAATTATATTTTTTTAATTATTCGCTAGTTTCAGATTCGTCATCCACGTGTGGTGGGCAGCTGGTGACCACCTTTTAGGAGCACTCAAAGTGACTCATCAATTTTACAATCCTCTACGTGATGACTCGTGTACAAATAATTAAATCAGCACGACGTTGGGTAAATAGTGAAAGGGATGTGATGAATGAGAAATGAATTGTAAAAGGCACCTTCGAACAGAGGCTGGAAACTTCCGAGGATATTTTGGTAAATCTCGTCTTGAGATGAACATGAAATTACTTTGGCCAGCCTATGTGACGTCAGATTGCATGATAACAATGTAAATAGAAATTATTTTCAATGTGTTAGCAGTCCTTCAAGTGCAAAAGAAGGAATTTTATTTTATACGGAACCAAATGCTTATAAACAGTATATATTTTGGACGAATAAGTGAATAAGGCCAGGAAACCCTGCACTGCCAAATTCTTACTTAGTTCTTTACACTTGGCTATAATAGATTGCAGTGTGTTTATCTGCGTGGAGCCAGAGGTAATGTGAATCATTTTGTGTCAAATATATTTTATTCAAAGTATGCTTTCACTGAATGATGTGCAATTTCAGAAAGCAGCTGTTTCTGCCCTCACTGATGAAGTCCTGTGACAGGTGTGATAGAACTTCACAACTGCTCAGACGTGATCACTTTCGTTTTACGATAACCGAATGCCAATCGAATCTCACTCAAAGCTATAAATAGAGAGACGGACATTTCGTGAGCTGAAAACTGAAGAAAGGAAGATAAATAAAAACAAGTGGACTGCAACAGCACTATTGTGGTGAGCAATTAGGGCATACAGGACATCTTAGCAACTTATTTGGATGCTTTGAATTTTCCGTAAATTGGCCAAGTGACAAGCGACATGCACGGGCATTGGGTATCATTTCAGATAAGTAAGATATTTAGAAAGGGAAGTTCTCGATGACATGAGACATAAAGTTCGTACAATTACAGATTTCATTTGATATGGGTGTCACTCTATAAGAATGGTAGTGTAATACTTGATTAGTATGGAAGAGCAGTTGCACTTCCCCATTCAGTGATCAGAAGCTCTCACCCTCGATTTTTTAATAGTTCAATGCAAGTAATGTAGTTTTAGAATTAATCAAATAAAATTTCATACACCAGCTCTAGCATTTTGCTCGTGAGCAGAAGGATGAGTGGAACCATGTTATAATAAAGACATTTTAAATACGCACGTTATTCCATTTCATTAATATTCTAACTAAATCGGGAAATCATTGTCACTGAAGGGTATAGTGGTTAAAATGCGCAATAGTTAGATTGCATCATCGGGTTTCTTCTCGTCGGGAAAAGCGAGAAGTTCTCCACAATTACCTGCTCGGCCCCGTACAAGAAACAGGTACGGTCTTGACCAGAAGACAGTATCTCTGCGTTCCGACTTACGCTGTGTGCAATGTCGTGATGCATGAAAAACACTGGGATGATAACAGCTGAGCGCGTTGAGCTAAACAATGCCATAAATTCTTGTGTTTTTTTTTCTCCCGATTGCATGTACCAATACATAACACCAGTGAAAACCCCGTAAATACTGCTGTAGAAGTATTGTATTTTCTCAGTCGCGTTTGTTCACTATTTTATCATTAACTTGAAGCACGAGCCGCCGTTGCGGCTCGTGCTCTTAAGCTGACAGTGAAAAATAAATCGTGGATGGCTTTCGGCAGATAGTTCTAGAAAGTCCTGTATTTTTATCCATTGTATTGGGAGTTTCACTTGAATTGAAATATTCTGACATAATATACTCTCTTCGAAAGCATAGAAGGTACACTATTATCTCAAAGAAATGCGAGCTGACCGGTTCAGTGAATGGGCAAGTGTTAAAATGATGTGCTGTACACAAACAGGTTATCACCTACAAATACTCCACTAGTAGAGAAAAGCTTGCAAAAATTCCTACAACGATGAAAATCCGAAAGAAATTTTAGGTCTGCAATAGTTTTAGGTTTTCATTTACATTTTATTCTGATTAATTTTCAGTGATTGTGGAAATGATATTTACGATGGAATGCCGACCTATAAGCCCACAACCTTAAAATCTTACAAAACTGGTTCGCGCTCTTCATCAATTATAATTGAACAATAAAAATTTTTTGTAAACTGTTTTAAGGACAGTTGTACTATTAAAAAAAAGGCGTTGGTTCGGCTCGCGCCTTATAAGATTCTGACACTGCTTCAAAATTTGTGCAAATGTTTGGAACAGTTTTTTACGCATGGATTGAACGTATTCTTCTTCTTTCCAGCAACTCTTTTTACTTATGACTTGGATTTTTTGAAGAGAATCGTGAAAACACTTTTTAAGGATTTCTTTTGCCATCAAAATACAGCGTGTTCCCCCAAAATACAATACTACCTTCCAAGTTTCACAGGCGGAATTTTCCTGTTTTCTTTGTTACCGATTTTACTACCTAGTTGCCTGCACTGTTATCGTATATTTTCTGTTATCTTCCTGTTACCGCAATCCCTCTTTTACCTACTTCATTTTTTCCATTATTTCTTTATCATCAAATTGATATTTTAATAGTTTCCAGACTCTGTACTTTTTCTCTTCGCCACTCCACAGTTAGCTGCATTTTTGCCTTCGTTTTTCCTTGTCATCTGCATTCTTAGTGTTTGCTAACCCACTGTTATCTGTATTGTGACCTTCATTATTTTGGTGTCATTAGCAGTGTTATGTTCAATATATCTTTGTTTGCTGCGATATCGTTGGCATTTCATTGTAGTCTTCATATATGGCCATCTACGTGTATTTTTTTTTGTATATTTGGTGTCTCCGAAATTTCACCGCAAATATCTGTTATGTTACATTCGTTAGTTTTCTGTCATCTTGATTACACCTGAATGTTGACGTGGAGTTTGCCTACAATATGACGGTCTAGAGCACAATGCGAGTAATTAATAAAAATAAATTAATAATAATAAATCATGGGTCTGATGTATAACAAAATTGTTTGGTGGCTAATACGAAAGTCTACAATTCAATGTGAGAGTCTACCGTTCAGTGTAAGTACTGCATGTGAATGAATATGAAGGTCTGACCTGCAAAGCTGAGGTTAACTAATCAACGTGATGATCTGCCGGAGTTTTACGTGTGATACAAACTTAAAATGTGAACTGAATTTCTTTTATCGTCTAGTTTGCACTTATTATGCAAGACATTGTGCCACACTTAATTTGTTACACAATGTCACCTTGGACTTTGAGCTACAAGTTCTGCGATTGAATTTAAAACCTATACGTCAAATAAAAAAGTTGATCTTCGATCACAACGTCAATTTTTAGTTCAATATACTTAAAGAATTTGGTTTTAAAATTGAAATTTAGCTGTCATTAGCTTACTGAAAAATAGAGAAATATTTCAGCGGGTTTTAAGAGAATCTACGTTTTAGTGAGTGAATGAAATTGTACTACATTGCAATTAGTGAGTCAAATTTTGAAATGCACTGTACGGCTAATGGACTAATGTCGAACGTTTCACTTGATTCAGTGTAATTTCTACGACAACTCTGAGCCTTCCATGCATTATGTTCCAAAACATTACTCTGATAAGTAGGCATTCAGTTCAGAAGGTAGCTTCAGTATCAGAACTATCTTCGCTTATGATATCGGGCGGTTCATCATGGTAACATTTTATCTCTTCATTTTTAATTGAAAATTACCATGCAAGAAGAAGTTACCGTAATTCCTCCGTAAGAAGTTAGTAATTGATAACGTTCGCTGAAGACTCTCTTTGAAGATTATCTAACCACGTGAGGATGCAACTTTATTTGTCGTTTTTACCCTCTTTTGACAGGAATCAATACTTGGGAAGATATTGACTGTGTTGTAGATTTTGCTCGTGCTATCAAAGTGGAGTTCAAATACTATACATGGGAAAAACATCAAAAAGAGTTAAGTACATAAACCAGTCGCTCCCTACACACACATCCCATCTCTATGTGATGACTCGTGAGCAAATGCACTCATTATTTATTTAAATACTCATTATTTGTGCATAGCATAAAGGATGTATATGCTAGGAAAAGTGGTGTTGGTCACTTGTTGCAATGCTCTCCCATATTTTTGCAAACACAAACTCGTCGTCAATTTGTAGGAATGTAATAAGATTGACCTGATGAAACACGTTAAAACCACTAGCACTCTGGCTGCACTAACTAGTAGAAGTCACGAGAGCCCTTCAGTTTTTGCCGACAAGGCCACAGATTCTATAATTTGCGCATAAAAACCAATTACACAAGACCTGATTGCTGGGTTCCTCTTCCTTGTTTGCTTCTATATCTTTTTGCGATCTTACCCGCACAGCCAACACGGCAACTCTCTCCAGGTTTTTGTGGTATGTTCAAAAATAAGCTTATCGTTTGAGCTTGGACGAAGAGTTAAGTAATCAGTTTTAGATGACTTGACGATTTTTGACATGAGTGAGCTCGCCGAGAGACGTGATTGGGAGCCTGATTTCTGCGGATCTTCAAATTGGACTGGTTTTTGAGTTATCAACGCGTCCCTCTTCTGGGGAGAAATTGTTTTACTTGCAAGTGATGGTGACCCACAAATGAAAGCTTCCAGGAAGTTGTTAATTGCCTGTTATTTTCAACTCAGCCAGGTGGAAAATTTACTCATCAATTCAGTATTTTCAAAATTTGTTTTCAAGTTGCATGATCGTGCAAGATTTTGTCTTTGGACTATAACAATAATAAGAAAATAATCATTCACGCACGAATGCCTTTTCCTCTCTGTTTAAAGAATTTGATCCCTGTCTTCTCGCTCGATGATTTTATGGCCTAGCTGTTTCATGTAGAAAGGAGTGACTCGGCCCCCTAAAGTTACTGGACATTTTTTTCTGGCATTGTGTTTGTTAGTTGATGGGCGAAAAGCTACTGAATAGAATCTAAACTAAATCCAACAGTATTATGGTGCGGTAATAAAAAATATTTGTAATAAACATAATTGCTCATTAACTTAAAAAGTAGACGAAAGAGTTTCTGTGAATCATTTATATCCATGGCAAAGATCACGAGGATTAAGTTTCAGATGTTTACTACAAAATGTTCGTACGCTAGCTATAATAACAGCAACAATGAGTTAAGGTTTCAGGTTCTAGTCGAATAATCAATAAGCCTGAAGACGTTAGTTCAAGTTTGAACAACGGGCTTAGACTTTTAGACTTATTCCAAAAGCGTAAGCTAGTGAAAGTAAAAATAAAGTTTTTATGGAATAGAGATGATTTCATGACCGCTCTCAAATGAATATAACATATATATATACATAAATATAGACCGTTCTTATAGAGCAGTCTTCCAGTGTGAGGCTGACTGGCTGCCACAACCCCATTAAATGGTGTGAAATATTTGAGAGAACTCGCGACCTCGACATCTCGGATGGCAGAATTGAAGCAAAGGTTCAAAAGACTATAAAATAAAAACTGGCGAGCGGTGGCCTTCAGTACAATCGCTTTTAGAAAATTTGAGTGCTGCAATTTGAAACTTTTACTAAGTTCTGAAGACGATAGTTCATTTTTCAAGAATTCTTTCCGTTGAGAGAGGGTTTCATGTTTGTATTGACCAGAGGCTGCAAATTATTCTATCCTCGACTTATATTGAGGTCGCGAAATTTAAAAACAAATTATATCCTGTCGTAGTCGTGTTTTCTTCCTAGAATTTCGTGTGAAGCGGAATCTATCTTGTGATGCATAGTGAAGAACATGAATTGAGCTAGATTTGGACAGCTTGTTGAGTCAGAATTGGGGGCATATTTAATGTCGTTTTTCTAAAAGTAATTAATGAATAAAACTGTTGTCGTGTGACGAGAGGACTGTCCCTTCCATTTCATAAATGGGAAGGGTTTTCAAAACGGTTCCCTTATTTACGGGATGACATTCATCATCAATACTTTTCAAAACTGTCGTCTGTAAAAACTTCCCTTCGCAGATTTCTTTGAAAAATATCTGGTGATTATTTCTTAAAATCAAATGGCCAACAATCGATAATTTAAGAGATAATTTCACGAGTCAAATTCTTTTATAGTAAAAATGGTGCTTGCTTTCTTTGTTGACCTGATCTCCGACAAATTAATTTATTAGGCAATAGTGTCCAACATTCCCAGTGTGCCCCATTTAAGCAACCGCATAAGTGCACTTCAAAATAAAATACAATTTACTGAAACAAACGTGAAAATTACCCTAAATAATTACAAACAAAGAAATGAGGCACTCTTTCAATCGGCATAAAATGAATTGTGAAGAGTTTCCTCCCTATTTTTTACTTCTCGTTTCTCCCATTCTGTAGTAATAAGTACTGCTTGCGAGAGTTACTGAAAAACTTCTACAGTATTAAAAATTAGTCTTCACGAAAATATTGCAAAGCAAAATAATATCATTACCTAACCAGTGTAAATTTAATAAATGAAGTATTAGACTAAAACGAATTGAACATAACAACTTCATTCTATCATTGTTACAGTACTGAGAGTAGAGCAATAAGAAGCTTTTATACTGAGAAGCTTAAATACTGCTGCTCAAAACAAACTAATTGAAAGTTGTTCGTAAATACAGCTTTCTGAATCAGAATACGCGATTGTAAATGTCTTGTTTTAGTTTTACATTCTACGCACAAGCACCCATCGTCACACACACACTGCGTCTACAGCGTGGGTGATTTGGAACATAATTATACACAATACTGTGTGCGTCTCGAGCATGAAAAACTGACACATGACAAAAATATTATCTCTCTAACGTTTCATAATTCAATTTTCATTGAACATTAACGATTCTTCTTTTGAGTTTGAGTTTGATTGTAAGTGCTTGCTGCGAAGCCCGTTAAAAGCCCACACAGAAGAAATTTAATAACCAAACCGCTTTTTCGTGCCAGGCACTCGTTTAATTGAGAAATGTGAAACTGCATGTGTGCTCTACTTTCTCCTGCGTAATTCATAGACTCCTACCAGTGCAACTGATACTGTCTTGCTCAACAGGTTACTATGTAGAACTCGGCTAGAGCGACAGCATGGTCTACCATGAGCGACAGTGTTTCTATGAAGTCCAATGTGGGCCTTCACTGGAACAAATTTTCAACACAAACGTCTAATTTAGAAGGGACTGCTCGGCATCTAGTGACATCGAAATTTTTGCGCGCATTCTGCAGTTATTTTTTTTATTCGCACGACTGCACAAGCGTGCTTCCCTGCTTGCGAGGGACGCCTTCGCGCTCTGCAGGTCACGACTTCGTCGCGCTCCAGCTTCTGCGCACGTCGGCATGGCAGCTGCAGGCAGGTGGCGGGGCATCTGTCGCGCGTCGGACGCGGCTACCTCGTGAAATTATTGCCCGAGTATATGTAACTTGAATTTTGCTAAGTAACTTTAAATCGTGTAGTACAAATACGCTTGTAACTGGATATTTTGTAGTGTCTTTAATAATGTTGCAACTGTAAGTCGCCATAGCGACTATGGTTGACACTATTTAATTCTTTTAAATACGACTTCATGCATTCGGGCCGCTCAATTTTAACTGCCATTATAAATTTCATTGCTGTCGATTTTTATCAACTTTTGTCCATTGTTAGTATCTCCTCACAGCTTTATCACCATCACAACTTATCTGAGTCTGTCATAACAATACTGAGACCCTGTTCTTCCCCAGCTGTCTCACTGTTGTTGTGATTGCCAAAGTTCTCCCTGCAAGAGATGGCATTTAGAACAAACATCTCACAACGCTTGATGTCAGTCCGGCCTGATCCAGTGACAGCCAGACAAACTTGTCTCTTTACTGTCCGGGCTGGCGCGCGTGACCGAGCTGTGACCTGGCGGATCTGACGCTTCTGTTCTATAATACTTTTGGCCATCAATTGTATAACATGATTTCACACTATCGAAAACTTTATGTAAAAATGGCGCTTGAGTTCGGGGTTTAATTACGAGAGGAATTAAACTGTAAGTTGGTTGCGCAATAGCACAGAATTAAAATGTTGAATTTTGGTTTGGAAATGCAGCACAGGATGTAACTGAAGACATTCAGTCACGGAAAATTGAGCGTTATTCATCTCGACAAACTTAGGTCTGATTGGAGATGCTTCGAGTAATTCAGAATTTAGTTGAGTGAAATTAGGGCAAAAAAGTAATGTTTCAAATTCATTTACGGATTTTTTCTTTGAAAACAATGCAAAATTTTACTCTAACGTACAAATTTGCTCAACTCTAGGAACAAAGAAACGGATTCGATGACTTGTTCAAAGACCTGAAAAAAGAATGAAGGATAGTTTTTGCAGGAAACGTTTAACTATTTCAAAAATGTATCCACAGAAGAAATTAAAATTTTGTAGAATGTTTTTCAACTAATGCCGGTGTTATGGTAAGAACTGGCATGGTATGGCACTCATATGCAATCAATAAAAGTTGTTTTCCCGAATACTATTCAATCGAACACTCAGCTATCAATTTCCATTGATTTGACATCATAATGTGAATTAATTACCTCATAACAGTTGAGATTTCTCAGCATTTATTAAAATATAGTCAAATGAAATTACATCACAAATTAAGCTGTGTTACCATCTGATCTAGTTGATAATACGCCCAACTGTGCCCTGATCTTTATCTAAGGATATGTCTCATTATTTGCTTGCAATCGACATGGAAAATTCATTGTTCATACGCTTAAATACACTTAATGCTACCTCATTGGAAAATGCTCTTAATTTTTCAGGCTTTTACTAAAATTTTTGACAAACAAGAGCCGCTGTTTACTGTTTATTGTTAGTGTGTCAAAGAATTTTAGGAATCATGAAAAATTTTAATTTTAAAATAATTACTGGAATAATAAATTCAGCTCTTCTTCAAGCAATAGGTATAGAAGCGCCTTCACACAAAAACTGAAACAGTTTACGCTCAAAAACAACTTTTCAAAACTCCACGGTGTCGACACCACATTTTGAAGTACTCGTAAACTTTAGTTCATGTAGTGGTTCAGTGGTTAGCTTAACGCTCCGTTTCCAATGCAAAGATATTTTCACAGAGTAAAAATAAGGGATATCCTAGTAAGGGCTACGGAAAATTGGGAATCTATGCATGAGATGTGTTCCTACACAGGATACATTGTACATTACGAAAAATTAGGGAAAGGTGAGGAAGAAAAAACGAGAAAGGATAGCGAAGATGGTATGAAAACTAAAAGAAAGCAATATGAGCATGAAAGGTAGAATTCCCGAAGGTCTATTTATTGCTTCGGTAACGCAACAGTATCCACTTGGCGGTGCCAGTCACCCTAACGTAGGAAAAACAAACTTAACTAACTTAAATCTAGTGCTCAACCAATTTCACCTTAGAGATCTTGATTAAGAAGTCAATGAATTCTACTGATAATCATGAAGTTAACTTCTGTGTCACAGTTCAATTTATTTGGATATCATAGCGTATTACTACAAAATTTAATTTATACCAAAAATTTACTGAAGGAAAATCGTGAATTTAAGTTACCCGTCCAGGAATATATGATATGCCTCAGGGCACATTTTGAGCTAATATTTCTCGTGCACGATATATTCATGAACTAATGGATGGTTTCTCAGATGTGACTGAACCTTTTGATTTCGCTGAAAAAATTAAAAACTTCCTCCATTGTTGCAACGGTTCAAAGCGACTAGATGGTTCATTTTCTTTAAATTCGTTGTTTAATTCTATTTTAGTGTTAGACTTGCTAGCCATAGCAAAGGGGATCTCAAAATAGCGAAGAAAAGGGACCATTTAGTATAGACTGTGCACTGGGAGTGATTTCACTCAGAATAGCCTGCGCATGAAGATAACGAGTTAGAAAGGATGAGGATTAAAATACAAAGAGTAGATAAGAAAGAAGGCATGAAAGCTAAAAAAATAAAGTGGACAAGAAAGAAAGCAGCCCTCAAGGTCTTTCTATTGCTGAGGTAATCTAACAGTATTTGCGTGGAGCACCTGCAGTTTAAAGGATGAGTGACTCATGAATGAGTACAACTTGGCCCTTAGAATGTCACACTTATCAGCTCACGTGCGTACGAATTTGATATTTTCGCAGAAATTCATGAAGATATTTAAAATGTTTTTAGGCAATCAAACGAATTTAACTTACAACAAATGTTATTCTTTGAAAATCTACGCAGAGACGCTGGCGGAACAAGTTAATGTATGATTGCGGCCCATAAGAGGGTTGTTATTAATGCAACATACTTCATTACATTAGTGAAAAGTATGGCAGACATAAAACACTAAAACTTAAGGTTTAATTTTCAACAGAAAGTAATTTAAAAATGCTGAAACTAATTGAGTCTGCGATTTACCTGCAAAATTGCTTATACCCGTAGCTAATTTTAACGATCAAAAATAACATTAGATAGAAATACGCTTACAGATATTTTCTTAGATTTTTACTCTGATGAAAACGTGTCCTGGCTTTTATTATTGCCTGAACATCTAAAATGTCTCGCCTAACTGTTGGAAAGGAAAATAACTCAATCCATGTTCTTATTCTTCTCGAGACAGGTGACAAGTGTCACATTGTTTAATTATTACCGACACATGCGATGAGTATCACGTTGTTGAATTATTCCTGAAGCAGGTAACGAGTATCATACATGTTAATTATTCCCGAGATCATTAAAGTATGCCACGTTCGATGGCCTCTAAGGAGCTTAAGTCACTCAAGCCAACTGCGCATTTCCTACTCTGAAATATCCCTTTGAAATAGAGTGAATACTTAAAAACAAAGAAGAAGGATATGTCATTCATCAAACAAAGGAGTACAGCATCAATATAAGTTGAAAACATTTCCTTGACATTGTCATTCGATGGGTGCATTTAAATTTTATTCCGCCATGTACAGCTTCATGCACCAACAAAAGCAACAATTTTAGCACTCAACTGGCAACACAGGGACGTTGAGTGTATGACCTGATGAATTGAACTATGATAAAAAAAATTCTGCTTTTCCCATTGATACTTCCTGCACTAACAGCTGATTCATTCTAGAGTCAGAAGTTCCCAAAATATCTTGAACCATCCCAAGTCCATCAATGTCGTAGAGAGAAATGGTCGCAAAGACAACCTAGCCGACATTCGGAAACATCATACAAAAGAATACCATAAATCATTAAGCTGGAAAATATCCTCAAATTGATGTATCCTCAAATTTTGAAGCATCCTCAAACTAAATATTTCCACAAGTTTGATGACTCGTATGCAAGTTTTCGATACTTCATAGGTTGATTGATTTTCCTTGAGAAGCTTTCTTAAACTCACGAATACAATGAGCGTTCGAACACTATCTTCAGTAGCTGAAATCATCATCGTTGGAGTACACGAGCCGCCACCTGGAACAGGACCAGCGGCAGTGATAGCTGTGGCAGAGATGCTGGAGTGGCTGTCGATCTGCCAGCAGACGCTGTTGCTAGCTCATCGTCTTCTTCAATTTCTTCGTAATCATCACCAAGAGATCCGTACGCATTGTCATTGTACTAGTTGCCATTAACTTCGTTGTCCGAATCATCATTGTAATACTCAGCAAGGTTTCTTTCATTATTATAACCAGTATCTTCGTCAGAGTCTGAATCATCTTGTGCACCATAACTGTCGTTGTCATCACTATCTGCATCAACATTGTCATCATTATCGCTGTCTGAATCATCCTAAGCGTTTTCTTGACTGCTCAAATCATCGTTGTCACTATCGGAGTCTTCTGCATTATTTCCATACGAATCACTGGATTCATCATTATCAGTGTCGTAGTCCTCAAACGTTTACTAAGTAGATTTATTGCTTCCATTGCCTTCATCCTTCTCTGTTGCATTCCAATCATTGTAGTCTTCGTCTGAATCACGGAAGTTCTCAATATCACTGTCAGGATTTTCTTTTGTATCTTTTTCGTACATGAAATTGCTAGTATGTTCCTAACTTTGACCACTTTTAGCAGAGTTCACTTCATTTCCATCTCCATCTTCATCACTGTCGGTGTCTTGGTCTAACGCGCCATCATCATTAAAGTTAACATATTCATAAACATTTTGAGCTTCATCAGAGTCGTGCCAAACTTTGTCAATGTTATTCACAGCTCTTTATCTTTCTTAATAAGCCATCTGTTTTTATCTGTTGCCAACGTCGGTTTTAATGCTACTCCTATTCTTCCATCTTTTTTCGCCTGTTCCATTGGGCATGGAACTTGGGGTCTTTTCACTTATTTCGTCTTCATTATATCTTGTCCCGCGGAGTTTTTTTTAGATATTCTTGTTATTTCTTTTCTAGAACTTATGGCGAATTTTATCTGATCTACGAAATTCTGCTTCATCTTCTTGGTCTTCTTCAAAGTTTTCACTCGGTTTCTGCTAGCTTTTAACTGAGCTAGTTTCGTTTTATGGTGAATTCGTTATTCCACCTTAGTGTCCTGCACATTTTATGCTGTCATTTTACACTGCTGAATCATTCGTAGATTGCGCTTATGATTTTTCGTTTTCTCTGTGAGCAAATTGTCCTTCAACATTTGATTATACCTTTTCTTGGGGTGGATCATAATGTACATGAACAGCTTCATCATCATCACTGAACGAATCTTCACGATCAGAATCTGATTCTTCGTCGCAGTCCGAGTCACTGCTCCCTAGGTCGCCATCGCTCTCATCCTACAGGCTGTCGTGACTCACGTCGCCGGTCGCACAATCCTGGTGCCCAAGATGAGAGTGTTGGTCTTCGCAGGCCTTGCCTGTCAGCAACCTAGCACGGTATCCGCTGTCACTCGATTGATCTTCATCTTCGTCTTATTCCTCAGTTTCACAGTCGTCGTCTACATTTCGTTCGTCATTGTAATCTTCTTCGTTGAGGGCATTGTCGACAACATTGTAGTCCTCAGCATCGGAATCATCATCACTGCTAGAAGAATCTTCAGTATCGCTATCGCTACTGCTCTCAGAATTTTCATCGTCCGAGTCAAAATCGTCGCTATCGGAGCCTGACTCATCTTGGTCAGAGTCAGAATCATAGTTTTGATTATCACTCTTCGCGTCACTTGGGTCTTCAGAGTCATTACTGCGTCCGCATTCCTTCGTATCATCTTCACTGCAATCATCATTTTCAAACTCGTCCCTCTGTGATGCTTGATCCTCCTCCATTTAAGTATCCTGTGAGGCTGACTTTTCTACATTTTCTTGCTCACTCTGTGCTCGAACGGCAGCTGTTTGCTGGTCATTGTCAGACACTCCCGCAGTAACGAGTGGTTTAAAGACTGGTCGGTTCTCCAGTGCTTTCCCGATGTTGGGTTGAAAAAAATCTTTATGTTCATGATAATCTCCGAAGCCTCCCTGCTCCCTTGGTGTTACCTATAGTTAACGAATTGCATCACTACCAGGAGCTCTATGATCTGAAGCATATACACCCATTTTGCGTGTCCTCCCAGGGTGTAATCGATTAAATTTGTGCAATAACCTAAATGCTCGTTCGTTTCTAAATTGTTTATCCCTCGCATTTGTTTCTTATCGAGAGAACGCACTTGGTTGTTCAGTCCTTTGTGCTGTGCCGTTTAACCGAGTCAAATTATCATGTTTGCAAAAAGTCAGGTTCTTGCTAGGGTTGTGGGAGCAGGAAGGTGAAGTTGCGTTCCCTGATGGGATAGAGGTGACGCGCTTCTATGAATAACTCTTGTTTTCTTTATTCAGTTGGGCTTCGTTGACGGACGGTGCTTCATTCTCTTTCATTAAATTAGCATTCAGTGTGTTTTTCTATTTTGAGAGAGATTTCTCTATTTCGCCTCCTGTTCCCGAATCATTTCCTTCGGTGACCTCATTATTAGATGAAATTTTCTTTTTTGTGCTTTGTTTTACCTTCTCCAATCCTTTGTCATCGGGCTGGGCATTCATCAACCATTAATGCAGCTAGGGATAAGGGTTAGATTAGTTCATAAGCGTGGTTTGAAAAAATCTATTTCTTTCTTCTTCTACGACTAGAAACTACCCTTTATTTTTAAGATTGTCAATCTGACCATCATCTTAACGCGTCCTGTGCGACAGCTTTTATCGAGCTATTTGCCTCGCAGCTGCAGCAACCGCTTTCTATCTCCCGGTTTTCCGTTCTTGAACTGCAGCAAAGACTGTAGCGGACAATAGAACTGTAAGCCAAATTAAAGCTTTCAATCTCATTTTAAATAAATGGATTTTGAATCTCCTCTTGAACGATCAACTCCTGTTAACGTTGAGATAATGATAATTGAAGAGTACCAGAGGAAAAGTTGACACAAGGCGTTGAAATTTCTTTCGAACAAATATTTTAGGACCCAGACTCTGAGTTCATTTGCTGTTGGTACGCGTAACCTGGATACGGAACCACGTTCTGAAAAATAAAAACGCACTATCTTCCTTACCGAAAATAAATCTTCCTTACCGAAAATAATGAGCATTACTGATGTTTTCGTATTTCACTTATCTTGCAAGGTAATTTGTTCGTGCTGTTATACAACAGTACATTTTCATTTATCTCTGCATTATCAATAACCTGGATGTAATTTTTTTTAGAATCACGAATTTCGTACTCACACGATTATTCATCAGCGTAAATGAAATTTGCACTTGAAATTTTTCTATTTTTTGAAAGAGAAACTCTGTGTATGAAATTGTTATTAACTCAAAGTCAATTCCCAGCGATGTGATGTAAAGAGATTGTACTTAAAATATCTATCAAAATGTGGTAAACCTAGCGCAATGCACACGTATATTTATAATTAAATGAAATTATTCATCAAGAATCCATGTATGAATTAAATTATAACGCAGTAAATACTGTATAATGGGAAAAAATATCAAAGCGAGCTCCAACGTTAGTGTTCTATCATATAATGTGGAGCACGGCTCACACCAACCAGACTAAAATGAAACAAATACTATATGATTTGACTTACAGGCGTATATCAAATCACGCTCCCAAAATTACCTCTCTATCTGACGTGAATAAATGAAGTGCCTTTTAAAATTGGCTTTTCCTTGCTAGAATGCAACATTTTTGGAAGGCTGTGATTATGCTTGCTCTTTTGCACATAGCAATCTGAGCAGCATGCTGCAGCAGTATATGATTCTTCTTGCGTAAGGTTGATCTGAGCAAGCGTAGGTTCTGTCAGGGCAACAATATGTGAGAAAGCGAATGACATTGTATTAAGATCAATAGCTCAATTTAATCTTTATCATTCAAGTATTGAAGTTACGTGAACGATGAAAGTTCTTTTCAGTGGCACCAATGTTTGGTTTACATAAGTAGAGAAATGAGTCTTCTAGGGACGTGCTTTTTCCTTTTTCCTGGTGAACAGTGATGATATGCATCTCATAAAATTAAGAATAGTATGCAACACAGACATGTTCGAGATGCAAGACAACACAGACAAGAGCAAGACATGCAACACAGACAAGACGAGGTTCAAGTAGTCGTAATTTCATCAGTATCATGGATACTCATTTGATCAGCATCAATCATTCTCGATCGGAAGTCCCCTCCTGCTTTTTGGTTTAGAAGAGAACATTTGCTGCAATGAAGCTCATCAATATCGTCACTTTAGCGTCTGCGAGTTGCAGTAGTGTGCTCGCATTCTTCATGGCAGGTTTACTCGCAGCAACGCTGGGCATCAGAAATGCTGGGGAAATGCATGGATACGGCAAGGAAATAGTGTTGCTCGTGCCAAAGAAGCCAGGCGTGCTTAAATCGCATGAATTCTTCCCTCATTTTGACATTTTCATCTATCAAGCTTTAGCTAAATTTGACTAAGTTGTTGATATGGAACTCTTTGGACAAGTGTCATTTCATCAGGTTCGTATCCACCGCAGCCGCTTCAATTACCAAGTCTACTAACGATGTGGCGAGTACTGGACCGAGAACTACCTCGAGGACAAGCAGCTAATTCTTGGATTCCCAGGTTCGCGTTTCCAGGACGATGTTAACAAGCCCATTGTGCGAGGCAACATTTGCAGCATCCCCAGTCTTGGCTACTACCTCGACATCAACCCTGTACCCTGGAAACTAAAGTGCACCGGCTACTACGATGAAAAGTTGCAGTTTGTCAAAGATTCCATTCAAGATCTTTTGGAAAACAACTGGATTGATGAACGAACTCAGTCGCTCACAGTAACTATGACTTTCCGTTAGATAAATAAAAAGTTTCTATACGAGCTCTCCGTCACGTACGAGCGAATCGTTTTAGACAGACTGGTGCAGAAAATCAATTTCCGAGCTTTAGATAAAGATATGTATGTGGTCGTGCTGCCAATTCTACAAATTGTCGTATTTTCTGTGATGTGCTTTTTGGATTTTTTCAACGCATGCGCGTAGATTTTGAAAAACTGTTATAAGAAGAACAATTGTTTGAGTCTGTTTCTCTCCGTTCATGTAGTCAACTTACTCGCCGATATTTTATTAATCGGTGCGTTTGTAATTTTTCTGATGTACGGCAATAAATATGATAAAATGTTTTAAGAACTCGACAAAGCGTAGGAAAATTACTTGAATGGCACTTAATGTGATGGAAATTTCGACGTGAAATTAATCAATTACCACGGCACGCATGTTGGGATTCCTGATATTTCTGAATTTCAATGGGTGTTCATGTGGGTGAGCGTAATTTCAGTTTTTCTTTCATTCGGGAAAATCATCGCATAAAGCTGGTACCCCACAAGAGTTGTGTAGAAGTTGCTAGTGGCCATACGGAGGGCAATCCTGAAATCGTTCACATTCTCGGTGCTGGTGACGCTCGTGGTGGCCGTCCTGTCGTCTGCTGCAGCGTTCACGCACGGCTCCGACAAGCTCTTCATGCCCCTCTACTCCTCAGTGAATTCCGTCTCGTCCCTCCTCATCGGAGAAGCAGGTGCCTTCCAGCCGAAGAGCAACGATGACATGCTTGACTACTTCCTATATTTCAGCTTCACTTTCGTTGTGATGTGCACATGCTCGGAGTTCTTTATCGAGTTCATTCTGCAGGCGAGTAGCGAAGTCAAAGAGGAAGAAGAATGTGAATAGGTAAAAGATCAAGAGAGAATGGAAATAGAGCCTACAAGATCTCACGCTGTTTCGCAGATGGAGAATGAAAGTGGCTCCTCAAGTTTTGTTCATTCAAGTAACTGACTATTCATGCCGAAGGGTCTTTCATATCGACTAAACGGGTACGCGTCACACAATGAACTCTCCTGGAATACATTCTTCATTTATTGCACTCCAAACTACTCAATAAATTACAAAATTTTTGCTACGACTGTTCATTGACCAGAGGTTTCCAATTCCTAAATTAAATTATAAATCCCGATTCCTCAATGCCTGTGACTAATCTACTTCCTCATTTCAGAGGAGCTCCTCCCTTAGATATGAGCTGCAACTCGGCCCTGATTCCTGATCATAAGATGTCTTTTTTTGTTCTCTGTGGGAAGCACAATGGTCATGAAAACCAACAGAATAGTTTTGGCTAAATTATCACTTAGTTTTGATGTGGTTAACATCGAAATATCGTTCATTAATCTTCTCAATCAGGTGTCTGTTTTTTTGGTAACCTCATGTACAACTAATTTACATGTTGTAGTTTCACCAACACTCAATCCTTATTGTTTCCTACTTGCCTACACCAGCAAGAATGCTTTACAAAGCTGGTTCTAGTATCGGTTGAGGTTTCGGAATGAGCGAGGAACTCGTTGACTAACATCAATTTGAATGAAGCCAATCCCAAGATAGCTCGCATGCACCACAACCTCTACGAGTCAGTTTAAGTTCTGAACTTTGATTCACAGAGCAGTAATTCAATCGCTACTAACTCTAAGACAGCGGATACCTCAAATGCTAGGGTTGTAATCAGGTGATAAAAAAGTGACATGACCATAAGCTATAATAAAGCAGGCATGCAATTAACAGTTGAGCGTTTACACAGTCCAAGGGTACCATTGTAACATACCGGCCATTCGTTCGACATACCCTGAAGTTGAAATCAGCGGAGGTAACATGCTAAGCTACAGTCTTGGGGTCATTGTGTGCATTTATAAAGAAGGAAATAAAACCAAAAGTTCCCGTTCAGCCCTGGTGAGGTGTGTGAGTGCATGTTGTCGTTCCAGCTAAGTTATCATATTCCGTAACATTCGCCACCAAATCGCTTTTCATAAATAGTTACTGATCCAAGTGAGATATTGCAAAAACCCCCTTTTTAAAAAAAAATAAGAGCACCGTGTTTGAATGATGAATTTTGAACATATGACTTTCCTTGCTAAAGGCAAGCATTTAAAACTACAAAGCTTGGTGAACACTTGCGAGTTTTAGATGAGTATCGGCTCGAGTGGCGATATCCAAACTATCATTTGGTCATTATTTCTAACTCATTAAAACATAAAATGGCATATTTCTTTTATTTGGGAAATTCGAACTAAGCCTCTACTTCCATTATGGCTCATTGAAATAATTTGACTAAATGTGACAGTTATCCAATAAACAACTTAAAAAATTTTCTTCAAAATTTTTGCAAGTAAATTAATCTACGGCATTTTGTCTCCTAAATTGGCGAGAAATCGTGGTGTATAATAATAATAAAAAGTAGGCACATGCCCTCACATTTCAACTTGAACATCACATTTGCTTAGACGTGAACTCATACAAGTCTCTCCTACCTGATGACAGAAAACGGATCGCCTACGGGAAGCAATTTTGAGCAACACGAGAGAGCAGAGAGAAAATATTGAAGATTCATCGATTTGGGGATAGGTAAACACAATCTTTGGCGCAAATGACATGTGATGTTGGTGGATGTCCGTGACTGACGTATGAGGACGACGTTCTAAAGCTTTTCCACAGGTCTGTGACTTTTCTCCCTCAGACGCGCTTGGTTCTGATCATGTAACCCTTATTGTAAAACTTTCCTGTAGATAACATCCGTCAGCTAACGTCAGTCAAATAACGCCATCAAGTATTCAAATATTGCTTGATTTTAGCACGAATTTCCAGTGTATTCTCACATCAATACTTGAAGTGAAGTAGAAAAGCGTGCTTTTTGAAGTAAACAAGGCCTCAGACTGTTCCAACGTGGCTCACGCACAGCTCTGAGGGACTGTTACACAATTTTCATGAAATTTTCGAAACCTTGTGGAACGATTCCGTATCAAGGACTCTACCGTTAATTTCCATGGTCTGAATAAACATAACTACTTTTGATCAACTTTCAAACTGAATTGGGACTTCAGATTAATTATTGAAAAAACTAATGAGCTAGTTCAATTACTTATCACACCAGGTTTATGGGTTGACTTATATCGTGCGCCGTTTCATTAATCAACACATGTGCATGTTTTCAGTTTTTATTTCTTTCAGTAATGCATTTAGTCCCTAAAGCCACCAGGCTGCGCTGCAGCTGCAGTTCCTCGCCCCTCCAGACCATCACTGGTATTCTAGTAGACCAAGAGCTTCACTCAAAATTATACAATTATTGCTAATCTACACTTGATTTAATGTGAGAATTATTCGAAAAAGATTGATTCCTAATAAAGTGTTAAGCTTAGACACCTATATACAATCAATGTGGCTCTGATGGGGTTATTTATACTAGCTGGACCCGTAAAAAATAATGTTTTTTTCTAACTTGAATAAGCTAACCTATCTGATCCTAACCTATTCAAACCTAACTTATTCTATTCCTAACTATTCTCCAAATTTATCCTAAATTGACTTGTTTTACTTAATCTAACTTAACCATCAATCATTTACTTATCGGACAACATTTGACGGAATAGCAATTGAAGGTATGGAGCTACTTAAAACAAGATGATTCGCAAAGCAGCGAGTAAAAATTTTCGGCGCAATGAATTCCGTCCAATTATACGAACATGGATGACACAAGAAAACTTGTTAGAGACAATGTTCATCCTACACACACATTCGTAGAGCTATTTTCATTGTTTTTAAGTTTTCAAATGTATATGATAAAAATTTGAAACACATCACCCTTTTCAGCCAACTTCCGTAACATAGGCGAACAGTTGACCGATACTTGCAAGTAGGATTTTATCCAGTGATGATTGCTGATCCAGTGAAAGGTAAACGCTCGGAGGAAAGGAACACAGTACGTAACCAGATAGCTACTCTTTCGCTTTCATAAATTTATTCAAAATTTTAAGTCAATTTAAATTATTTTAGCTTCATTATGCATGCTATTTATGGGTTTGTCCCTATGTCTCTATCCTTGAGGGTCGAGCTTTCACTTATAACACCGGCAGAAATCATAATTATTATAGTATTAAATTAGTAAGTTTAAGACTCTGCCCACAACAAAGCAAAAAGACAGGATAATTTGGGATGGACTGTAAAAAAGGGAAATCTAAGCACTATGTGTTTTCCCACACATGATACCCTGGGTATTAAAATGGCTAGGTAAGAAGAAAGACGAAGAAAAGGAAAAAAAGGAGATAATGAAGAAGGCATCTAAACTGTAAGAAGTAAAGAAAGAAGTTCCAAAGCCAATCGATAGGTTAGATAACCTATCACTGGAGCCGCCAATCTTCATCGCATAATATAGACAAACCATGGTAACCCAAACCTATTCTCTATCCTACGCCTCCCGAGAGGAAGCACAAACTACGCTTTCAATAACTTCATTACCGAAAATTTGTTCTCGTTGTTGGGAAGATACGATAATTTAGAATGATACGATGTGCGAAAAATTTTCCCTGAGGTTTTCACAACTCTTCTCAGAAAAAAATATCACCTTCTGAAGAGCAATATTATGCCTTTGATTTTAAAGATTCAAGGTCGTCCTCAGGGAAACTGGTATCATCGGGTGAACTGTTCAAGTGATGTTAGGTTAGTAGGAAATTCCTGATTAGCTAAGACGTGATAAGTAAGTTGAAGATACGTAAAGATAAGTTAGGTTGAGTGAAGTTAGATTGTGTGAAGGTAGGTGAGGCTAGGATAGGTTGGGTTAGGATAGAATAGGTTTTATTTTTCAAGTTGAAAATAAGTTAGGTGATTTCTGTTGCAAAAAATAACTTATATTTTGAGGGACCCAGGACTGGCTAGATTAGGGTAGGAAAGGTTTCACTAAATAAAATAGGGTGGATTAAGATCGGTTTGTATGTACTAACCTAGGTTATGAGATTCAAAGTGAATAAATACAGTGTTCTCACGGATCCGACTACATAGTTTGTTATTTACGATGCAAGGCGTGACATATGCGCATAGAAGGCTAGGTACAAGAGAATTAATAGATAGGTTGTTGACTGTGCAAAGCAGCAACGCAACTTCAGAAACGAAAAAATTAAAGAGCCTCTCAATCACAATCGCTCGGAGGCGTACAGTAGGATAGGCAATAGGCTTAGGTTATTGAGTTAGTTTTGTCCATCCTGTGCAATGGGGACTGTTCTTAGGGGAGGTTACCTAATTATGACTTTCGTCTTTCCCCCCTCCATCTTCCCCTTTTTTTCTAGTTTTCATAACTTCTCCGCTATTTTTTTGACTATTCTTCCTCTTCCTTCCTTCGCAGTTTGTGTGTTCAGGGTCTCCTGTGTGGGTACACACCTCGTGCATAGATTCCCCGTTTTCTACTAAATCCCTTTCCTTTGCAGAAACATCTTTGCAATAAGCACGAAGCCTTAGACTATGATTCAATTACTCTCTACCTCAAAATATTGACCATACGCGCCTGTTGTCTTGCATTATTACCAAACAAATGAATCGCCAGTATGGCGGCAGTTCTTCTTAAGTTTGAATCACAACAATATTTGCATAGGAATTTTATTTGTAGATTGCCAATGTAGCAATAGGAGAAAGAGAACATATGTGTGAACTCGCACAATGATACCTTTACAGTGACTAGGGAAAACTGTGAGATTTCTCGGTTTCTTGGTTTCACTTGACAGCCTGCGCTGGAGAGCCAGCTGCAGAGCGCAAGATGGCATCTGTTAATTGACGCGACTGCTCATGGGAGGCGCACACGCACGCCTCCAGCAGGCGTCTGCCGTGCGCGTGCGTGCTCCGTACGCCCCAGCTCCGCGTCCACCTGAGTGGCTCATTGAACGTATTAACACTTTGACCGCAACGTGAGCCACCAGTGGCCACGGAGGCCGATCGATCAGTAGGCACAAACTAAATTTTCATATGTTCTTTATTGAAACTAAATGAAGGCACGATCCAGTTCATGTTTACTATTTTCAAATTGCTTACCACAATTTACTTTAAATATGAGTTGAATATTGAACTTCAATTTAACCAATTGCGGTCAACGTGTTTACCGCCAGGATTCTCATAAATTGAGAATTGAATGCCTTTATCATTTCTGATACATTGTTACACAAAAAATTTAAAAGTTTACAAATTAGGTAATGGTTAGGAAAATTTTAAAAGCGCATACGAAACAAGAAATAGAATGTATCTTAGTTAGGCTTTTAGTTTATAGAACTCAAAGTTCTTAATAAGAAAGGTTAATTAATTCTTTTTACATGCAAAATAAATGTTCTTGTAAACTACTTTCTTGTAAATAAAGGTAAATTAACATTAACACTATATCAAGGTGGTCCTTTTTATCAGGAACTTCATTTTAAAAGAGAAGTATTCATTAGCGGGGTGTGAGCCCGATAGCTTTATTTAGGGGAATGAAATGATTCTTCTAATAATGCATCGAATTTCATTGTTGTTCATTTATATGACCTTTGTGGGCAGGAGTTAATATTTTATTTCATCTACATTCAAATGGCAGAGCACGTGTGAGCTGCGAAACTCAAAAGTTATACCTTTCAGTTGGTTCACCTGGGCAAGCACTTTGTTCTTGCCTTCATGCACCTGCAGGAAGGTCTATTTCAGGGAGTCATACAAGTGTGTCACTTGAGGGAGAGTTGGAACATACGAGACAATTCAGTTCAGAGATAAGATGAATTGAAGAATCCTAGACGTGTCTAGCAGAGGCATCTGGAGGGCTTAGAATGTTGAACACATCAACTTGGAGCGCCACAAGCCGATGGTAAGCCCACATGTGATGATTAAATGACCTGATATCAGATTATGTTTCAAGCAATTGAAAAATTTAATATCACAGGATATTCTTATTGCTCCAGTACCAATTAGCTGCGTTGGAAATTGTTTGAATGGCACTCATTTTCTGAGACGTAAAGTTTCTGTCGTTTGTTGTACGGAAATATTTTGCTCTAGCCTCTTCATTGAACATAACAGACGTAACGGAGATTGTATGGAACTGATGTGCTCGTACGTTTTTGGGAACATAAGGTAAAATAGAGAAGTTCTGAATAGAATGAAGAAATTGGATCTTTCACTCAAAAATTTAAAACGCTTCATTATAAGTCATTAAAGTCACTGCTATCTATATTTATGAGCATTGAAGTTACTAACTGTAATGGTTGCTTACATTTCCGCAGAGTTTCTTCACCACAGAAAACTTTCTGTCTTAGAACTACTCTTTCAATGGGTTACTTTATACTTCACATTTTCAATCCAATGCTGAGTTGGAAAATCGCTGAAGATATCCATGGATAAAGAATTTATCTTAGGTGTGAAAAATACATAGAGTAATAAATAATACACTTGTTATTTTAATTATGGAGGAAATATCTCCGTATGGCCATAAATCTTTCACCATTGACAGCAAAACATTTACTCGGTTCTAATCAAGCTGAGCACATCAGAGAGCTTTCAGACCAAGGTTCTTTGTTACCATGATAATATTTTTACATTTAAGCCCGCCTTTAAAATGTTCTTTAAGCCCTTAGAGCGAACGTGACTAAGGGATTATGCTAAACGTCCAATTATAATTAGTGCACACGGCCCGTCAAAAAAATGACAGGATTAGATATCGGACCTACTGAGCTTTAACATAGCTTTCCCATCACTTCCTATGTTATTCTATGGCTTTCCTATACTTTCTTAAGTCTCAACTGCTGACAGTCTATACAACCTAATCTAACCTACCAATACACGTGACATTCATTCAGACTCTGAACATGCTGAGTTAATACACCGAAAATTGTGAAGTTGATGAAGCTTGTATCACTGATACGCTCATCACCCGCTTTCGGCTGGTGGGTGTGACACACGGACAGACAGACGGACGGACGGACGCGGCTCTAATTGTAGTATATATAGAATTTTATTTTAACTTCTTATATTCATTGATGAAGGTTTGAGTGACAGATGACCCTCTCTTGACGAAGAGCAGTGCGCAATAGGTACTGGAGTAGTGATGACATTTCATACAGTAATTAGACCCTTTTATTTCCATCCCTGTTAACACTCAGTCCGAACGAGGAGATCTGCGTCTTGCAAGAATACAACATATGGTCTCAGCGTAAAACGAGCAGAGGTCTCTTGCCAACATAAGATTTTCTTTTAATTTAATCTATTTGCTATTTGTAAATCATTTTTATAGGCGTTTTCATTGTAGCGTATCTGGAATGGACTCACAATCATGTTTCGCTCAAGACGGCACATTTCGCGAACATGTTTCGCCTTGTTAACTCGCACCTAATTTACTCGGGGAAATTATTGTACTGTTATTTAATATTTTGCCTACCTGAGAATTTAATATTTAATAACATTTTGCCTACACGCCTTGTTATGTATAGGTGTTATTCCAGTGCTAACACTTGTGCATTAAAAATTTCCGCTGTATGCCCGATCGGCACAATTTTGCGTTGGTTGATCCGCAATTTGAGGCACAAATAGATCGATTCAGTTATTCGGCAACAAGTTCAAATTGTGTTACATTGCGCGGGTAAAGCAAGCTCAACCGTGGAGGAAAATTGCGACATTTTCCCAGGTGCGCAACAATATTTCCCAAAGGCAGGAATTTCGCGCTTGGTGTCTTACGTCCCGTAACGGAGCGGCACCGAAACGTTCCAGGCCATCGACGTTACGCAAGCACCAGCGGCGTAAGGCGTGCGTCTCAGTGTAACACTTCACTCAATGAATGCTATTTTTGTAGCTCTTCAAGGCGTATTTCTTCATCTTTAGGGTAATTCTCCACGAGGGGAGGGGTTGCCTACAACAGATCTCAACATGAAACGCTGCCTTGCTGCAGATGACGTGCTGCTATGTCATTACTCGACTGACGCTGAACGAGCTTTATGTACTCTGAAATGTTATTCTATATTCATGGTGTTAAACTATTCTCGCGATTATTGATTTTATTCAGAGGAGCAATAGCAATTCTAGCGGTAGTTATGACAGTTTTTACTTTTAATCTGTAATTCTCAGGCATTTATCATTCATTTGTAGACAGCTCTCTACAGCACACGAAACCAATGAGTAATCTTTCAGTGAAGCCCATTGTGTTCCAATAACTCCATATCAAAAGCTGCTGTTAAATTAAACTTCCATTAAAACCATTTTAATCCGCTAAAATAAAACTAGAAACGATTAAATTATGCATAATGGCCGGCTAAATTTGCAATTTTCTTTCCTCACAGATGCAGTTTCACTGCGCGCTTTCGACATGACCTAAAGGGCTGCCAGAGTGGCTTTTTTCTGGTCCAGATTCCAAAATATCGCTTAGTTTTATCCGTAAAAAGTCAAACGTGTTAATTTTACCTAGAAAACAGCCAATCCAATCACAACCTAGAAAACTGAGTGGCTGAAAAATTAACCATGGTCGTTGTTCGGTGAGCGGATTAGTCTTCTTTACTGATTACGTAACAAGTTCAGTGTTAGTTTTTCAAATTAGACAGTTTGGGGCATAAACTCGCCCCTAAAGATAATTAATGAAACTCAAGATTTAAAAGCTAATGTAAACTATTAACTGAAAGTAAAGCAGAAATAAATCATTGCTTTACTAACGGCAGAAATGACCAAGAATTTGGCGGCAAAATAAAAGTTTACTAGGTACATAACCTTGCTGAAATTTCTGCCTGAACTTCTTATGCTTCAGGTAACAAATTCTTGCAGTAAACTTAGGAGAGACGTGGCGTGCACAGCCGTCACGTGGGTCTCCAGAATGTTGATGAAAATATTCATTCTCGGGGGAATTTCTCAGTAGGAAAATTGAGAAATGCAACGGTACTCTTGACGAAATTACTCGTGCAATTGCTTGGGGCTTACAGTACCGTATCCAAATGTAATTATGTGGAAATAGTTTGGGCAAAAATGCATCGGACCACTTGAATAGTGGGCACCCTCGATACAACATTTCAAGGAATGGCACATCGACGTTTACCTAAGGTTTTATTGCAGCCTTATACAGAAGAATTGGACAATATCAATTGATGAAATACTTTGCTAACAATGAAAATACATGGAGCACCAGATCATAGTTCATAAAAATAATTACTTTTCCATAGTAATGCTCATTGATACAAAAAGTAAGAATATTCATATACTGTACTTAAACTAATCTAATTTAATAAGCAATTAAAATGATTTTAGCCAACTTTGTATCAGAATTATATAATCATACAAACTAATCTAATGCCATAATTTACACACGAAGAACAGGCTTTTCATTTGATTTCAACTCGAAAACTAGCATCCCTGTGATATTTGGGGCGCTTATTCTTCATGTGATCTAATTTATGTAACAAAGCATTCTGTTACACGTCTAATTTTTTCCTCATCAATATGTATTACATCAAAGTCTTGCTGTATTTTATGGAGCGCAAATTTTAGAGGCAGTTGTATTCGGCAGGTTGTGACTTAGCATTAAAGATTTTCATCAAAATATTCATTCAGGTTTATTTTGTACACCTATCACCTAAATGTTGTATCCTTGATCGCAGTCACATAATTACACAGTTCTAGAGTTGCCTAAGAGATAGAGTGATGCTGAAAATTGGTTGAATTGATAAGTAATGACACGAAATATCTCAATTTTACACTTATTAAAATTCCCCCGTAGAACCACTCTATGCTTCCTTCTGCATATTGACCTCATAAACTTCACCCTTATAGGCACCTGAAAGTCTGAAGGATCGAATTTGACGTCAAAAGTCTTCCCTCTTCCCTTTGAGTTTTTCCTACAGGTGAACACGTCACTTTAAAAAGACTCGCCTCAAAGTTTTGACAAAATTTGAGCTTCGAAGTTTTGATCTATGCACGTAGTTCAAATTTAGCCTACTATTCTTCTCCGTTCGAAGAAACTTGTTTTGGTATGAGTTCTGAAAAAAAAATAATAATCTGAACTGCAGAATCTGACCCGAAATTGAACACGCTGGCTAGAGAAGATCGATAACCCTGCTAAAATTTTCTCGTATTCGTTACGTCAAAGAAGATCAAAGTGCAAAGAAATGATAACTATTCTGCGATTTGTGTTTCAATAATAAATATGTCGTCATAAGCTCGATTTTAATAAATCTCTGACTATTTTAATGTATCACTGACGATTGTGAGTTATTCAACAAAAACTATCTGCCTTAACTGCAATCTGAATGCATTGATATCATTCAAAAAATAATTTAGACGCGTGCTCCGTGAATAATCGGAACTTGAGAAAAATCTATAACTTTGGAGATTTAAGGTACAATACATTTATAAAATAATCAGCCTGAGAATCTACAGCTTGATCGACGCTCCTAGAATCGGTATTGATGAGTCTCCTAGTTGAATTCTTAACATGCTATTTAGTTCACAATTTTTTGTAATTTTACTTGTGAGCAGTGCACATCTAGCACGCCATCATAAGGACCTGCACGAAGTTTGGAGCGCTGCAACTCAGGCAGCAAAAGAAGTTCCGTCGTCTGCAGCGCTGCAAATACGCATAACTTTTTTAACTTTGCCATGCAGAGATTTCCAGTTCCAGCGGGCCCTGGTAAGTAAATAAGAAGAGTTTGGCAATGAAATAAATTTGCCCTAAAATTTCTCTGTGTCTTTCGGACTTCATGGCTGCTCATTGTGTTTGTTGCTGAACGATTCATTTCCTATTCATGAAGGGAACATTGTAGACGAAGAAGCTTGGCTAATAGAATACCAGTTGATCGAAGAAAGAATAGACGTTGCTCGTACCCGCATATCGAAAAATGTCTTCGAAATAATCCAGATATTGTACCAAACAATCAAAATTCGACAGATATTTTGGATCTTTTCAGATTAGTTGATGTGCAACACAGAAGTTCACCCACTTGTGACTTTCGAAATAATGTACCTATCGACTTTAAATTAGTCTCAAACGACAGATTAAAACATTCTTTCATTTGAGAGTAATTTGAAGTCGATAGATGTATTATTTCGAAAGTTACAAGTGGGTGAACTTCTGTGTTGCAAATAGGGGCAGGGCTTTTCTAGAAAAGATCCGATATTTTTTCTGCAATTCATGTCTTACACCTGCAGCGATGACAACTCCGAATGCGGAATATAAAATTCAACAAGAAACGTATTATTCTTCTTTTTATTCTGATTTGACTCAGATGTAATAAACGTTGATTGCCACCATTAAAATTTTTTAAAATAGCTTGAGGTGATCTACCTCGACATCGAACTAGTATCTAGCTGAAGAATTTTTACTGAGAACTTGTTCATTAACAGATTTCATCGCAATGCTTTGACAACCTCTGAAAAAACGACGATGTTCCGACAACCACTCACACAGGGTGTTGTGTAATTCGATGCACAAATTTTGACTATAAACAGAAAAACGGAAAAATAAAACGATTTTCATTAGTGACAAAAACCTCAAAACTCCTTTGTTTTTGAGAAATGATACCCTGAAATAATTTTAGATTCCCGTAGGAATAGGCTAAAGCGCGCGCCAACAGCCTTCCCAAGAAGTTGGATTTTACTTTCTGGCTGCATTGTAAGCCTATTCCTATGGGAATCTAAAATTATTTCAGGGTATCATTTCTCGAAAACGGAGTTTTGAGGTTTTTGTCACTAATGAAAATCGTTTTATTTTCCGTTTTTCTGTATATAGTTAAAATATGTGAATCGAATTACCCAACACCCTGTAAAACATCGAAAATCGGACAATTAGTTGAATGGCGACAATTTATTCAACGGCTTTCCAGTTAATAAAAAGTTTGCGATTTAGAAATGTCCATTTCTTTCATCACACCGTGAAAGTAAAAAATCAAAGCCTCAGGCCCATAAATATCTTGAAGAAATACTTTTTAGCTTTGTCTGTAACATTGAAAAAAGCTTCCGAGTGACAGCGTACGTAAGGAAATGATATACAAATATTAAATCAATGATTTCTCAGTATAAAATATTTGTTCTCGGCCCTAGTCCTGTCTGTGATTTCACAACGCCTTCTTTGTTGAGGGTGAGACACAATCGCAACAGCTCACTTTAAAGTTACTGACACGTAATGCGTAAATAAAAACGTTTTTGCAGCATGACTGACTGCTCCTCTTACTGAATAAATTTTTCTCTATCAGCTGAAAATTAGACTTGTGTGTTTCCATAAACCGGTTTTGTTATTCATCATTGGCACACTGCTAAAAAAATTTCAGGGGTATAATTCTTCATCAGCAAATGGATTATGAGTGATAACCTAAGTGAAGGAGGAAAAGTAATTACATGTGTATAACTGCTGGTAAAAAGCCCATGTCGGTTTGTATTTTTACAAATTTTGACTAAGAAAATAATAGCGAGGAATAAGGCTTTGAAACTTTGCATTTTATACTAAAATCTTTACTGTTAATATTGAACGTTTCGTTCTTTTGTTGAGAATGACTTATCGAGTCGAAACGTTCAGTTTTAACAGTTAAGCTTTTAGTATAAAATGCTAAGTTTCAAAGCCTTATTCCTCGCTATTATTTTGCAAGTAAAAATCTTTATACCTGCATCAAAATTTGCACACTACGCATGGAAGCTTCGGACAGTGACTGCTCTTGCCTGGGGGTAGTCCACTGGCTGGGCAGGAGCAGTCACAGGTCAGCGGCTCGAACTCGCCTCTCCCGACTCGGCGCAATCTGGGTTACGGACGGTTACATCATGCAGGACTCCTATCATAATCTGTGACCCGCATTACCAGCGAGGGCATCACGATCAGAGCGGAACGTGAAGTCAGGCAAGTGCAAGGGTTGCCTTCCGCTAGCCATCCCGTGGCACAGTTTCATTAGCGTTACGTTATGAGGGAGCGAGATCCTTAGCTCGCAAGGAAGTGAGATGTAGAGAAGGGAGATCTCGTACAGAAATCGCTAAGCAAGGAATTACGGTGAGGTTATCTAAGCGGAAAGCAGACAATTCCGTTCTTTAAGATAAGCATTCGCACGTGTTGGTACATAAATTGTGATGGCAATGGCTCGTTGCATCTCTTTTACCAGGAAGTGAAATTGCGTTCGTTCAGTTTATGAACAATTATTACACTTTGAGCTGAGGTAAAAATTACGCTTTGAAGCTGCAAGACTGAGACCACTCCATTCGTTCCACTGCAGAATTGGATGGTTTAAAAATATATTGAGAATTTAAGTCCCGCGCTTGACTCGCCTGCAAAAGATGAGGAACTGTGCTCGAACAAACTATAGTTCTATGTTTTTCCGCAAAAAATTTTATACCACCGACGAAGTTTGCAGCTTTTTTTAAACCAACCTACAAAGCGAAATGAAACTCTCTCGAGGGTAGCAGCCTCGAACTTGAGCAGTTAGTTAGATAAGAATTAATTCTGTTTTTCGGTAGTTGAGAATTGTGGTTGTAAGGAAGGCTTGATTCCAAATAATTAGGTTGCTTCTGGCAGTGTTGGGACAAGTAGGATTGACCCTGAGTGTGTTGGGATTATTGAGGCTGCTTGTGACAATGCTGGGATTTTTAAGGCTGCTTGTGACAATTCTGGGATTATTGAGGCTGCTTAAGATTATGTTTGTAGATGACTCTCGAAACATGAATTACACCTATGGCTTAGAGCACTAAAAAGCTTGTCACTCCTATACAGTGCTGTTATGGAAGCCTGAAAGAAAAAAGTATTTATTCTAGACTCTTCTCAAAACAGCTATTAGTTAATTTGTTACATAATCACATAGGAAATTCTCCCACGTAATTTCATGGAGCAGATTAGCATAGAGCAGCGAGCAAAATATTAACTTTTAATTTTTGAAACCTTACTCAAACATCATTTCAGAACAATGGCAAAAAAATTCATGAATTGTCAAACAGCAATTTAAAATTTAAAGCAGCGTTGGATCATATTTTGAATCATAGTTTCGAAACTACCAGAGCAGTTTCCACATTCGTCAAGCCGAAGTCAAATTAGCAATTTAATTATTCCATTATTTCATGCAGAAGAAAGCTCTGATTTTGCTTTGTTGTGCAACTTTGTGCGAGTTTCATTCAATACCAAAAACTATCATAATGAAATCAGCTCTTGAAAAGCTTTGGAAAAAACTGCCGATGAGAATCGCAGCATAAAGGAATCATGCATGCATGTCACAACAGAGACTAAATATTTATTTTTGTATTTAATTCATTAAATGCTGCAGACGCTCTACAACTAGCAACAATTCAAAACGATACGTAAAACATCTTCATTTGGAGGTTGCGTTAGTTGGATGAGACGGACTACGTTGTAAGAACGCAATTTTTTCAACGTACACTTGAAGGTGTGTGATGGCATGATGTTTGACTTAATTTCACCATTTTACTGGGTAGTTCATTGCCGATTCTTCGATACAGTCTGTTCACAGTATCTGACGCTCTGTTCTAAGAAATAAAAAATCTTTTCATTATCTTCTTTTCTGTTTCTTAAATGTTGCACTAGTGCCACAATAATCGCAAGAATCTAATATGTACAGAGTATTTCATTTTTGCTACAGTCTTTAAGAGTTGTATTTTATATATCTCCTAAACTCTGCTCTCTCTCTTTTTATTATTTTTTCTCCTCTCACTTTCTCACTCATTTCTCCCTGTCTTTCTCTCTTTGATAAGATTTTAATTTACCTATTAAACTGTCCCTCTGAAGGTTCCGCATTTTAATTGTACTCCTGTTTTTTATTATTTTCGTTTTAACTCACATTTACAAAATTGGATAATGAAGTTCTGATATTTGGATTTATTCATTTTTTACGTCATGTCATTGTGTTAGTTAGACACTAATTTGAATTCTTGAAGTGCAATTTTGTGAATTTGTACCGTTTTTTATACAATGCATGCATATTTTATGTTTTTCAGATTATTACTGATGATGACCTGACGCTTGAAACGTTTTGTTAAAATGACTTTGAAGTTCTTCTTTGCTATTACCTTCTTATTTCAACTGCTTAGCGGAAAAGATATTCCTGACAATAATTATACTATATTATTGTACCTGAGATTATTGTACCTGAAGCCCCCTCAGGGGGATACAACTATTGTATCTATGGGAATTGGCGCTCCCAGGGGGACTATGTGAGGGCCCGAGCTAAAGGTTAGGTAGGCTTTCTTTTTGTTGCAGTAGAATATGATTTTGTTTTGTTACGGACCACCCTTTTTTCGGTTCACTGCTGTCCTGTTTTTCAACACCTACTACTTCCTTCTTCAACTTTGATCTTGTTTCATTATCTTCTTTCCCAACTTACTGTTTCTATGCCCTTTCTGCGTAGATTCCGCGTTTCCTTAACTCCATACTAAATGGTGCCTTCCTCCTTCCTCTCTTTGGATCGCATTTGTTGCTGCGGGTCGGGAGGCTGAAACTAACGACTAATCTAATCTGTACATGAAGCCACTCATTTCGTCATCCTAAGCTTTCTTAACAAAATGAAGAAAAAAATAAAACTGTGATACAATTCAAATTACTATAATACAATCTCCTGAATTTTTTTCTATTAAAGAGGGATACCGCACTATCCGGTATCAGTCATTTTCAAATTTTAGAAGTTGAAAAAAGGATTAATTAATATTGGGTACTGATGCAAAACAGGGAGTAATTTGAACCTTGTTCTGGATGATAATTAGGTTCTAAATACTGACATCGTTGGTTTGGTCATACGAAGATTCGTTCACTGGAACTGAGAGAGCGCTGAGTTCTACGACATGTGATCTTGAGAAATGCACTGAAATTTGGAGGGGAAAATTGCTCACCTTCTTCCTCAAATTTTTTCAATTTTTCATTCTTTTCTCAAATTTCATGCTTCAGGCAGGCATAGCATAAATGTTCACCCATCTGAAACATTCAAAATGGGTAAACACGCGTAAGGCACAAGTGTGCTTTCAGTAATAACACGTCACATCGCTTGTTTACACAGAGCCGCTAGATAAATTAAAGTAGACGAGCAGTGTACGATCACGTTCATCTTTTGCAGTTACTATTCCTGTCGTTTGCCCAACCTTCTTCCTCCACTATAGAGGCTCGCCCACCACACGACGGACTTATCGTCAGATTTTTGCTTTTTGGACAACCCAAACGCTTAATTACGAAGGCGTATTGTGTAGAGGAGGCTGTAAAACTATTCAGTAGTAGTGACTCTATTTGAAAAGTAGATACCATAAATGATCGAAAAGAATAATTTCTTCGCTTCTGACTCTACAGACGCTGTGATGTAATTCTTACCCACCGAGACTCGTCTGATGCTCTAAAGTCTTCACCTGGAAACCTGCTGATAGGCCTTGGCTGACTCACTCTGCCGTACGCTGGCCCAGGGCTGCTTAATTGCCGGAGTGTTGGGAAGTTTCTCAGCAAGTCCGTTAATATGAGCTCAAACTAGTGGGGCCAAATCGATACGAAAAAGCTCCTAAATTAATCTTAGAAACGTTTGTGTTAAGCGAATGTTCGTTTGAGGTGTACTCCTCTCACTCTCATTCAAGCCGTAGTTTAACTACCAAGGAATGAGCTCTTACGTCACAAACATGTCATTAGTGGTAATTTCTTGAATATGAAACCCAAAAAAAACGAAACAACCAAAAAAGAAAAGTCTTGGAACCAAAACATGTTATGGATGCATAAATTAAAATGACGGTGCTTGTACACTAATATTTACTCAGCAAAATATTTCCTCACAAAATGAAAAATTTTTCTTTTTTGTGAATTTATTAGCTTTATTTCGTGCGTTAAGATATAAATGAAGGAAGGTATGAGAACCAAATAATAGCCTGAAATACAAGAAAATAGCGTTAACGTTGGATGACACTAATGTCCTTTGCTCAATTTCAGCATTTTCGTCGAAGAGATTTGGCCGCCTAGATATCAAAATGCTGCGACGGTCCAGTCGTTCATCAAACGAAAGCGTAATAATGAAGTGAAAACCCTTCGTGAATCCAGTGACATAATTCTCACAAAGGAGACTTCATATTGAGCATTGATATTAAAAATGTTCTGGTGTGCAGTAGATGCATACTAAAGTATAAAGAGAGGACTTCTGTTTTATAACCCCTCCTAGAGTTGTAAACTATTGTATCTATGGGAATTGTCGTTTCCAGGGTTGAAATGTGTGGGTCCGAGCTAAAAAGTAGGTAAGCATCTTTTTTAATGAGATAGAATAGCTTTTCTGTTGGTGGCAATCTTTTTTCGGTTCACTCATGTCCTGTTTTTCAGTACCAATTATTTTCTTTTTCAACTTTTATTTTGTTTCACGAACTTCTTTACCAACTTGTGCATAAATTTTGCGTTCCCTTAACTTCACTTAAAATAGGGCCTTCATTCTACTTCTTTTTGAACAGCTATATTGGGGTTAAGGAGGCAACTAACTTATAATCTATAATCTAAGTTTTTATAGCTTTTGATGATGCTGAAACTGAGCTATCGAATGACTATCAGAAAAACTTTTTTTTTTTTATTTTTTCATTCCTCAATTAACCAATGGCACATTTTTGAGAAATACTGGCTCGTTTCCCAAGCTTTCGCCTCACAAAAATATCTCCACATCGCAAACCTTCTTCAAGCTCCAATTCAGTCTCCGGGGGATCGCTTCAAAGCAAGAGGTTTACCGAGTCTCCAGACTTATAACTCCGTAAATGATCATTATAATTTAATGGCAAACATTGACGGTTCTTCAAAAAGAATCAAGCGACAATCATGGGAGATGAAAACTGCAATAAAAGTTCAAGTACTTACATATCTCGCTGCTCGAGAAGGAAAAGTTCGTAATAATTTCCATCAAATTCATTACAACTACTTGACATATTTCAACGATGTTAACAAATCAACTTCTAGATCAGTTCAATTGATGTTTCCGCGTGAGCGTACGTTTATCATTAAATGTCTTTCAGAATACCTCGAGAATGCTTATATTGTAGGTTTGAATTATTTAACTTTGTTAACCAAAGTTTACAAGGGAACTCTCAATTTTTGGGGCAACCTCATTCATGAATTGCTCAGCTGGTGAAAAATTTCAATGCATATCATTAGCTCAGAGCATCGTACTGCAGTCCATGCAAATTGTCTAAAGAAAATCGAGACGCTTCCTTTTCTCTGAAACTGGATAAGTGCTTCGTCAGAAAATTATGTTAGTTCTCACGAATAATTTATTCATAAGTTTCTTCAGATGCACAAAGTAGTATTTGTGGAAGGAGGCCGTTGATCTTCATTCCTCCATGCTAACGCCTCTCAAGCAGATAGAAAAGTTTCTTTTTTGCTGGTACGTTTCAGAAATTTTGAAACCTGCAGACTGCTAAAATTCACGTCTCTCTAATTCGCGCAAATGTCCGAGGGCAGCTCAGTCAAAAGAATCCTTTTGCTGGGATCTGTAGGACGTAAAATTAGCAGTGCCAGGGACAGGTGAGGGAGATAAGACTAGAATATTCGCAGGAAGATAACAGGACTAGCAGATACGGGAGGAGCGGAACATGCACCTAGCTATGAAGCTCTCGCAGCAAGTACCCGAGCATTCCCTTACAACGCAGAGCTGCGCTCACCTGTTTAGGTATAGCAGTTGCTAAATTTTGCTAAACTGTCGTAAACATGCACAAACTATTGAATATTCATGTTCACTCATGTTTTGCTAGGTACTCGGACACGTGGAGTTGAATTCGTTCCTAAGGTGACCACTTGTCGACTACTAGCTTTACCAATCGCAATCCTGTTTCGATTAGAATTTAGATGTCCTTTCGAAATGGCGAGGTTTTCTTAGTGGTGCACAAGGTCTTATTGACGTAACCTAAAGTTTGTCTACAAAATTTTATAGCGGATAATTCTGCGATTTCTTAGCTAACACACATGTTTTAAAAAGAAAATCATCGACTGGAAATGTTCGGTGGGGTGTGGTTAGGAATTTGGACACTGGCGACGCTAACCTAATAAAGCCTCTTGACTAACTTTGTCGCTTCCAGATCTGTAGAAGCATATAAAGACCTTCTGCGTTCAAATTATTGGAGTGTGGGTGCTACAGGTCAACTAATGTCGTGTTTGAATTAAGAAAGAATTGGTCGTTGTGAAAGAAAAGAATGCAGCCCCCACCAAGAAATCATTTCGATGTTCAAGAAAGATTTGAACAATGACGTGTGTTTGTGTACTAGCGGATGATATCTATATCGACTTTACCGTTCATATTCTAGGGTGAGTGTAGATATATCTCCCCTCAGGGGGATACAACTATTGTATCTATGGGAACTAGCGCTCCCAGGGGGCAAATGTGAGGACCCGAGCTAACGGTTAACGCAACGAAACTCAACGAAACTCAAAGAACCTCAACAAAACTCAACGAGACTCAACGAAACGAAACTCAACAAAATTCAACGAAACTCAACGAAACTCAACGAAACTCAACGAAACGCAACGCAACTCAACGAAACGCAACTCAACGAAACGCAACTCAACGAAACGCAACGAAACGCAACGCAACTCAACGAAACGCAACGCAACTCAACGAAACGCAACGCAACTCAACGAAACGCAACGAAACTCAACGAAACGCAACGAAACTCAACAAAACGCAACGAAACGTAAATTATTATTATTATTACAATGCAATGATCCCTTAAAAATGTATAATGTTTTGTAACTTTGGCACGTTGCCAAAGCGACAGCTAAATAGTCTTGGACCGAAGCTGTCGTTAAATGATATTAAATGATATTAATAATAATATCTAAGGGGATATGTTCTCATTTGTAGTACAATAAATGAAGTAAACATTCACGTTGGTTTGGTACCTGGGAAAAGTTTACACTCGTGGTTTCAATGACAGTTTAAATGGGATGTGACCTCAACGACAAATGTGTTATTAAATAAATTAAAAGAATTCTCTACTCTAAGCGTCAACTAGAATTCTGTGACCTATGGTAGGGCTTTCCTTGTTTAGATTTGTTATGAAATACAAGAGTTACGTAAGAAATTTGTCAATTTGAAGTTTCATTACTAATTTGAGTGTATAACATTTGTGACATCGATTATTATTTCATACATACGGGAAATTGAGTGTGAGAATTTATATATCTTAATAAAACAAGTTTATGCTTTTACAAGAAGTGTAGGAGCGGTAAGCTTGAATACTTAGAAACTACGGAACAAGAGCTGAAGATAATTTGTGACGAGCCAACAGGCTGTGTCGGCACAGTCAGACAGAATAATTCATTTTAATTACACGGGCATTCAAATGACAGGATGAAAGTATGTCTTTTGAATGATAGTACGACAAATACCCATCAGTAAATAAACTGAATTTCCGTCATAAGTGTTCAGTCAAGCAATGAATTTGGCCGTGGGCCGAGAGATGCTCAGTGAAATTCTCCGATAGAACTTTCCAAAACGGAAGCAGTTTAATCGTATTTATGTATGGTATCTCATTAATTTTGTGGCCTCACTAGGAGTTGAAGTATCGAACACGTCATAGCGAACTAGCTATTACTTCATCGAACTGGAACTTTCATGCCATTAATTGGAACTCCGTCGGACTGCATCATTGCTCTCAAATTTTAAGCATGCGTTTTTAAAATATTTCTTATTATAAGAGTATCATTCTATAAAGTTCTTCTATTGTAACCTTATATCTTATATGCTCAAAATAGAGAGCTAAAAGACAAATGTTCTCAAAGTTTTGCACTGTCTTCAGACGGGAAGCAGTTAATTTTAAGATAGGCTCCAATAAAAGGGACATGTTCAACTCGCCTTTCCTTGAATTAACGCTTAAAGAGTATGAACATATTGCTTTACAGAAACTAATTTCAGAAACAAAAGATGTTATTCAATTAATGACTCTTGTAGTGAATATTTATTCTTGTACGAGTACTTCTTCCTTTTCCAGGCCAATCAATGCGTTATAGAAGGCAAGCCATTATAATGGGACTACGAACGTTAAATTTCACAAAACGATATTGGTGAGTAATACTATTTTTTACATTCTAAATCAGTGTGAATGGATTTTTACAAAGCACTAGGCTAGAAAAGGAGTGAAAGATTCGGATGATGTCTGTATGCTTCTTTGTTCCAAGGCACGACTGAAACTGATTCGAACCTTAAACCTTCTGTCGAATCTTGTGACTCTGCAGCACTAATAATAATTGAGGTTGTGTAATGATGCTACAACTTCACATTTAACGCCGCCATTCATTCGTGCTTTGGAGATTTCCTGGAAAATTCTTTAAATCAGGCGCAATGGAAACGAACCTAAAGCTGATATATAAAATCGTGAGGTTTGAGCGTGGTTGTGATCTATCATGCCGCAAGTAGCGCACGAAAGCTCCAGCCAAGAAAGTCATGCCACCCGCAACTGCATGGCCTGGCGTCTTCACGCGTTCCAGCAACGGAACTGGAACTGGAATCGTCGCTCAGTCAGGTTTAGATTTCGTGGTGAGAGGGTGTGTGACGCTCAGTCCTGTTCGTTGCGAGTGAATGCGCTCAAAATGCTGGAGTGAACCTCAGTCAATCCTAGCACAGTGGTCGCATTGGTCGAGCCTCACAAGCTATTTTTGAACTCTATAAGAGCTGCAGTATGTGAACTTACTGTGGAAAATTACTGGCTGTGAATTTCTTAAATTTTTATCTGGAAACATTCAGTTGCGCGGAAATTGGAAGGAAATTTACGGTTTTGTCGATTTTGAAGGATATCACTCTGACTGAAATCAGCAGAATGACGTGACTTGCCGAAGAACAAGGCAAAGATTTGGTTTTAAATTAACGTAGAATGTCCTCAAAATTAGCGCTTTCAAAAAGTGCAGTGGCGAGATAAAGTTTTACGAAAAGTGCTCGATCATCGAACTTGAACAAAAAGTTTCCCTTAAGGAAAACTTGAATGAAACCTGAACTCTGACAATTGTGAAGTTTCTAGTACTGTAGCTTTCAGTGACTGGAATTGTGAGTGCGTCTTTTCTTCGTGACATTGGAATTATTACAGAGGTTTTTGCTAGTGCGTGAAGTCCAGGGCCTCCGGCATGTGGCACCTCAGGATTGTCCTGGCGGCAGCCCTCCTCTGCACATCCCTCTCCGCAGCGCAAGGTGGGCACGTCTTGCGCCACGCTGGTACCCTCTGTGTGGTACCTCGTGAGTGCACGTGTATCATTCCAGACACTACCTGATGCACTATTTCTGTGGTACCTCCTAAGTGTAGGTGTATCATTCCTGGTACTACCTACGTACATGTGCAGTATTACTGTGGTATCACCTATGTGCAGGTGCACCTTTTCAGTGGTATCACCTATGTATAGGTGAACCATTTTTGTAGGATCACCTTTGTGCAGGTGTACCATTTCTGTGGGTGCATGTGTGTCACCTCTGTGGTAACACTTTTGTGCAAGTGAATCATTTGTGTAATACTATCTTTATGCTGGTGCGCGATTTCTGTGTGGTACTTGGTTATACGGATTTATCATTGTGCCTAGGCATATACCCCTTAAATGCTACACATGCATGTCCATGTATAAGTACTTTTTTTGGCGCCCTATTTGTACACTACCTCATTCTCAAACTCCTCTTTGTACATTTTATTATTGCAACCGATAAGTGCGCGTTACTTCATTCTATGTACATGGCTCTTCATTTTCCAATGAAATATTCGTAAATAACGTACTTTTAGAAGATGCTCCAGTTGTGTGCGATGTGCCTCATTGAGGAAGCACTTGATCAATTCAATATGTACGCGTTGCCTGAATCAGCAATGTTTCATCTTTAAATTGTATTTAAGAAATTTCAGTATGATGATGAGCTGCCCTGCGTGGTTTCCAACCTGCATTCTTCATTCCCACCTGTAACCCTTTTGCTCATAATCCTTGATGTTTACTTAATGCATTTTTCCCCATTCGTGCCTTCTAAATTAGTTCTAAATTGAATACATTTTGCAGATTGTGTTTCATTATTACACGATTCTTCATTCGTAAATTATGTCTCATTTTCATGTTGCACCACATTTGTTCGTTGTGCCTCAACGCTTTTTACAAGGGATGCTTTATTTCTTTTCAATTTCCTGAACCTACGTATATGTGAGTAACTTTTTGCATCTTACTGACATCAATCGAGTCTGGTACCTAGAAGATTTCTGCTCACAAATACATAAATGTACCTTCGGACCTCTCCATATACTGCCTGAGGAATATTGACGAACGGCCTTCAAGACCGCATGCTGATTTATCTGATTCTTGCATCGAAGTGGTCGTGTTGGTGCGTGCAGTTATGCCTCATAGTGCCGCCTGTTTACCATGCATCATAATTCGTATTTATTGTCGCACAGCGATAGCATCATTTATGCATTAATCATTTGCATACAATTTCTAACGTGTGAGTTACATTTGCTCTAATTGCATCTGTGCGACCCATTCGCTCGCGTGTTCACTCATTTCTATTTTTGAAATAGTTTCATAATTTCCTAGCCATACTGAAAGGGTGTGAGCATTGACAGCTATCGGGGAAGGACATCGGATATCTAACCCACTGACTAGACGATACTCGGAACGATTCCTTGGTGCTGGAGTGACAGCTCAGCCCACTGACTAGGTGCTGGAATGACTCCTTAGAACTGGAACAATTCGGTCACTGACTAGATGCAGGAATGACTCTTTAGAACTGGAACAACTCGTTTACTGGCTAGGTGCTGGAATGACTCTTTAGAACTGCAACAACTCGCTCACTGACTAGGTGCTGGAGTGACTCCTTAGAACTGGAACAACTCGCTCACTGACTAGGTGCTGGAATGACTCTTTAGAACTGGAACAATTCGCTCACTGACTAGGTGCTGGAATGACTCTTTAGAACTGGAACAATTCGCTCACTGACTAGGTGCTGGAATGACTCTTTAGAACTGGAACAATTCGCTCACTGACTAAGTGCTGGAACGACGCCTTGGAACTTGAACAACTTGGTGCTGGAGCAACTGCCCATCTCACTGACTGGGTGTTGCAACCACACCTTGAAGGTTACGTCTATAAATGGCTCGGCGAATTTTTTGAACAATTTTCTGCTTAAGGTCTGAGCTAATTCAATGCAGAGTTAATGGTAAATTTTTTTATTACTATTTATGCTCGCATATTTTCACTTATTTAACCTGAGCAAGGTTGACCGTAACCCGCAATTAGAAATTAGCATTTATCGAATCGAATCGTACTACGGAAGAATTCAAAGTTTGATTCCATTTTTAATTGTGACATTTAATTTGCGTGCCTACATATATAGTTTTAAGACTATTTTATTTACGAATTTATCGAAAATAATTCCATTTGTATAGGCTTATCGAATATAATTGTCCGGTTTTGACGAAACAAAGTATTTCTTGTAGAAAATATCCTTATGTGAAGCCCAAATCCATAATTCATACATATGAATATAGTAGTCATTTGATGGAACAAATGCAAGCACGAAAATCTAACAGTTGACCAATGTAAATGTGATGGAAAAAGAAACGTTAAAATCTTATTTTTTTGCTAGATCTGATGCGTGATCGTTGTGAATACAAGCATAGTTTACGTTGGTATTCAAAATTGTCTTTGTGTGAGCGTTTAAAAAGGAAAAAATTGTGCATACACGTTCACTGTGATGATTGTTTTTAACTCGTGTAATTCATTTACTACCAGTCTTCATCGGAAAAGCGTTCCCATATCTCTAGGGGAGTTCCATTTGTGTAGAATAAAATCAGTATTTGGAGTCAATTAATCTGTTTATGTTTTTTCATTTGTCGTATGATTACTTTGTTTTGGCACCTAATATGTAATGACCGGAATGCTCAGGGAAAATGAGCGCTCAGCTTTCAGTGTAACAGCACTTAAAATGTTTCTAGAGAAGTGCAAATTGATATCTGGAATTTAACCAGAAGGAGAACAGTCTAAGCAAGGTACTTCTTCACGTCTGAGATGTGGATAATTAAACTGCAATATGGCCAAGCGCGCTGCGTAGATGCCTCGGGGGGTTTCAGCGTGGGTAAGGCGCCTGGCCATAAATGGGTGGGCAGCTGAAATCCCCTACGGGGTTTTGGCTGTCCTGTGCTTGCGGAATATGCGTGGCCCAGTAGATGATCTTTTCGAAGATCAACTGGGGCTTCTTAAAAGATGACAATAGTGTGGGTGGCAATAAAGCGTTTTTTGTTTTTTGTGATGGCTGTTACTGTGTTATCCATGATGATAATCGTGACAAGCGTTGAACAACGACTATGTAGTGTGCTTTTGTTGAAATGATGTGAAGCTTGATTTTTCTTTGATTTGAGACCTACGGCGCGATATAGTACGAACTACTGAAGCGCTAGCAAATCAATGCTAATACTACTACTACTTGGCACCTAATAAAATTTCGCTACTCTTGTTAATAAAAACGGGAAAATCTTACAATATTGGCTGAGTAAGTTTTCTAAGCATATTTTATTCGTCTTTTGTTTAATTTTTACACTTGCCTTCTTTTTTCCATACTTTTCTTCTGATTCATTCACCTGGATTTATAATTTTACGTTTATCGTGTAGCATATTTATCATCTTTACTGATGTATCGCGTAATTCGTATGTTTCGCAGAAACACAGTGCTGCATTTACCTTGAATTTGGCTGCACTTACTGTTTGTAGGTCAACTTTGAGTGCGCTTCCCGAGTGGATGAGGATATAATTTGCTACTCTTGGGCCGGGCATTATGAAACCTGTCCTTCCCCCCCTCTCTCCTTTAAAAAATTAAAGTGCTTAAGAAATCAATTGAATTAAATCATTGGAAGCCTGCCACTGGAGGATTTTATTTCTAAATGTTATTTTGTTTCTTTGGTAAAACGTTTCTCTCACGTCAATTAGGAAATGCAAGACAAATTTTTAATTCAAATGCTCATTCAACAAAATTTTCTAATGTGTGTAGTAAGTGTTCTCTCAAAATAATTTCTAAGGACCAGGTAATAACAACTTAATTTTTTGGAATAGGTAATACGTGTAATTTTATCTATGATAAAATTATAAATCATTTTCTGGCCCCTGCTGCTTGTCAATTTTGCCTAACCGTAGGGTTTTACAAGTCCATAGTCTATTTTACACGCTACTCCACGCAACACCAAATGTGTAAAATATCTGTCGATTAAGCGATAAAATGCGGGGCACGCGTGAAGTTGAGCAATGAATGTGTAAAAAACTTTTGGCAACTGTTTCTGAAGTTGAATTCCTGCTTTTTTTTTGTGGTTAGTTTTGACTATATTTCTGATGTCATGTAGGATTAAAGGATGCACTGAACAATGAGTGAAGCATCTGAGTGAATAGGTATTGTTCATGTCACTCTACTAATTAACTTTTAAATATCCACAACTTTAACTATCGTAACTTTTAAAGTTTGCTATTTTTCACTTACGTATCTTCTTTTTAATGAAGTAGCTACCCATTGTTCTTGCATCCAGGAAATTGCAACTGAATTACAAACCATGTGATCAGAAATGACTGGTTGTTTGTTTGCCCAAAAATGCTTTTGATTACTCGTAGACATTTGGTTTTGCTATTAGAATTTAAATTTTACCCACCCGTGTAACAAGAATCAAGCACGCAATGAAAAGATCAAAATCCAATAATACATGGTTGGTTTAAAGAAACATCTTCTTGCCAACCCTGTAATTTACTCAATTGCTTTCAACTACTTTCCCATTTGGATCACTAGGAAACTCTAATGGACAAAGAATTTCCTAATGGACAATATGATTAATACTGATCAATATATTTGCAACTCGTAAACGTGATTTTCCTATCTCAATAATTAGTTGGTCCAGAGATTTGCCACGAGAATATTCGTGTGTTCAGAGATTTAAATGTGTACTCCAGCATTTCAATTTAATAAACAGTCGCTATGTTTCCTGTAAATCCTCCACTCTGTAATATGAGCACACCGGTCGAGGTTTTCTGAGAGAGCCATTTCGCAGTCTACAAAAATTTAGATTGCCCTGATGGTAGCTTAGCTGTGTGCATGTGGAGTATAATGCCTTTCTAGGTCTGTGTCAAATGAACATTTATATGGTGTAATTAACACCCAGTCGCCCTTCATTATATACATTTGGAAGGAGGATGAATGTTTCTAAAGACGTATTGAAGCATATTTAATGCGTTGGAGCAGAACTAATGTTGGATTATATATTTTCAAGTGAGGAATGGAATGAGACATGAACGGTGGAATGCATGGAGAGTACCTGAATCTGAAATTTGAACAGAAATGAACATGACAGAGCAACTGGTGCCTTTCTACATTAGCGATTATCGGTAGAACTGCAATCGAGTTTGATTACTTACCTGCCCGTGTTGAATTAGGAAAACTATATAAACAGTGAATAAGCACACTTGTGTTAGAGTAGCAATTCCTGAAAAAATTGGATGACACATTTCTGTAGAGACAAATGAGAGAGTCAATAAGAGGACGGGAGTGACAGGAACGAGTGCGGGTGAAGTTGATTGCAGAGTAATGAGGTGGTATGGACGTTTGACGAGAATGATTGATTAGCGTCTGCCTACAATGTGATAAAGTCAGAAGTGAGAGGAAAGTGTAGCGAGGGGCATGTTGAGGTTAGAATAGAATGCATCAAACGTCATCGTTCCACGCAGCACATTATTATTTTATCTGCAGGATATCGCCGCCCATAGTTCGTAGCTCTTCTCATGTAGATTACATATTTAGAGCAAGTCTTTGCAATACTGATCGTGCATTAGTTGCTTTTATCCACAACCAGAGTATGCTATACAGAAGGCACACCTCCCGTAACTGTACGCGCTATAGGCCGTAACATCGTGCCCCGTTGTGACCAGTTACTTTCACTGCACTGCAAGGAGCGTGTCAGCGCCGCAGCTCGTCTGCACTCAAGGTCTGTCGCTCCAACTCCTCAATAAAGTGATGGCCTCAGGCGTACTTCCGTGACAGCGCCCACGGAAAGTCGCTACGTTTTTTGTGGGATCGCCTGAGGATTTTTCTCATGTTGTTGTCCTTGATTTTTCGTGGAAAGTGTTGCGAGGCTCGTGAAACCGCGAGCTCTTGTGCTCTGAAAGAGCAGACATAGCGACAGCAGATGGCTATCATTGCACTTTTGAGGTTCTTCAGAGTAGCTTATATGTCTCGTTGACATGGAGGTATGGTCGAGTGTAAATGAGTACAAATTTTTGAAAGATTTTAAGGAGTTTTTTCAGGTTACTCGTCAGTTTTTAAGCAATTCTAAGTAGGTGCTGCGTGAGGAGAGTGATCGCTCGGTGGACTTGGGAGAGAGGAAAAAGAAAATAATCCAGCGCACAATGTCTGTTTTCGATGGCGTTGTGCTGGAAACATGTTCTGTATTCATAGAAAATTTTATATCAAATGCTAAAAGTTTTGTAGCTAAGGACGTGATAGTCATTGCGTAATTTTGTATTTTTCTTGAAACTTCAAGTTATCAGCAGAGAGACAAAATAGCGCTCGCTAGCGAATACAAATATTGCGTTTGCTTTTCCTTGGAACTTTGAATTTTCATGACACTTATCTGCTCAAATTTTCTTTCCTCTTTAGAAATGTCATCCTTGAGGAAGTAGAGACGTCTTTCATACGGATCCTTTTTAATACTTATTTATGCTTGATATTGAAAGTATCTGACCTATTAAAGTTTCTATCTATAATACTAAAAGAAACATTTGTAAGAAATGCATTAGAATTTCTCTCCAATTGGCCTAATGGGTTATTTTGACGATTATGAGTGAAGAATTCAAAGGACATGTGATCTTCGTAAATCTTCTTGTTTCTTGAGTGAGCTTCATTGGCTTGACTAGCCTGCAATACGTAAATCAAACATTCACTGAGGCTTACTGTTCATTTTACCCAACCAATTTTGCAACTGATATTCGCGTCATCAATGTATAGATCCAAGGTAAACATAGCAGAGTTTTGTAGCATGTGTAAAAAACTGGAAAGATACCCGTGTGAGCCCCGCGATGGGTCAATCACTCGTTAGACCCTCTCGTATACGGGCACCTGAAGTCCCTTGACCAGCATGCTGGCTGGCCTTCGACTCCCATCGAGCCTTCTTGGTCCCCTCGCTGTCCTTAGCTTCTCTTATTTATTTCGATTGTTTGGGGCCCGTAGTCGGGTGACTCCTATCTTTCCCCGTAGAGCTATTTTATCGCGAAACTATTTTTATGACCAACAGCTTTCTGTATTCAATTTCCTTTAGAAGAGTCGATAACATTGAAACTCTGCAAGGAATTTTATCTTGTTCGAAAAGATGTTCTTTCTTTTTCTGGACGTTTATTTCGGAGACTCTTTGTAGATTTGTGACGCTTATGGTTTTTTACTCTAATGGAAAGACAAATGAAGCTAGTTGTTTAATTTGTGAGATCGTCAACCGGATTACAAATGAATAATAGCATTAACGGACTAACACGTAATGAAAAAAGAGCCTTTGTGGGGAGTTTAGCTTATGCGGTCAATCTTCTTCTCCTTCCAAAATTCAGTCCTGTCACCAGCCTGCCCATTGTGCGGTGGCTTGAGCGGTCAAACTTTTTCTGAAAGTCGGAGCTCGTTACCAACTTCATAGGAAGACTCGGGTTGATGCCGACTTGATTTTTGCTAAAACTCTGCCATTGTTGTGCTGATTCACTTTTTGGGCTTATAATACAAAGTTCAGATTATCAGGATATTTTGAAAAGTGTTTAACAAGGAATTTTCCCCATTCGCCATCCTTTACGGAGTTAAAAGTCGATTACACGGCTGCAATACGTTCCAGTTTAAGTTTGTCGTAGCAACTTAAGACTGAATGCATGCGCTTGGTCTGGAGTGATATTTTGGGGCTTTCTCTTTCAACAAGGGGACGGTTTGCCGAGTTTGTTCTTTCGTTAACTGGGAAATACTTCGTGAGGAAAGTGGTATTGCGAAGATTGATCAAACGCATAGTTTGTAATAATTTACTTTAGTTGAAGCTGCATTCGTTCACTGTGAATGAGTAGGATCTAAGGGTACATTCAAAACAGGCGATTCAAAATATGTGCTTTAACAGTTGAAATTATCAGTATCATTTTTCGTGTTGGATTTTGAGAAGAAACTTGACAAGGGAACTTGAAATCTGCTAGTGAGCGCATCCATTCTTATTTTAGTTGACTGCGAGTTTATATTTACTCTTCCTATTTCTGACATTCTTGTGTAGTATTTGATCCTAAGTGTAAAATGTTATTCCAAAAGTTTTATGCTTTACCTTTTTTCCATTTTTAATGCTAGTTCTCATGCTAAATTTTTTTGACATACAAGTTCTCCCGTCATTGCTGTGCTGCAATTTGGCTGTGGAATAAGAATTGCATGTTAACAAGAAACGAGCGTTAAAGAAGTTCACAGAAGCACCTATCGCACTCTACCTACCATGACCTCTTGCAAACATGTGGATTATTCGTTGAGCGAAAAGAAAAAGTCTTCCTTTGCCTCTCCCGTGCTTGGACCTACCGCAAATCGCTGACGCCTAACATTGCGTGATGGTTGTCCGGGAAGAGTGCGTGAGCGACGCCATCTTTCGTGAAAGTACTTATCCAGGAAGAAAAGAGACAGCGATGACGCTTGAGGACCTCATAATATTCTTCCAGGATGGCTCGTTCCTTCAGAAGATGCGAGTTGTCTTGTCCATGTGATATGCGTGCATCCCGCATGCTCTCGTGGCTCTAAACAGTTTATAATCACTAGTGTGCTTCAACCGTGGATCGGCCATTACCGTACACGGCTGCTGGGCTATGAATGGTCTGTCGGCAGTGAAGGGTGCTCGACCTATCAGGAAGCTGCGGGATTATTTCAGAGAAAGGTGAATAATTTCCAGAATTGTCAAACGCTTAAACTCAGATCGCAACATTTCAACAGGTGGGCCGTGTGCCGTGCTTTGCCTCGAGTTTACTACGATTATTTATGGCTCTCATTATTTGTTTTGCTGTGGTATTCGAAGTATGGATATAACAATAAGCCTGAGCGTAAGAAACAATGTCAGCCACTGATATGAGTGAGAACGATTTTGGCTGTCGATTTAGTGTTGGCAATGCCTACTCGATTCCATCGTGATGATATTGGTGTTACTGTCGAATGGAGCGTCGGTAGGGCCTTGTTAGAAGGTTGACTATTTTTTGCCACATCTAGATGCACTCATACTGATACTGATTTTACCTATGCAAATGTAGGCAAAACTATTAGCTAAATCTGTGCATTTGCTTACCTGTTCAAGGAAGCTTAGAAATGAATAAATTATTTTTTTTGCTGTGTCATTATAGTATCGATGAGAATCCTTGAATCCGTCAGCCATATACATCTCGAAGAGAACAGAATTCCAGGAACAAGCTCATGAATCTAGAATCTGCGTGTAGACTTAACTTCTGAAGCTCGCTAATGATGAAACTTTGTGAAAGAAACAAAACTGGCGGTGAAGCGCTAGATATCACCTACATCAAAGAGTTAGAGCACAATTCTCTTGGTGGCCTTCAAATTTGCCAAGTTCTGCCTACGTGATGATGAGGGGCAGTTGAGCTATTATATCGAGGGTGTTGAGCGTCGGGACTCGTTCCCTACTGATTCAGTTATTCATTGTTGATAGGCTGACATTTCGGACGGTATGCGGAGAAAGACTGTTGAACAAAAATTTTTTTCCTGATTTAGTGTATGCAATAGTTGTTGCACCATGAATATCACTTGCTAGCTCATTACATAGTTCTAAAATTTATATTTCAGCAAAATATAATAGGTCATTGCAAGTGATCTTTCCATAGTGTGCTACCGCTCTTATTTGTCTCTGTATAGAATTTACGTTTCTCGTTTTATGTTCTTCGTTTATGTACATTGTAATTCATTTCCATGTATTTCATTTCCATGTATTTCATTTCCCTTACTTCGTTGAAAATTGTGTCATTGTAAGCACTCCAAAGTAGTGAATGAAACACGATATTATAAGTAATGATTTTCGTCTGTTCTCAATGGCTTTTATGCCCGAAAGTGGCAATTGTGAGGTATTTTTTCTCAAAAGAAATAAACGTAGCACTATATATTGTACATTGCTCTATTTAACTAAGATAGAAAATGAAGTCAACAGTCTATAGCGCAATCAGCTCTTTTCGCTTCAGTGGCGATACAGCGCTTGTTGCTCGTTCTTCGATGGGGAAAATTCTATTTTCTAATGAAAGTGAAGGTTTTGTCGCTGAGAAGCTTGGCTGCTGTAGGTCCGTCGCGGTTCGCTAGCCAAGCCCTCACGGTAACTCCTCTATTCTTTACTTGCCGATTCCAGCGAATAGTTCTTGTTGATAAGACATGCATGTGCATGCTGAAAAGATCTTTTTGGAAGCTCGTTGAGAGGAAGTTTTCACGACACATTTTTGTGAGTAAGAAATTTCTTGTTCGCTCACTTCTTTAATGGAGACTGCTGGCAGTGCTTAAATTTCTGTTTGTTTAGAGAGTGTGTAGCAATGGAGAGTTCACTCATAGTGATTGATCTTCCAATTAAGTTTTTTGTTCGGACTTTGTTTCTATTTACGGTTTACGTACGAGCAAGGGAATCTATCCACAGATAGCGCATTTATTATTTATCTTTAGAATTGTTTACGCGCTCGACATCTTAATCAAAAGCAACATTTGCCTCTACCTTTCCTTCTGTGCTCATGAGAATGACAATATTGTGCTCAGCGAGATTGCTCATCCAATTATATTGCTCTGGAGAATAGGACTCCCCTCGCAATTCTCTTTCATTGCTAGCGTTTTCGAGCTGCTTTTGTCAGGCCTTCTAATTCAGTTCGCGGAGCCTATTTTTCCTTCGAATCATTCGAGACGTGCTCTTTAATCCACTTTGACGACTGCAATTAGAACCAACGTCGATGAACTGAGTGATGATTGCGTGTCTAAAACCGGATTTTCTTCAAGCACCTGCTGCCACGGCAGTGAACAACGATTATCTTGCCCTAGAGTTCAAATTCTCTCTTCTCGGGTTCATTTACATCACTAATTTTCTGATACTCGAGCCCTCCTCCACTTATCTAAGTTAGGGCCAGATCTTCATAATTCAAGGCTGGAAGCAAAACACTGTAGTATTGCTAGGTCGATGGACTTTTGGCCATTTCCTCTTTGGAGTCGGTTGTGAAAATTTAAGCTGTCCTCGGTGGTGATAGTACAGCGTTGAGATTAATTTTTAACATTCATGTACATGTTGTATTGTACTGAGTTAAAAATAATGCCTTATACTTGGAAATTATTAACGAAATGCGCAAATAAGGTAGAGACTATGGTTTGAATGCACCATTTTTTTTATTGGTGCAAAGTTAGAAAAGTGCAACTTTTCGAGTTGCATGGAACGTGACTACGTGCGCAACTTATGTAGAGGCGCATCACCAGTAGACTCGCTTTCAATTGTCACGAATGCCATGATGTTCAAAATTGTTTCTACTTCGTAACTTCGTGTTTAAAGAAATCTTAATCCTGGGCCAAGTAAGCCATCTAAATGGTTTGTTTCAAAAATGAAATTCAGATGATAGTAATTAATACATTTTCAAGATCGTGTACGCATCCCATCAGGGGGATGCTACTATTGTATTTATGGGAATTCGTGCTTCCAGGGGGAATGTGTGAGGCCCCGAGCTAAAGGTTAGGTAGGCCTTCTTTTTGTTGAAATAAAACATTTTTTTTGTTTTGTAGCTGGCCATTTTTATCGGTTTACTGCTGTCCTGTTTCCAGCACCTATTACTTTTTTCTTCAACTCTTATCTTGTTTCATAAACCTCTTTCTCATTTTACTGTGACTATGAACCTTGTGCATAGATTCTACGTTCCCATAAGTCCATACCAAATGATGCCTTCCTGTGTCTTCTCGTTTGAACGCCTCTGTAGCGGTTAGGAAGACTTAAACTAACATCTAATTTAATCATGTGGCAATGAGAACGAAAAGAATGTTTTACGTTGCTATAGTTCCAGTGTTCGTGCGTGTATCTCGTGTATCTCGAAAGAAAAGTTCGTACGTGTATCTCGAATCTTAGAAAAAGACCCAGGTCTGGAAGAGCAGCCAGCTGTCTATTGTACAGTATTTGGAAGCGAGCGGCATTGGCAGAGCCGCCTCGGGCGCGGCTGTTTGCGCTATAGTCATAATTGCGATTCCTTTTCCCTATCTGATTCAAGGTTGTCCTCAACACTTGCCGCGGGCGCAGACGTTCGGAGCGCCTTTGCGTCGCACCCGTTCGCGGAACTGTTACAGATAGAGTGATATGTCACAAATGCAGTCATCACTAAAAGTACAAAAAGAACTTGGATTAATTCAAAGTAGATCAATTCAAGACGTTCATTGAACTTTATTTTTAATTTTCATTTCCAGTTTTGCTTTCGGTGTGACAGCTTGCAAAGCGGTAGATGGGTATGAGTATATTTATTCTATGTGTAGCTTGATCACTTTAAAAAAAAAAGTTGAGTGTGCACATAATTTTTCGAAGTATATAACCATAACATTAAATGAGCCTTGCCAGTTAAGTGCATACCTGATGAACTTATCCTTGGACTCTGTGAATATACGGCTGAGAATCACATCTAAAAAATCCTGTTTATTGGGTTGCTGCAGCTCAGTCGCTTGTCTGAGCGAAGTAATTTGATTTTGAAGCTATTACGATGCATAAAAATTCTTGACTAACATTGTAAGTAAACTAAATTGGACTTTGCCGAAGCAATGTTTCTCACTGCATTCATCCCTTACAGGTGGGAAAATTGTGTTAACTCCTGTTCTTCACACGGGTTATGGCGTGTAATCGCCTCTGCGTTCTTGCATATTACTGTGTCGTAAGAGCTTTGATGTTTTAGCGAGTAATTGATACAGTTGTTTTGAAAAAAGTGTGCGTAAATTTTGAAAGTGCTATAGTAAGATCTTGTGAACCCTTATAAATGTAAAAAATCGTCGTTTTTTCTTTTTTGTTCTGACAATGTTTATTCGGTAAACTGAATCATTAGTTACAGTTTTACAAGACATTGTACAAATCCGGGAAGCTAATTCAATTTTTCAGTTTTGATTATCAATGTTGCGATAAATCGATCATAGAGAATTGGTTCCTGAACGACTGTAGCCTGAAACTTTGAATATGGGATTAATTGGAGCGAATGAGTACACTAGAAACAACACATTCAAATGAGCTTCTTCACTAGTTGTTTTAAGTTCTGGTTTGAAACAAAGTATGAATATTAATTGACATCATTTGAGGATAATCCTTAACACACGGAACCTTCCTTTATTTATGGCCTGCCACTCCTTCTTTAGGTGTACAGGAAAAAGGAGGCACGTACCTACGTTGATGAATATTGGTATTGAGGTCCGATCTGGTGTGTGTGTGCTGTCACCACAGGGTCGTCGGGCAAGTAATGCGGTAGTTAAGCCCATGTTTGTGGACAGATAAATTTATATTCGTGCCTCCGTCAGATCTGCTCGACAGCGGACAGCAGGAAGTGATTAGACTTGTTTGTCTGTACAGTATTAGAATATGCTCAAATATTTCACTTGTGTTCGTTGATTTACGGCAGTAAAATGAAACACAATTAAAATCTGCTAAAATATTCGTCAAATATCATTATATATAGAGAAAAAAGCTGTCGTCTGTATTTGTTCTGTAATTTATGCACTTGAGACAATCTACCGGAATTAAGATAAACTTTTATGTGTCTCACTTAATCATTTAACGTAAAAAATAGTTCTAGATGTTCCTACCGCCCATTCACATTCATTGGGAAATGTATCAATATCTTTCGAAGAAACCTACTCTTCTTTCATCCCTAATAATTATTGATGGATGCATGTTTATGTTTATTTTTGAGATAGATTGTTAAGCACCATGAGGTGTTTACGTAACATCAATGTACGCTGAAACAATGTTATTTTCTCGATATTTTTGTAAGTTGATAGCGGTAAAAGAGATACGAGCAGCATCAGTCGCGCTTGAGTTTGAGTTAATGTAGAATCCAGAGGCAAGTTAAGTAAAGAAGCTGCTACTTGTAGAGATATTTGACGGAGTTTGAAATCCAGCTCCGAGAGAGTGTAGATAGAACCCGCTTAAAAGTTATGGCCTGTACATTTACTACCTTAGCTCAGGTATGCTGTAAAACCATTACTCATGGGCGCTCCCAGGATCGTAAATGCGCGCGTCAGAATACGTGCATGCCCTTTTGGGAAGGGCACTTTTATGGAATGAGTTGGCTTTTCCAGTATCCGGGAGCCGGTGAGGAAGGGTAAGTTATCCTTCCGTTCGAGGCTTACGTCAGCACTCAGAAGGGAGAGAAGGGGTGGAGTTGACCGTGGCTGGAGAAGGTGTGACGTTTTGAAGTTCAGGATCACCGCACGAATCTTTTGTTATTTCCGGCGTTGCCACCATCCGCTCTCTCTGTTCGAGAGTTACGGCGTCCGCTCCAGCCTTGATTTTCTTACGGAAGGCTCGCCACGGGATTGGGAGAAAAGAAAAGCGTTGTGTTGCACAAAACTATGTGTGTAGGGAATGAATATAGCTTCTCTGTAAGTTGAAGATTTATTTCATGAGAGTCCGCGTGCGCACAAAACACTTCCGTTGAGGTGGCGTAGCTACTCCTAATTTAGAACAATAATGATAACAATAATTTTAAAACAATAATTTTAAAAAATGAAACTCGGCCGTAAAATTCTTAAGTTCAAGACATGATCGTCGACGATGTTTAAAATATTATGAACTCATTTATTGACAGAAACTATGAACGCACAATTTTTTGACGTAATATTGTGAGATGAGGGAGTGAGAGCTGCCATTGAATTTTCTTTCTTCAGCGTCCACATCCACCAACTGCGCTAGACACACAACCAATTACACTTGTGAGAGTCAATAATAAATTATGCCCAACAAATTTATCCTGTCGTGAATTGAAATGCATCATCCTTGGGTGAAAGTAAAGGAATATTTGGATTGAAGGGCTAGAAAATTATTTTTTTGTCATTTACGTGAGCTTAAAAGGAACAAACGTTATGTTCATTCTTATTTCAATTTTTGAAGACAGTTAGTAAATTTGACTTAACGTTAGTTAAAAAAATTTGGATTCATGGCTCTTCTACATAAAATTGCAAATTTTAATGAACCTAAAAGAGGTCTATTATGTCACTCAAAAAATATAGTTTTTTAGGGCAACGAGAAAATTTTGTCTTACTACCTAAAAAAAAGTTCTTGGGCATTGAGTGAAAATATTTTTATTTATAATCCTGCAGAAAAGCTAAGTTGCAGGGAAACTTGAAATAATTTATGTCGTTCTTTGTAAATTTTTCCCTTTTCTCTATTTTGATAGAAAATTCTGCCTTAGAAAAACACTTGATGAGCAGTTCGCATGTTGAGACTTGCCTCGTCTTCAAATCGTTGGGAGGATTCACGCCACAATTAACGAAAATGAATAACGAGGGAACAAAAGAAGAATTTACCCTAATAGGGTTACACTAGGATGAAGATTCATGTACGTGCGAGTACATGAGTCATTAAGACGTCCGTAAGTCTCAGAAATAACCTAAGCAACTAATTATGAAGTTAACGAATACGCGTAACCTTGAACCAGGTCGTCGGAGTAAGGAGGAGTCGGGAGAGAACAAAGGATAGCTAGAACAAAACGGAAATTATGAACAACAGATCTCAAAAGCACAATATTATGTCGACACATCAATTAATCAGAGTTATAACACGTAAAACATAGGAAGTTATGGTCTAAACTCTAAAGTAACGCTTGCTAGCAGCATGACCAACACGGGCACAGAGGAACAAGTAGAGTGAATGTCGTACGTCACTCTGCCACAAACTAAACACGAAATGAGAAAGGGAGTTACCTTTAGATTTTCAAGGTATTTTAACACTGTAATTTTCAAGCTAACAAATGCTCACGTCGTACCTGTATACTCTAATTTAACTCAAAAATTAGATAGAAGGCGGCGCCAAATTGTGACGTGGGCGTGCACTGGAAGCCAGGGCTGTCTGAAGAGTCATGCCTTGTGGATGACTCAGCCCGAGCTGGGTGTCAGCCCTATTTGTGGGTGTGTGGGCGCGGTGGGCTGCCTCAATACCCTTGGCGATGGGGTTAAGTGAATTCAAATCACGAGTCACGTTACAGATTGTACAACTTAAGTTCCAGTAGACAATCTTCACCGTAACCCCTGACTAGCAGAGTTCATGGGGACCACATTAACCTAAGGTATGTTTATCATATAATTTCCACTGTTTTGCAAGAAAATTTCTCGGTATTTAATGCTGTAGAACGTTGGTTTCCCTTTAATTGAACAAGAAAAGGTTTTACTGGCCGCCTTTTGTAGATGCGCAGTAATGAGCAGGAGTGTCTTTTTCTGAGGGAAAGGAAGGGACTTTCAATAGCATCGTGCGCTCGTTATTTCGTCAAATAATACCATTCATCGGGGGAACCGCGACCTTGTTATTGAAGCAATGTGTTTCAGCCACTCCAGTTGAGTGAATTTTCTTGCTATTGCTGATTTCGATCAGAGCAACGTTACACTTATTTTCAGGAGCTGCGTGTTATTTGATAGAACTCTATTGAAAGTAAGTGAACCGTGAACATTCAGCGCAGCTCGCCATTAAAGCGGTATTTTTACACTTGGCTAGCTGCCTTGATGTGGATTAGTGGGCCTGACTGAACTGGTGTTTACGCATTTTAATTGGAAGCGATGAGATCCAGCCTGGTCTCGGAACATCAAACAACTTCGCTCGCCGACCTTTGCCTCGATGATCGCTTCCCGTGAATGGCACCGAAGCCTAATGAAGCTCCAGCGATTAAATTACTGGTGATCTTGAAAGAGGCACCAATCATTAACGCGCCTTTTTGAAACTGTAATTCAGCTGCTGTAAATATTAATGTATTTACTCGTTAATTAGATAGTAAATTAATTTTAGAACAGACAGACTGCAATTAATTTTAGAATTTATGAATAGGTTCAAGTGCGATATGAATCGCAATGAGCGTATTTTTTATTACTGTTTTTTTACAGCAGTAATGTCATTGAAATATGTCTCGCTAAATGTCATTAATTGTTGCTGGATTTGTGATCAATTTGTAATCACAATCATCAGTTATACTGCGAAATCGAATGGTGTCTAGTGTACGAAGTTTTTGGTGCTATTCTATTAATGAAAACTAGTTTGCCACTTTCAAAAATTAGATTTACCAGTTTTATTGATTTTTAAAGTATCTCACTTCACTTCATGCTCCTTTAAAACTCCCTTTACCTGGACTGTGGCGACCTAAATAGAGTTTGTAGAACTGATTTTTGTGAGTGAAATTCACTAAGGGGAATGATGATGCGCGATAGTGTATTGTCAGAAATTGAAAACTGTTGTCATTGAAGAACCTGTTTGGAGAAATACACTGTATAAACGATCAGTAGGGATGACACTGTGTTTATATTCTGACAGTAATGGGAATAAGTTTGTAGCCGTTTTCGTTTCCCGAATAAATTGCGCGTTGAGCGTCTGTTGGCATAATCTTGTTCCTGGGGCACTGAGAGGCATGCGACAAAGCTGCGTGGATTATTGCGTCTCTTATCGTATTGAGTTAATGGCTTCGCATTATCCTTTCTTCTTGTTCTTTCTCTGTATCATGTGCATTCATATGCATTGTGGAGCGGCCGACTGGTTACTAAAAAAGGAATTTGTTTCAGGTATTCATCATAGATTAGCATGAATTTTTTATGTAACGTGTATCTGCCGCTGTAGTGCATCAGAAAGTATGTAGATGGTATACGTATAGTTCAATCAAAAACGTACTTGCAGGCCATATTCTACATTGACCTTTCACATGCCTCATAAATTATGGCGCGATATATGCTCTGAGTCGTGTCGGCGACGATTTAAACACGTGGGCGTAGTGGGGAATTTTAGGTTAACTTCCTTTTCCAGGGGGAGAACACCGTGACCGCACTAGGATTTAAACTCCGGACACAAGGCCTCGCTGCGGTGTTTCAGACATGTGACCGTCGGTCAGCTTGCGTCCAGTGGGTCGTATACTTTCAGTGCTCACATGCTTGAGTGTGCTTCTTTTTCAGTGTAGCCTTACGTGACTTGCATGGGGAAAATCTCGAAACAAGGGCGCTCGCTGCCTGCGGGCTTGCCAAGAAATTTGTCACGTTATCAGAACTGCTCACCAACGAAACATGTCACTTTTAGGCAAACGCACCAGCAATGCCTGGCTGTATTTGCATGGCGGGAACGTCGACTGGCAGATCACATGAACAAGCGAAGATCTGTAGCCTCACATAGGCTTATTACTCTAGTTTCTTTTCAATTAGCGCGTCTAATAAAATTTAATCATCTAATTAGATCAAGAATAAAATTAACGTTAGCCTCTCACTATGTTTGTCGCTGATCTCGGGCCCTAAAGCAGGGAAGCCCACGGCGTCATTATTGAGTCAATCCGATGCATTTGTTTTTTAATTTTGTTATTAGTCTCCGGACAGTGTCCGTGTGTGTTTATTAAAAACCTTGTTTTTCTGTCTGCCGTGTCCAGTAATGAGAAATGGCGGCCATTTATATTGTATTGACATTTCGAGCTTGGGGGCTGGTATCGATATCAGTGTTTTTGGTTGACTAAACATTCCCAATCAGCAAATTTCACGTCGAGTTGCGCTCTGGTCAAAGCATGAGCCTCGAGTTGTGCCTCTGTTGCTTGCGTTGCACTGCAGGAGGATATAATGCATTTGTCCGTTGAACGTATTTTAATAATACCAATTGTTATAAATAATAAGTTACCACATCCTAATAGTATTCTATACACTGAATTTTATGTTCAACTAGTCTTTATCAAGGGAACAAGAATTATATATTTTTAGCTAAAGAGGCTTTCCGTAGAAAATTTTCGCTGTTGAATGTCACCCAAAACAAGGTGCGACTCACTCTTTTCGTTATATTCTGTATTTTCTGCTCACGATGTACACAACACGTAATCCAATCACACAGGGCTGGTGCTGGTATTGATCCACATGCCCTTCAAACATTGCGTCGCTACTGGCTGTGTTCGGAATGTTGATGTTGCAATTGTGACACTGACCACGTGGGCTGCATCCGCCTCGAAACTGGGATTCTAAAACTGTTGTCCTTGTCTGTTTCTCGGTATGATTCGTGAAATTCATCCATGAGGTCTTTTTGTTAGCGATTTTTGACGCTCAGCACAAGTTTCTGCCTGTGGCATTGGCGGTGTGTTTCTGTTAAAACTCTGGTGTGTTTCTGTTAAAACTCCATGCAATTTAACATCCGTAACGTGTGATTTGAAATGGTTTTATGTTATACATTGGTTTTTGTCTTCTGTTGTGGGGGATTACTATTAATTTTAGTGTTATTGAAGGCGTTCCATTGAGCGGTTCCGTGACCATCGCCGTCCATATATTAAAACTAAGTTCCAGAGTTGGTGCTTCAATTTCCAGTTTAAACGCTTTACTCTGATCTTCGAAGTTTTACTTTGAGGAGATGTGAGGTAGTTAATACCCTTCACTTTACGAGGCTTCAATAACAATCCGAACCAAATGTTATTGAGTGTATCAATTTGGTTTTCCTACTTTCGATGCTGCCACTTCATTCAATGAATAAATTCCACCTAGTGCATTTCGCCACTCTGATTGTATGGTCAGGTTCCAGTGCCTTTATTACACAGCTCTGACTGCGTGATTCTCATTACTAATATCTAGGACTTTTTATTTTGAATGACTCTCATATATTTCTACTCGGCCCTCACTGACTCAGTTATCCCACACTGAGTTATGCGCCTTCCCTCATCCTCCCTCTGACTGCTCGGACTCCGCTGCCACGCAGCGAGAGTCACGCTCTGGTCGCGATAGTTCAAGGCAAGAATTCGCTGCACCAGTTCCGTCTAGCGCGAATGACAGCAGCGCACGCCAAGGCTGCCTCGAACTCTTCGAACTGGAGAGCTGCCTGCCATTCGGGGCTATCAGGGGACTCTGCTAAAGGGAGGTGGGCAGCCAGCGTCAGTCCCCTGGCCTGGGGCTGGGAGCTTATGTTCTTCATAAGTTAAGAGGACTTCAGGAAAGAGAAGCGTGAGATGTGGCTATTGCAACTATTTGTTTTCGTTATACTTTTAGCTGTATGTTGATAGTTTGTTTAAATGCTGTAGTGTTTTTAAAGTAGTTGATTATTCCACTTTTCTTTCTTTTTAACATGTGGTTGGATTGTTGTGTGGGAATTTTTTTCTTTAATATTTATTTTCAACATAACTGTTCATTGTTTTACGTTACTTTACATATATCGCTGCCAGTTATTAGATGAGTATGTGACTTGTGGTTACGCAAACAGCACCGTTGCTGTTTAAAATCTTAGCGTTATGTATTAACTTTCTGACTCTGTACCAAGGCCCTGTCCCTCTAAAACAAGAGGGTGGCCCTCCCTCTATAACAAGATTGAGTTTGGGCGCAAACGGTGCCTCAGTCATGCCGAAGAAAACAAGTCGCACTATGAGGTCTCCTCATAACAGATGTGTGGCTTGATGGACATGATGAGGCCGAGTTACAATATTACGTTGCAGGATAGACAGTTTCCGTGATGCGGGTTATCGCGTGATTGTAGTATTCTCATAGTGTAGTATCGCTCGATGAACAATTTTGGTAAGACAGATACGTTCCAATATCTTCTTGCAATGCATGCTCAGCAAACGTCAAAATACCGATGGTGTTTCAAGTCCAAGTTATTCATTATACTATCGGGTCATTTTTCCTCACGAAACGATGCAACGCTGCCTGCAGTGTGTGTTTATTTTAACCTCGAGGTTAGGTCTGTAAATGAGGTGTGTGATCTGCCCATAGTCGCGTACGTGTTAGCAGCGAAGCAGCGCGCTACCGTGGCCTCCTACATGTAGGAAGCAGTGGTGCTACCTGCGCTGCTGCGGACTGCTGCTTTGGGGGAGGGGGAGCTGGTGGATGCACTTGGCCGACAGCTTAGCTTTACTGGATGGTATTCTGCATTAATAACCGGAGTATCCAGTAACTGGATGACGCTCTGTGTCAAGTGCTGCATTCCTAACTGAATAACCATCTGTGTTAAGTACTGGATTACTACGTTATCTATTTTACTGGATGGTGTTCTGTGTTATGTTCTGGATTACTATATTGTTGGATGATGTAATGTGTTAGGCACTGGATTACTTTATTACTGGATAGCGCTCTGTGTTATAGATACTCCGATAGTACATTATTGGAAGGTCCTTTGTGTTCAGAACTAATTCACTCTATGGCTCTGTAGTAAGTGCTGGGTCACTATATTACTGGATAATGATCAATATTAAATGCAACAAATCGTGATGCTGTTCAGCAAGTAGTCATGCAATCGCCGTAGTAAGTAAACGCGTTGCTGATGGTACGGAATCAGTAAGCGTACGTAGCCGTCAGATAGCTAGCTACTTGCTGCATGGCAGTTGTTCAAGACACGTAAACGTGGCCGTGCGTGCACACACCAGGGAGGGGAATACCGCTGTAGAGGCACCTCTGCCTGCAGGGCGCAGCCGTGGATGCCATATGTCTGGCTGAAGTAAAAGCGCCTCACGTCCAGTTACAGCAACTGCCGACCACTGTCACTTCCTAGGCCGACTGCCGCCCTCGGAGCGCTCGCCAATTTCCACTTCAGCAGCACCGTCGTGTGCTCAAAGTTTGATGTGCCTTGTTTTCGCTGTTTTATGCTTTACGCTCACGATTCTGAGTCATGAAGAGCACTCATAAAGCTTGCAAAGTGTCGAAGTTCCTTAAGTATTTGAAGTAGCTGCTGTTTTTCACTGGGCTTAGGATTGTAACGCTAGAATTTAGAATGGCTGAAGGGTTTAAGCATGAATATAATGAGCTTTCTCGTATTCGATGCGTGAAATACTAATTTCAAAGCTTTCATCGATCATCAATTGACGTTGAGCCGTAGAAACTCCGTAAATTTAATCCGAGCTGTGTTCCACAAATATACTTCTGTGTAAATACTCGTCATGCTGAATTCCCTCCAGAGCTCATGTTTTCTAGGATATTTTTCTGTAATTTTACCAGAGAGAGTTCATCCTTTGAGTAAAATGCACTAGAACGAGTTGTATTTTTGTTCGTTTCCGAAGCTTTTTGCTGCGGGATGATACGTTAGAGTTTTGAATTCCTCATGATGGAATAAGGTACCTGCTGATGCGCACACCTACCTTTATGGAATTTCAGATGTTTTTTAAAGGCGTCCTCTGTAACTTGAAGCCGATTTTTACAGGAATCTGTCGGGGGTTTGTTCGCATGATCGTACGTTTTCCTCCTACATCATGCCAAACGGTTACCTGACATAAAATAGTTACTCTTTACTGCTCAGTGTCAACATTTATGCCTTTCTTCAATCCCATGTCGTACAGCCAAGTAATGTGAACTACAAGAGCATTAGCGTGAAATTCAACCGCTGAGTGCCGCTTCTCTCGCTCTCAAACTTCTTATCAGTTTCCTTCTTGTACTTTTCTTGCTTTTAGTGTGCACATGTCTTGTGTGCGCTTTTCAAATTTTATTTAGGGTAATAATTTTTAAAACCCAAAGTTAAATTTATATAACTTTGTCTTTCGAAGCTCGATTTAGGATTCCAGTTTGAACTTCTATTATGTTTTTCAAAAAATTTGTTCACAAATCGTTTCTCATATTCTGTCCATCGCTAAAATCCTCTCTTAAAACGCCATGCTTTAATTTCTATTGAGGTTGACTGCTTCTACTTGGCGGCATGTACAGTATAAAATAAAACTTATCTCGTTTACCTAGTTAGATTTCTTTCATTTGAAGTTCCCCGAGTGATGCAATAATGTGCATACCGGAACTACATGCTCACGTTCGATCTCTCACGCAGCTCCTCGTCCGTCCAGGTCCTCCTAAACATCTCACCGCTCCAAGATCTCAGCGGCCCTCGCTCCCTCCTGCCCCGCTAACTTACCGTCCTTGTCTCAGACCAGTCTTGCGGTGCCCTGTCTTTGTGCTCTCAATCTCTTCTCCTCGCTGACATGCTCGCCCCTTCGTTTCCTCTCTGGTGAACACATCTGCTCTGAAACTGATGCAGTTTGTCTTCACTTGTGTCACCTCAATTGTAGTGCTCATTTCAAATAATAACTTTACTGTGACGGTTTTGTTGATATTTGTATTGATTGTTTCTCATGTAATCCGATTGTATTGTCTTACACGGTTTCAGAGGTAGTTAGGACTCCTGAAGTCATCTTAGAGAGCTCAGTGATAGCCTTCATCTAAGTTTTGAAATTATCGCCTCTTCAGAAATTTTGTTTGCTACTCATCGTAAGTAAAGCTTTATTGCTGCAATAATCTAATGTTGTCACGATTTTAGCTCGTCTATCATCCCATTGTCGTTCTATGAATATTAGGGATGCTACTAATAAACTCCCTGCACGACCACCGTCGTTTCTCATTTGAACTGTCAACCTCGTTGAATTATTTTCTGTCCAGTGAGTTTATTTTCACGTTCGTTGAATCACTTTTTGAGCTGCAGCCAAAGTGCTTGCTAGTGATGCTTCATGCTCTGAATATGACGCACACATACTGCGCAAGGCCGCGTCAAGGCTTATTCCTTGAACCAAGTCGGCGAGCGTGAGCTGCTCCGACTCCACTTCAAGGCGCAAGGAAACCTTGCGATGGTCCTGGACACTTTGGCAGAACGACGTGCCTAATAGGCTTCTCTCTTTGCTGTGAATACTAATAATGGATATTATTGCAGACTGATAAAGGCCGGGAACCGAAGTGCAACATCTGACAGTTGCAGACTAGTTACTCAGTGCAGGGGGGGGACAAGTAACGCGGAGAGTACTGGAAAGTAGCGCGTTTGCATGAGGACGTGAAGAGCACTCACATCGTTCGTTTGGCGGCGCTAATGTAAAGGTGACAGAGCAAAGAGTTTTACATGCGCGATTTCGTTCTCTTCCAACTTGAATACACTCGCTTGCCACCGGAATAGCCAGGGCAAAGTGTTACGTAGTACATGATGCAAAATTTTCAGAAAAGTGAAGACTTGAAGAGGCCTACTTCATATTTTCCTGTACGCAGTAGGGAACTATGTCGTCAAATTGAGTCTTAATCTTTAGGTAATTGGAGGGAAATTCCCGCGGAAATAAGTTAGGTGTTGGGCTGAGCTCATTATGCTGAGTTTATGGCATGTTAGTTTTTTGTTTGCAGGCCTAGGTTACCGTTTAGAAAAGGCTGAAAAAACATTCATTAATTCCAGAGTAATCTCTATGTTCAAGCATTTTCGCTCAACACAGTGTTTGAGGACGCCTCCTGAGAATATTTCAAACAAGAACGCCATGGATAATAATAATTGCGGTAAGCCAGAAATAATTTTGATGGTGAATTATCTGTTTTCTCTCAAGTTTTTCTCTGGCATGCAGGAAGAAATGCCTTCAATAATTGGACGAAATACTTGCAATGAACTGAAGCATCTGGAGAGCCCAGTCTGGAGAATAAGCTGTGGACTCGGAAAGGTCACTTGAAACTTTTAAAATTTATCGCAGCATTGTCGGAATATGGATTTGCAAAATAGGCATAAAAATTCGGAACTACTCATGTATTTTCCTCGTTGAAAATGATTATTTATCATACATTCCATTGTTGAAATAATATTTTGTTGAGAAATTGTTCCTTTTCGAATGTCTCATTTTGCCCACTGTGAAGGCTAAATGTGTTGCTGTCACTTAACGTTTTTATTCATCGTGTACCTCTATAACTGTGCAATACAACGGGAGTCTGAGTTGTATGCGATGAAATGTTCATGTTGAGCCATCGCCTCCGCTCGATCACAGCCCAAGGGTGCAGTCTGACATTCTTTCCGTGAATTTTTTATGCGTTTGACGCGATGCATCGAAATGGCACTTGCGCAGTTGATGGTGTGGTCCAAATGGTACTTGAGCAGTTGGTGGAGTGGTGTACGAGCTGTCCTAGTCACAGCAACGAGGCGTGGGCAGGAAGAGAGACGCCTCACTCATATTTTATGTGCATGACTGCGCGAGGTTGCACCACCTAAAATGTTATCAGAATTTGGCGTTTTTTCCACGGTACATCAGTTTTGAATGCGCAATTTTGTCTATTTCTTTGTAACGGCTTGTGGAGCTATCTTACTTAAAATTGAAGAAGAATATTGCTTTCTGCCACCATCAAATAGGTTACTTTTTATTTTTTTGAAAGAAGGTTTACGTGCAGTAATTAATTGAGCAGTGCTACTTTGTTTCACTTTCCCGTCGATTTTACTGGAATTTTGTTTAGTGCTCTGGTAGAATGAGCAGTCACCTTAATTCCTTGTCCATTATAAGCGCTCCTGTTTTTACTCGTGAGTGTATTTCCGCATTTTGACATGTATCAAAGACGCAATATATCAATAAAAAATCGCAAAGCATTATACGATTTAATATCCAAGACACTCGTTTGTTTGTTTTAGCTGTCGGGGCTGATTTCCAAATGAGAAGTATATTTTTCATTTGCTTGGGCGATTCCTCGATTTTAAAGGAGCACACGGTACAAGTATGCTGGGAGGTAACTGACTACTCCCCCTTCAGGGGGATACAACTATTGTATCTGTGGGAATTAGCGCTCCCATGGGGAAAATGTGAGGTCCTGAGCTGAGAGTTTGGTAGGCCTTCTTTATGTTGAAATAAAATATTTTGTTTTGTTTTGTTAAGGACCATCTTTTTTCGGTTCACTGCTGTCCTGTTTTTAGTCCCTCTGACTTTCTTCTTTGACTTTTATCTTGTTTTGTTACCTTCCTTCTTATCTTACTCTTTCTATGCGCACGAGATTGTTTGCGGGAACACCCTTTGTGCATAGATTCCACGTTACCGCAACTCCACACTAAATGATGCTTTCTTCCTTCCTCTCTTTGACCATCTCTGTTGTGGGAAGAGGAGGCTAAAATTAATTTACAATCAATCAATTGTCTTTTCCTAATAAAAATGGGGACGTATTTGTAAACTGATGATGTTATTTTTACCACGGCACCTTCATATGGTCTCTTAACGAATGACTCACTATTCATGAGTGATACGAAGTACTAAATTTAACGACCTTTCAGCACATTTTTAGGCTTTTTGGAACATATGACAGTAACTTATGATGGAAACTCACAGAACTTTGGCTTCGCACAGCAATAAGCTTCGCTGGACGCGGGCTTGACTACTCAGTTCACCTGGGAGAAGAAGCTGTCATTCTTCATGCCACTTACACATCGCCCGCTTCAACGAACCGCAGCTTATTGAAGCTCGGTTGGGGTATTCGATCCCCTGCTATGCTATTATTCTTCACGTGAACGATTCGATCTGCGACTTGACGTAGAGGAATGAAGATTTTCTAACCAACGTTCCTTAGCTAAACTAGAAGGACTTGATCACTCTCTAGACCCGGCAAGAAGGGGGGGCACAAACTGAGAGTAGAAAATTAAAGTTCTTTATATATTATCTGAAACTATTACATTTATTGGAGATGTATTCCAATGGAAATGAGGAAATAGAGTAGCACAATGCAAAATGGCTGTATTAACTACTTCACATAGTGTTCACAGTCATAGTACTCCGCTATATTCTGCAAGGAAACAAGACTCCATTGTAGTCGTCTTCCAGCTTAAGTCTAACCGAGTCGGTTGCTGGAGTGAGCAATCCATTGCCCCAACAATTTTTCTCTGCATACACCATGTGTTTTTAAGCTGGTAATCAGTCGAATGGTGTTGTGCAAGTAGATCACTATGATAAACTAGTGAGCACGGCCCGCCAAAAATGACGGGATTCCATAACTTTCTTGAAGAAATTTTTCAGATGTGGATGTCAAACAAATGTATCCATCCTAACAGTTCTCGTGATGAAAAATATTTTTGTACTTGCACATTGGTGAAATAATTGTATCCCTGATACGGTCATTGTAATAATCCTTATGAGCGTGACACATAAATGGAAGGAGCGGACTTCAAACAAATAAACCAAGGGTATTATTAGGTAGTAGCAGGACACGTGAAAATTCCACTGACAATGTCATCGTTAAGCTAAGTGGACCCGTGAAAAAATTCCGTCAACATTACTTACCTAACCTATCGTGTCCTAACCGAATCTATTCTGATAAAATGTCAAACATATCAATGCATGTAAGGCCATCTTTCAATACACTGAGGAATTCGGTCTCCATGATACCGCAAACTCAGACATCCCATGTTTCTTAAGAAGCGGACACCAAACAGATATGTAAATAAATATATGAATAAACACACGACGGGTATTATTAGGTTCGATTAAAGAATGTTAATCTCGGGCTCTGCCTCAACTTTTTGCTTGTTCTTCTTACGTACAATTAAGTCGCTGAATTATTAATTTTCGATATTTTCAATTACTCGGGTAAGGAAAACTGTAGAGGCTAAGTTTTCAATTGGCAAGGCACATGGTGCACTGGGACTGTAGGACCACGCTTGAAATGCTGAAAATTGAGGAGGACAGAAGTAAAATTCCCTTGAACTGACGTATACACCGAGGGATAACCATGATTGTCTGACCCCAAATGGACATTTAAACTATTTTTCCTTCAGAGGATAAATCTAAATTGATTAGCGTACTTGAAACTGAGCTGCCAGTGTTGTGCGCGTGTGCTCTAAATTTCAAGCTCAACTTTCATTAAATTAGAAAATACCATTCGAGTCTTGAATTTGCGTGGTTCACGGCTTCCATCTGTGGGTCTTTACATCGGAAGCGGAGCAATGAGTCAGCTTTGTCGAGAATGACACAAAATTTGAAACATGCCCTCGACTATAAACAAGAGACTCCACGGTGTTAGCGAAGGGCGCGTGGCCAGCAGCAGGCGTCGCACGAGGTGGCGGAGAGCGATCGCAAGACAACGTTCGAGCGGAGGCATGCAAGGCTAACCGGTCCCTGGACTTGTTCTCTTACTCGCCTACCGTTAGGTGGCCACCTCAAGCTGACATTTCGGGCAGTGCTCCATCATAGCAGAGGCATTTCGGTCTCATGCGTGTTCTCATATGCCGCTCTTGTATGCATGTTAATTCTCCGATGTAATCTCATCTTTTGTCTTATTTGCTCTATTTACGACCTGGAAGTTTTTAAAATGATTTATTTGTTTTTTTGTGTAGGCATCGAAAGACGACCTGTTGCATGCGCTTTACTTATCCGATAAGTCTCCACGCAAGTGATCAGTCGATCGCTGGACCATTGTTACCCAACAAACTTGTCACATTCGCATATGTCTTTGATAACCAACAGACCTGATACCTAACATTTACCTTAAACACCTTAAATAGCCAACAGACGTGATGCCTAACAGAATTTATACTCAACAGACCTATCGAACAGGTCCGTGATGCCCAACGGACGCATCATTTATGCGTGTGTTGATTAGAAGTACGCATTCTAATTTCCCCTTCCGTGGTGGCTGCTGCTCGGCATGGGGCCGCTGGTCTGTGTGGCTAAAGCGTCGTGTTCCGAAGTTATCTTACATGATAGTTCTCAAATTTGAGTTATGCTGAAATGCTGTTTAATGCTATTTGTATTATGCTATATACATATACGTCATGAATAATCTACAGAACTCAATGTATTGTTTACAAAGCAACTCTGAATTTATGTTTCTGAAGCCTAAATATGTTCTCAGGCGTACTGTGGCGGGTGAATTAAATTTTTAACGTATCATTAACCAACATTTGACTATATTTTATTCACTGAGAACATGAGTGTTTTTGTACTGCCGCATTTAAACTTTAAAAGACTAATCATATTGGTAAATATAAGACATGAGGTATATCAGACATATAAGCGAGGTTAATTGAAAGATCATCCGTCTAAGCTAGGAGTTGTAATATAGTTATTGAAATGCGTTTCAATTCCCTGAATGGTGTATTCGGATGCTGTGAATGGTTAACATCTTAATTGAGTATTCATTCAAAGAACTCGTTTAAGCCATGTTACATGGGCGTCTAAAAGGTATTTATTTATGTTCAACGCATCCGTAAGCCAATAGCTCGTTTCAACAGATCACAATTATCGCATCTGTTCCGCAGTTGTAAAATTTTTTGAAATAACTACTTGAGATTTCTCAAGAGCATCCAAACAATTGATGGTAACGCAACTGTTTCAGAGCCGAGAATGATCAGAGTGCTATCAGGTTTTAGTACCCAGCGCCTTCAAACTAAAGTAGTATGATGCTTCACAGTAGTAAATTTTGATTATTTCTCTTCATTTAGTTCTCTATTTCTGCATTTCTCGCCTAAATTGTATAATTCCCAATGTGAATTTCAATCGCATTTTCCTCTAATCCAAAAATGTAGGAGTTTGTAATGAGCGCTCTGTGATCTCATGGGCATGCCGGTGAGCAGGGAATGTTTCGCCGGGATATCATTTACACGTACCTGGCCGAACACGTTTTTGTTTGTCCAAATATATTATCCCATTTGACACGAAGTGGACAGATTTGCTGGAAAGTGAAAAACAAATGGTAACTTGTTATTTTTATGATTATTTTGAGTCATTTCTTTCCTCTGTCATAATCTGGTGTGTAGCATGATCTCTGGTGCGACGAGCATGTGAAACATTTTCCAAACAATTTTTAAAAGCAGCAGCAAAACAACTGAAGCAATTTTCATTAGCAATTATACAACGTTGTTTTTGTCGGGTCACAGATGGTAATAAATGAAAGAGTAAGTAGTTACCTACGCTGGTTATTAATGAGGCTTTTGTCGGGCTTGAAACAATCGAGCAACGAAGAACCAGGTGGAGGGCGGGATCTCTTAATTAAGAATGAACAGGTTTGTGTGATTAGAACTTCGAGCGCGTGCTGGAGAACCTTTTACTGTCGCACTCATACACGCCATAATCTCTGTATCTCTACCCATTTCGGCTGGGTGATCATTCGTAATGTTGTAACATAGATCCCCCTCAGAGGAATGCATACAGCTATTGTATCTTTGGGAATTGGCACTCCAAGAGGGAATATGTGAGATCCCGAGCTGAGAGTTAGCTAGGTCTTCTTTTTGTTGAAATAGATCAGATTTTTATTTTGAGAGAGACTATCTTTTTTGATTCACAGCTGTCCTGTATATCAGCCCTGAATTTATTCTTAAACTTTTATCTCGATTCTTAAACTTTCTTCATATATTCTATGAACACACCTTGTGCGTTTATTCCGCGTTCCCTCAACTGCATAGTAAATGGAACCTCTATATTTCCTTTCTTTGGAAGACTTTTCTTGTGATTAGGGAACTTAAACTAACTTATGTTTTAATTTGTAAAATAGATCCTACTGACCTGACGTCATTACCATTCTCCAACACCGATGCAGCCACATATTGTTCCTAGACCAATCTTAATCGCTGATAAAAAAAAGGACTATTTGCATCTGTGTTTTACCCTCGTTTATTTTTAGGCATTTGGAAAACATTTTTTTTATCATCTGGGCGGGAGCTTTAGAATTTATAATGGTAGTGTGTTAGCGGTGTTTTTTTTTTGTTTTTATATTCTTGAGAGTAAACTTTTGGCAAAGTCAACACACTAAATTTCTAGATGTCTAGCAGCAAACCCTCAACTCTTGGTCGCCTCGCAGTAATTCTCTGGCTTTAAACGTCTTTAATATCAACCCTCCTCGCCACTGAAATAAAATTTATTAGGATATTAATACATTTGCTGCCGACTCCAAAGTAATCTCCTAGCTCAGGAGATCAACTCCGGAACCATGAGAGGCCCAAAATGGCTTAGCTTCTTCGACTTCTCGAGCCTGGCACGTAAACTCGGCATAAAAAACAGTATTTAATTACCTTGATTAATGTTTCGTTTTTCTTTCTCCAAAATATGTTTTCATGTTTATTTTCAACGCAAATCTGCCTCAATTTTCGTTTGAATGTGATATGTTACTCGCGCGAATGCTGCCATCACCAAATTTGGTTTTCATTTCGATGTTAAGTTCCTAAGCGCCCAAACTGAATTCTAATCTGTGGATAAAATGCCCATCAAATTTGCGCATTGAAGTAATGTATATGTAAGTACTTGAAACTGTGAAACAGCGTACATAAAGCGTTAGAAACGTGTCAAGTTCGTTGCTGAATAGTGAAAGTTAGCATTTCTACTTCGCAGAACGCTGAATTTTCTAAGCAGGGCTTTCGTTTAAATTCAAGCAAAATACCCAGCTGAGAGCAGAATATCCTTGAAGTTTCTTTTCGTTGGAATTGGAATTACTACGTTCGTGCGACTTTGGATCTGCTGAAAGCGAGTTGCTTCGCATAAAAAATGTGAGATTTTTCGTTTGAGCATAAAGTACCTCAATGACTCACGAGACTGTCTCGCTTTGCCAAAATTAAAACTTCGCTTCCATGCCAGTTGAGTTGCTTGCGCGGCTCAAATTGCAGGCGAGCTCTGAAATGTCAAACTTTCTTCTTTTCTGACTTTCATTGCGCTCTATGCCCAGTCTCTCGTGAAAAAATTCAGGTTGAGCATATATGAATTAGTTTTATTTTTTCTTAACTGTACACAAACTAAGTAAAATTCCTTTGATATTTCTCGACTCGATTAAGGGTTCAAGTTCATTTTGAAGTTTCCGTCTTCTGATTACCTGGCTTCTGCAAAACTCTATTTGCCTTTCGTTCCTTAAATTGACTTCTGCAAAATAAAGAAAACATTCGGTGCATTGGTCAGGGTCTTTTAATAAATAATTGAAGACTTCTTGTCGCCGCACTGGCAGATTTTTATCAACTGACAATTATTTCTCCATGAAAATCTGTCGTAGGTATTACTGAAGGGTTAAATAGGCGTGATATTCATGCTCCCTCTTTATTTTAACATTCACTTTAGTCCAATTTTGTAGTTAAATTAAGTGTGAATTATGTGAATTTTCATCAAACAGTGCGAACTTATGAGTATGTCCACTACTTGCGGGCACTTCTGATGTTTGTGTATGTATATGATAAATATGCCTATTTTTGCCTATCTATGTAGATGTATGTACATAAATAGTGAGACGCATGGACTCATACGAATTTTTTGTGTAGGTAACCGTTTTCGAATGCACTGGGAATGTAAAAATATTACTCATGAATCAGGATACAAAGCCGAAAATTATTTCACACTGAGCTAAAACTTGAAATTATTGAAAAATTACTTCAGCATTTAAATCGAAGCATAAACGAAAGATATTGGGCTGTGCGACATGAAAACCAACTCTCGTTTGTTCACTATAATTTTAAGTAATGTTTTCATTTTTTAAGAGTTTACATCGGGTGTGTCTCTATTTCTTGTGTGAAGTTCCCGGCCGAGTGGCTCTTGTCCCACCTCGTGTCACGCCCGGACCAGAGTAGCCAAATTGGTATTTTTGGGCCCAAATTCTATAATTTAAGCTTTTTGAATATTGATTGATCATGAAGAGCATCCACTGCATTATGTTCAATGCTATTCATAATCAAATTTTATTGGAAAGAAAGGAAAGTTAAAGGTTTGGACCAGAAAAAGGCCTGTCTGGCAATGCTGGCACAAATTACGCGTGTTCTATTACGCGTGTACTCATTTAAAAATGACTTGGTGATCATCAAAGACGTCAGTGAACTTAGAAGATCTTGAGGCTGCGTTCTCTACCTAACAGAATCTTTATTGTCTGTGTACGGCGTAAAATGGTTGACCATCCAGGTATTGAACGCATTGTTAGCGTGCTGTCCATTGAAACTTGCTGAATGTGTTTGCAATTTAGGAATAAATTTAAGCCATTAAACCTCCCGATTAATTAATTTCAAATGACATGCGGGTGACTGCATAGTGAATTTGTTTCAATGTCGTGTAGATGAACATGCTCTTACTAAATTAAACCTCGCGATTAATTAATTTCAAATGACATGCGGGTGACTGCATAGCGAATTTTTTTTCAATGTCGTGTAGATGAACATGCTCTTACTAAACCTCTTACCGGCCTGTCTACAGTGCACGCTTTAGCCTAGCACTGAGAATAGCTTCGTCGAAGAGCATAACTCGTCAATTTGAGGTGCACTGACGCTATTGGTATTCGATATCCTCTACGAACTTCACTTCTGACCGTATTTACAACTATTGTTGATAGCATCGGTTTTCTTCGCGTGAATGCACAGAAATGAATTGTCCTTCGCTGGGGGTTTGGGGTTTAGCGATGAGCTGAGATTGGTAGGATGTACATTTCTGTGCATGTGTGGTGGTGGTGTAAACACACTTTCGGAACTTACCGCTTCTGTATTTGAGAAACCTCTAGCAATTTATAGGGCGTTAGCACCATGCCTTTCCCATCAGGTTGTGAGGCAAGTTATCGAGTTAACAATGACGTTTTTCCTTTCTCTTCTCTCAGTTTGAGACGCTGACTCACTGACTCATTTGTGTGATAGATCGATTATCTCACTTTTTAGCATGGATTTTCGTGGAAACGTTAGAATAAAATCAGGAACTCACATTTTTCACGCTCCTTAAAAAGGATAGTATTATAGATTCAACCTGTAACATCGTATTTTCAACTGAGTTACTTTCAACCCAACCAACCGTATCAACCGACAAAGAAAACAGTAGGGTATTGATGGGTTTTACTGTTGGGTTTTTATGATTCAATTAATGGTTGAATGAAATGAATTATTTGTGCTGGTGAAAATAGTTTTTTTTTTGACGGTTGATTGCTCCTAAATCCTTCTTATTCTCATTGACACTTGAGACACATGAAGATTGATTTGCACAGTTTTCAGTGGGCTTGTATTAGACGAGTTCAGCAGCACTATGAGTCACGTATGCTGGCTCCCAGAGCTTGAGAAAAAACCATAATTCTATCACTTGTAACTATCGTTACGCGGACCTAAATATTCATTCACGTTCTTTCCTAAAGTGTACCAAAGTAAAAGGCACATGACTTTGTTAGTAAATGAAATTCAATTACGAGTGTGGATAGCCTAGAGCAATGCTGTGAATGCCGAAGTGTCAGTGTTTTCTTTTCAAGAGTGAAGACGAACACTGGAAAATATTGCCCAGCCTGTAAGAGCTTGCGAGTCATCTTGCTTGCACAGCTTGTCGTTCCGAGGTCGACAATTATTATTCGAACTTCTCGAGACACTTAGTGTGATGACGTCCTTGTATGTGCCATCCTCGTGCTCGTCATGCGCCCTATGCTTTCTGCTGTCTGTCGGGAGTTCCTCGTACACCATTAATAATTTTCCCCTCTATTCCATAGTTCCGAATATGCGAGGCCTTTCGAGAACATACACCCAATTTGGAGGCGTCGTTTAGAGATCGATGGTTGGTATTGACTTAAGCGGCGTCAGTCAAAGTTCGATCACCCGGCTTGACTTTGACGGATGTGCCTCGCAACGCCGTCAACCTCAAGACGGCGCTCTTAATTAAGGCGCAAACTCAAGGTGAAGTGAAGACGATGCGCCGAAGGAAAGCGTAACCAAGCACGCGTCGCATCTTCGCAATGCCGCAATTTTCTGCCGAGATTGTGCTCCTTGCGCGGCCATTAATTTACGACGGATAGAAGGCGGTGCTAGCTAGGCCGGTCAGTTGGGTGCCGTGTGAATTAAACTTTCTTTTGGTTGGTGAATGTGAACTGCTATGATCCATTCTCACTTTCATTTAATTTTCAATGTATCCCAGTGCGTTTTACTACTGCTTATGAATTTATTTAAAGCTTTTCTCTGTTTTTTTCTCAAAACATGGAACTAATTTTCTTTTCTTTGTAGTTTTCGTTAGCTTGAGGATGATGTTCAGAAAATGCTGTATACTCTACTAAAAAAATTATTTCTTTCCCTGTAGAATGAGACGGATGCGTCGTCACAAATGATCACGTAAATCAGAAAAGCAGCACGAAATTGAATTGAGAATTGTGAATTTACGGCTCCTGAATATTGCTGCCAGCCTGAATTATCGCAGTTCGCTAGGACACCTCATCATGGCATGCATCATGTTTTTGTCTTCCCTGGTTCAGAACCATTAGGAATGGAGCTGGGAATGTGTTTATGCTGCTTTTTCTATCCTGATCAAATTTCACGATGAAAGCCTGGAGCCTTATAATTACTTCCGTCGAACTAATTCACGTGCAATCTCGGGACTAATACGCTCATTATGTGGCTTAATTACACCCCTTCTAAATTTAGCTTCCCAATTTGCCATGGCTTCCTATCATGGTGCCCGAAAGAGAGGCTGATTTACGACCTCTTTCTGGTCTAAAGTTCCGCAATGGCGATCATTTACTGGTGAATTGTGAGTAGATTTGTTGGGAAACAACTCGGTTCATTGTTCGTTTTAAAAGAGTGGTATCGATTTTTTTGCAACCCAAAGAAAGAGGCATGTATCTGAATTTGAACTGGCTGAAATGCTGTCGATCCTCGTGTCATCAGACATAATTTTTTTAGAATTTTTAAATGTATCATTCAAAACTTGTATCGTCATTTTAACGGAGTAACTGAGACTATATTTATCCGTTTGACATGAGGTTTCCATAAGATAAACAGCTCTAAGCTTGACTACAAACGTGTTGGCTATTTTTCTACATATTTTTATTGTAATTATCAGTATCTTAAGTTGAAACTCTAATAGTATCTGTACTCGAAGGCATTCTGGTTATCTCTAATGATCGTAAAAAAATTATCTCTCGAATGTTGGGATGAGAGGGGCCTGCCGCCTCCAATCGAACTCAACTTTTCTTTGGGAAAAAATTCTTTTTTTTTGTAGAAGTTTGGCGTCGAGTTACGGGCTCGCAGGAAGAGGCTGTTTGGAGTCCACCAGAACCCGAGCTCACTCTGTCTTCTCTTCCATTGATGATGATTATTACAATTTTTCCTTTCTTCACGAAGAGCTAAAAGTTGACATCTTTTTCTGGGAAAATGCCTTCGATTACTCAAGTGTGTTGCTAATTTACCCGACGACTAATTTCGCACCGTTGATGACGCAAACTGAAACTTAATTTAAGTAATACGCGAGTGAAAATAATTCACTTTGATGACTTGATGACAGTTTTAATGTTGATTTTTTTATACACACATACTGCGTCCTATGTAGCTCTGCGTGAGTTAGTGTCGGGACTTGTTCACTCTCCATGATTTTTTTATCCCGCAGCCATCATTCACGACTTCATGAAATTGTTTCTGCAAACAGTACTTAAAATAAAACGACTACTGACTTGTGATGTTAGGACGTTCATGTTTGCGATATGTGGTCGATCACATCTATTTCCCATGACCGATCACTCAGAGTAGAGTGAAACGGGCAGCCAGCTTGAGCAAGAGATGAGCTAAAAATTTAGCATACCTACTAGCTTTTGGAATGCGTGACCAACACTTGGGGAGTGTTCATCCATGGTTAACATAGGGGTTCTGAAACACGAACCTGAACATTGGAGTGTTCATGGCGTTGAGGAAGAAGCACCGCACTGCTGCTAGTCGAGCGCGCTGCGGTGCGATAGAATGGCTGGGCATCGCCGCTGCGGGAGTGAGTCAGACGCTACACGGCTTGCGGGTGCCCGTGCTGCCGTGGCTCGTTTTGCGGGAGCGGCGGACACTTGACCCTCACTTTCACCAGACCTCTACTTTCTGACGCTCTGTCTGGAATGTACTGTCTCACTCTCTTTCTGGAATGTATTATCTCACTCCCTGTCTGGGATGTACTTTATTGCTCTCTTTCTGGAATGTATTACTTCACTCCCTGTCTGAGATGTACTTTCTTGCTCTCTTTCTGGAATGTATTGTCTCACTCTCTGTCTGGGATATACTCTCTTGCTCTCTGTCTGGAACGTGGTTTCTTTCTGTCTTAAATTTGTTATCTCACTGTATGTCTGGAATATATGTACCATCTCACTCTTAACCGGAAGTGTGTTTTCTCACTGTCTTCAAAAATGGAATATGCTACCTCAATGTTCATCTCGAATGTACTGTCTCATTCTCTGTTTAAAATGTACAAGCACCCTGTCTGTTTGGAATGTACTTGTAACTCGGTATGGTGTGTACAATCTTTCTGTCTGGAATACACTAGGAATGTGTTATCTCACTGTCACTCTGGAATGCACAAACTTGCTGCGATGGTCTGGAATGCAATGACTCATTCTTTGCCTGGAATATATGTTCTTCCTGAAACTCTTTGAAACATTCTCGCTGATATTCTATAAAATGTTCTTCCTGACACACTGTCTTCGGATGTCCTTCCTGCTACACTGGTCTACAGTGTACTCTTTAACTATCTGAAGGGTATCTGTAGCGCCTACCTTGGCCTATTTGTGGCAATGCGGGCTGTGAAAAGGGTCACTCTGAAATGCAGTAAAAATGGTCTCATCGAGTGCTATGATTTTCTGAACATTTGAGTATTCATGTCTCCATAGTGTGTTACATTTTAATCCTTTCAATGAAATGTTTTTCACTCTTTTTCTCGTGAAACATGGGTCATACATCAGCAGACGATTTTGTGAGATTAGTGCTAATAACTTCGATGGACTCAATATGTTACATGAAAATTGCAAGCCAAATCGTACCACAGAAATTATGGGATGGAAAAGCGAAGTACTTTCCTCTGTCCTGTGCTTATAGGTACTTCGTGGAATCGTTGACTATCTTAGTGTCAAGGAGTTTTTGTATTGTCTCAGAGCTATAAATTCTTGGGATAACAGTTTTTGTAATAACAAAGTAGTTCTTCCATTTCAACTTTATTTTTCTCTTTCCAATCACTAACCAGCTGTGTTGCTGTGACTCCCTTTGGCCCGCTCAAATTCCCGAGATTCTTTTACGTAGAAACATCCCTGGCTCCATTCTGCGTAATTGTGGCATTATGGCATCAGCAAAAGTTTGGGCTACTTCCTTGTTGTCCATCGTTGTCGCTCGGCTCACTCGTACTTGAATTGAAGATTGAGAGCCCAGTGATTTCCGTGCTTTTTTATGCATCAGTGTGCGTACGATGGCAGGCCTTATTGCAGTGATCTTTATTGTTTTAGGGCTTCAATTTACCGATTATCTTCGACCTGCAGCTGGAGGTTTTTAAATCTGAAGGGGTGAAGAGAGCTCAATGAAGTGGTTCGTGTTTTTTAATTATACTCACATAGAGCGACGCAAGAACAGCTTTTAAGGCAGGAATCCATTGAATGAGAAGCCTGCAATACTTGTACTCGTATTTCTGTTGAAGTTTTCTCAGTTTAAATTACGTTTTCAATAACCATCGTGTACTTCCTATCGGTCACGATGGAATTGCGACGTCCACGCGATGTCTTCTGAGGCAAGTCAAACACGATTTTTTATCCAATGTGACAAGTTCTGATCATTTGTTTAACTCAAGTTAATTCCTTGACATTGCATAGGTCTTGCTCCTTGCAACTGTTTTTATCGGAATTGGAGTCCTTGTATTGGGGTTCTTCAGAATTAAGGAGCCTTTGTGCAGCAGAGTCATCACATTTGGCTTCGAGAAGAACTTTCGAAGGGCGGACATTGTTGTAAGGGCTTCGGTTTCTTTTTCATCAAGCCCTACTGAGGTTTTTTTTTATCTGTATTGCGTTCACTCACAGATCATTTAAGGTTAAAACTCACCTCATGAAAAATAACTTGACAACATTTCGAATGTATTTTCTCGCTCACCCACCATACCTACCTCTATGTAGGGCATCAATTTACTTAATCGAAAATGAGTTCGCAACTGCTTTAGTAAAGAAAGCCTCACATTAGCGCAGTTTTAAATATCTCTCTGGAGGCTGATAATTCTATCCTTTAATTAAACCCTGTCATCTAAAGTAACTAAGTTCTCATTGTAAAAAGGTTGAAAAATCAAGAGCTGTAATTGATAAACTTGAAGTAATAGTTGATAAATCGATATGATAATTGAAATCGATGCAATGAATCTAAGGGAATTCGTTGAATCTAAGGTAATGAGTAAATAAGACAAAATAAATTAGTGTATATATAGTTTAATGTAGTGAGGTAATTAACACAACAGAACTGTAACATGAAACCCAAAATTTAAAACATGCTAGTGTACTTGGATAATGCAGAAATCGGGCATTCGCCCACGTTAGTCAGAAGAACACCGTAGCGGCCTAAAAGTCAGGGAGCAGAGTTTCCTGCTCCATAGTGTGAGACTTAGCAAAAAGTCGTTTTCAGATATAACTTGAAGGTTACGGCAGCGCAGTTGCGGTGCGACAGAACTGTTCTACAAGACATGTCCACTGATGCGCATCATGGAACTCAGAAATTGCATCCTGGTATAGTTTCAGAGTCGGAAATTACTAGTTACTCCGTTCTATTACAGTTTAATATTTGTAATTGACAGAAATTAATATGTACCTGTCCGCTGTTAGTGCATGTGAAATTTGCTGCTAATCAGAGAGCAACACCTGCCTGCTGCTTGTCAGAGAGGAGCAGCTGAATGTCGGTTGCAAATCAAAAAGAATCGTCTGCCTACAACTGCAGTAATCAGAGTGGCGCCTGCCTGCTGCTAATCAGAAAACATCACCTGCCTGTTGCTGATCAGTGAACGGCGCCGGCTTGCTCTTAATCAGAAAACAGGCAACACCCTGGTGTTATTCGGAGAGCGGAACGTGAACGCCGTTGATCTGATAGTGACATCTGCCTGTTGGTACTCGTGAATGGCACCTGTCTGTTGTTAAGATCGCGCTTCAAGCCACGAGAGGAACGCAATTCAGTGTGCCGTGACTTGCAGTTCATGCATACTCGACTGTGGCGTCCGTCACAGCGTGGAATATTCTGTCCACTTTCTGAACTTCCCATTGACCAAGATTAATGCGTTTTGTCATAGATCTATTCTTCAGGGAATTAATGAACATGGTTGAGCTAAAAAATACACAATGTACTAGTCGGATGTTTTAATAAGGATTAATAATAAATAATAATAAGGATTTGATAAATAAAGATTGGTATGTTTTTGAGAAATTTTTTATTCATTAACGTGAAATTGTTTTACTGCTGACGTGCGTTTTTGTTCCTAAACAGCGCACAAGCGTAATTGAAAATCAGCTTGCATGCTTGTAGATACGTAGTGAGCATCCGTAGGTGACCGCGATGGGTTAAACTGAAGTTTGATATTCAGTTCAAATTTGAACTCATTATTAGTACGCAATTATGAAAATAGCAACCATTGACTAAATTGCGCCTTCATTTGGCTTTGATTGAGTATATATGAAAATTAAATTTGTCACTACAGGTCGGTCAGCAGTATTATGAAAATTCTCTACCTGTACACCCGCTGCTCACATTGCGACCAAAGTGTTGAGAAGCTCTCTCACGTAATCAAGGTGAGTTCTACCGTCTTTATGCTACCCTATGCATGTGAAGACTAAATTTTTGAGTCTGCCAGATGCTCGTCAGTTGAGCATCCAAGTTTGCTTCATGTTCGTCAGTTGTAGCTAATGTTCGTCTGTTCTCCCTGATGGTCATCAGTCGTACCTGTTCGTCAGTTGAACCTGATGCTTGTCAGTTCTACCTGATGGTCATCACTCATCAGTTGCACGAGACACCTGTCAGTGTTTACTGATGCCCGTCATGTACACCTTATACTCGCCAATTGTTCCATAATGCTCGTCAGTTATACTTGAGACGTGTCAATTGTGCTTGATGCCCGTCAGATGGACCTGACGCCCGTCATTTAAACCTGATGCCGTCAGTTAAATACGATGCCGTTAGGTAAATCTGATACCTGCCAGATGGACCTAATGCTCGTCAGTAAAACCTAATGTCATCAGTTAGACCTGATGCCCGTCAGTTGTGCCTCCAGGTGTGCCGAGTCTATTCCCCGCCCCGACTTGAGCGGCTCCTCATCAATTATTGAAGAGACGCGACCGCTCCAACGCTTCGGCCATTTCGCCCCAGCGCCGCCAACGCGTCGGTCACCGGCGTGGAGGTAGCCTGCTGCGCCCGTCAGGCTTTATAATCGCGATTAGCTTCTCCTGGTTTTTGGATCGCCTTAAACAAATGAGGCGAATGACAAATTATGCTTATGCGTGTTGTGTACGCATTAGGTACTGAACTCAGTGATGATTTTCATAACTTGAGTGAGTTATTTGTGACTACAGATAAATTCGCTTTTCAAACATTGATTGAATAAATTTGTCTGAGGATTTCTGCATTGTGCCACTGTACTTCTTGTCTTGGAGGTGGTACTTGTGTGAATTAGGGTATGTTCATTAAATCAGGGTTATTTTTAACTCGTTAGAATGAGTTAATTTTTAAATTCCACTGGTTTCTCATATCCATGATAAATCATTGTCCTCACAGCGGCAAAATTTCTTTAACATTTTTCCTCGACCTTTTTTTATTTTGCGTGATTTACGCTCGATGAGTAAGGACAACAGACCACATAAATGAGTCATAGGATACTAGGGTCAAAGCAGCGCAATAACTGCAGACGTAACAACACACAGCAAGCGTCAGAACACTCAACAAATTCATTGACGGACTGAATGTAAACGTAAGAATACTCGTATGCTGTTCACTCACTTTGAGAATACTTGCTGAACGTTGAATAAGTTACTCCGGAGCTATTCATCGTATCCGTTCGTTACTATGCTGATGTATGAACGAAATGTGCTATGTATCACTGTGACATTTACCGTTTTATTATTCTACCACCTCTACACTTTTCTGTGGCAACTGTAAACGTAATTTAATAGAATATTGCATGGTATTTCCGCCATTTTGAAGGAAGAATGCCTCCGTAACTCGGACTAGAACCTCTGCTTAGAAGGCTACAACCTGCCCGGATCTTGACCCCTCCCGCCGTGCTGCAGGGGTCAGCGGTCCCGAGTGTCGCCAGACCTGCCTATTGTTCCCTGACCTTTGCCCACAACAGGCGCGGTGCGACCTTTTTTGTCTGCAGGTGGAGTTATTTATTCCTATTTCATGCGTTCCGTGCTTTTCCGTACATTCCTCGCCCTTTCTCATGTGCGTACGCATTTGCAAGAGCTCGCGAAAGTTATCCGAAAGTAAATGTGTTTAGTTTTGTTGGCTATTTCCAATTTGGTCTCATATTGAGAGTTCAAATTCTTGAGCTAGATTCATGTCATGAATATTTTACTGGCGTCACGTCTGTTCTACTGACTTTTTTAACTCAATGTAGGGAAGTTACAATTTTCACACCAACACTCGTGCCAAAAATACACGATAATTTCGAAAGCATATTTTCAGTTCATGATACCCCATGTCTCACTCTAGCCGCATTACATGTTCATTAACAAATGAAAAGGGTACACTTTGTGTGAGAGTCATAGTCGCAACAGTTAAATGAAAATATACTATATCTGTATTAGAGAGTTAGTGTACTTTACATATCACGTAGCTTCCTCGTATGAAGGCCGTGCTGGCAGAAGCAGCAGCGCGTCACAGCGGCCTGATCAGAGCTCAGAGAAATTTGCCTCCGCCTCGCACCTGCCGCCGCATCGTCTCTATAATTTGATCTCTCCTCCCTTGGCAGCTCGGCTTGCTGATCTTGTGGGCGAGCGCGCCTTGTGACAGCGCGCCTTGTGACAGCGCGCCTTGTGACAGCGCGCCTTGTGACAGCGCGCCTTGTGACAGCGTTCATTAAGGGCATACGAGCTACTGCCAGCTTCACAGCGCATCAGTCCTCCTTCATAGTCAAATTAAGGCAGATTACTGTGTATTATGATATGAGTTGCCTGAAATGCACGTAACTATGGAGAAATTTATGCGAATCTCGCGTTATCTTTAGGTTTTGATGTACTTGTCGGGTGCCCGTGCGATACTTGTAGCATATCTGACACCATCTTACGCTATTCTTCTTGTTATTGGTGTGCACTAGTCAGCGTGTTTTCTTTCTCAATTTAATTATTTACACAGTAATAATTTCATTTATTTCCCCGAACTTGTTAGTAAATACTGCTCAGCTTTCTATCTTTGAAAGTTATTTACCATTACTGAAATCTACAAGTAGGTTATTGTAATCTCCCTCTGTACAGTTTGTGTTTTCTACAAAGTTTTTGCAAATTTGGTTTGTTATCCTTCCTTACGGGTCCGCTTACAGTTTTTCGCTCGTACTATTATTCTTCATCATCGTTCTTCATTATTTTTGTCTTTGTGTTTCTCAGTTATTTCGATTTACTCCATAACAATATCTAGCGTCATGGCTGAACTGCTTTTTATTTCTAGCCATGGTGGATTTCCCTGAAGTGGAGCGCTATCTTCCAGTCGGACCATTAGTGCATCATTACAAGCATGCAGGGTGGCAGTCTCAGACCCAACAATCGCGCCTTTATGGAGGCTTTTAGGCATCACGGCTGGTGCTTCCTCGGCTCTGCCTGGAGTGGTCGTTTTAGGCCTTCTCGAGCCTTTTCAACCATTTGTTGCCGGACAAGAACTAACCATCGATGGTGCTCGGTTCTCTAGCTAAGAGCTGAAATTTTGGTGGACATACGAATACAAAAATTTTAAAGTAAGGTGAAAGGAACAATTTTCATGTTTAAGCTTATTTTAATAATCCTTGTCGCGTGAGACATTTATGAACTTGTACATTTTGGAACGTATTAAACTATTTTCCATTACGCTAAAATGAAGTTTTCGCTGGAAAATAAATTTCCGAAATAAAACTAAAAGCTGTCTGCTATCGTGTAAGCTACGCTGTAAAATATTAAATTGTCTTTCAAAAATATGTCATTGAATTACTATTGTAGAAAATGTATCGTGAATTTTTGTTGCGGAAATCGGTTAAAATAGAAGTGCTTTGATGGAATCGCGAAATAGGGCTGAAAAGTCAAATGTTTATTCGAGAATTTTAAGGAAAATGCTTTACAGCAGGCATGCTGTGTCTAGAAGCAGCTTACGTTTGCTGCTCCTTTTTTTAGTGGAGGACATTGACAACAAAACATGATGCACTGATAGCTCACTATCATTCAACTTGCATGTCGTTATCGTCTTCCATTTTCCCAGGTGATCTGCTCTTCAGGCAGCAGCGTTGTGTCTGCGATTTTCGCTTTAAATATCAAATACCTCAAAACATGTGCTCTTGCGTAGCAGAATAATCCTCTTAGTCTTCAGCAGCTGGCACAAGCTTGTCCCTTGCGTATACGATCACTCTGGAGATGCGATGTAGATACAGCGGTTTGAGAGCGAGTCATGTCTTCGAACGTCAAATGTATTCTCATTGGTTAGCTTGTGATTAGTTTTAAATATGAAAGGTTTAGTAAAAGGTTTTTATGAATTGTGTGGCTGTCAAGTTGAAATCATCAATTCGAACACGAGTGGAATGGAAAATTGTAAGTTCTGTTTCTTATAAGTTGCCAAGGTGCGAATTTTCCTCAACAATGAAGCGACACACTTAACAAACATCGGCATCTACGGATGCTTTATTTCCAATTTAAGCATGATACATATCACCTTTTACATTGGTTTTTCAAATGCCTTATAACTAACACCAGGACGCCATGACGCTTTCCCCCGGTCGAAGACCGGTATTCATTTCAGACACCTGGGTCGAGTGGGGTATTGTGCTTAGAATTTTTCTCCTATACCCAACAGAGAAAATCGCCAACAGCGCCGAGACTCGAACCCGGGTCTTCCCGCACGGAGTCAGGTCCGCTACACACACGGCTATGACGAGCACAAGCACTTCGCAAAAACTCGCCTGTAGATTAATTTTTTAGATAAGGAATATATTCAAAGGTGTAATTCCTGAGTTTTTTTGTAATCGTATCAAGTCTGACATCATGACTGGGGCTGCCAATGGGAACCTGGAGCTGCGGGCAGGAATGGACCTACAAACGCGGCTAACACCCCGAGTGTGGCACCGCAACAAATGCTGTGCCGAATGAGACAGCGACGGCCAGTTAGTCATCTTTTCTGGGGTTATAATGAGTGACAGCCGACGTTCGTCTGGAGTACTAAGAGGCAGTGGACGTACGCCTTATACTGCTAAGTGCCGAGTTACAAGTTATTATTAGTGCCGAGTTACAACGGACGTACGAACAGAGAAGTTCTGAGAGGCAGCGTAGACAAGTCTTGAGAAGTATACCGTAACGGCGGACGTATGCCTGGAGAAGTGCTGAGTGTGAGTGGACGTGCATCTAGAGAAGTGCTGAGTGGTTGCAGACGCACATCTGAGGGAATACTGAGTGCCACCGGAATGCACTTCGGGTCGTAAGTACAATGAAGCTAATGCAGCTCGTGCGCACAGGACTCTGCATGCTGAAGTAATTGGAAAATGTCTTCAAAGTGCAACCCATGAAACAAAATATCCAATTGGAATGGAAAAAAACTCCATTTACGGCCTTAATTCATACGGTCGATAAATTTAAAAATTTGGTGTATTTCGTTTTAGTTTGGTGTTGGAATGTCTTGACTTATTTTTTTATTTTTGGGTTTATTTGCTAGGTGTTTTCGATAATTCCCCTCCGAAGAAGCTTATAAAACGTTTATATTATAAAGCTAACATTTTTTTAAACATATCAAATTTAACAAGCTGACGTTAGGATTTTGTTATACTGAGAGAACATGACAAATTGCAGCATATTCGGCTGCCGTATCATGACATTCATGTTACACTTATCTGTGCGTTTTATAGCGCGCAACGAGGAGTGGAACTGCGGCATGCAAGTCACCAGCAACAGCGCTCTGTTGCTCGAGGTGAGCAGGTCCGCTCTATAGTCTTACCAAACTCGATCAAGTCGGACGATTGGTTGGGCCAAGCAGCGGCATAATGGCCCCTACCTTCTCCCGCTCATTGGAGACAGATTTAAGGATTTGTATAAACCAAAGCGCTTTTCGGAGTGCTGCTTTCTTAAGAAAGCGTCGCATGTTACGCCTGTTCCACGGAGGCGACGCATGGAGTGTAGCGTATTATCGATATATTTTCTGATTAACGATACCATGCAAAGGGGTTAAAGTTTTAATTCATTTAGTGTGTATGCAGAATAGCACAATAAAATAGTGGAGCAAATTAACCGCTTGCAAATATATGAATACGTCTGTCAATACTGTAGCAAGCTAAATAATAATAAATAGTACTAATGTGATATTCGTTTAAGTGAATGCGTCTGTCAGTACTGCAAACGAACTAAATAATAATTAATAGTACTCATGTGATATTCGTATACGAAGATGCGTCTGCCAGTACTGTAACAAGCTAAATAATGATTAAATAGTACTCCTGTGATATTCGTATATAATTTCGCATATCTTATACATGGTATATTAATACATCGTGCTCCTCATGGGGAAGTTATGTCAGAAGGCCCCAAGTTCCCTCAAAATAAATGAGATTTTAACAGCTTTTCCCTTGAACTTCTCAAGGTGCCTCTATATTTTCTCACATGTTCTTAAAAACGTGCGAATATTTAGGTGCGATTGCGTAAATATCTCATAGTTTCTGAATAACATAGCTATGAATTTTGTTCGCCTTTGTGCTCTTTTGAAGTTTACGGAAGCCTTCCAACACACAACACATCAACTCAGTAATTTGTATTGTTTCGTTCCAACTGGCAAAGTAAGTTACGAAATAATTATAACTTAGTATTTTAAAGCGTTTGATCAAATTGAACGAGTAATTTAAACAAGTTCAGATCTTTTGGCACGTTCATAAGTTTTATATTTTTTACTTTTGCTTCAAGTCTCCGAAACTGTTCTTGACTCCAAGTTTTAAATCGCTTGAAGAGGTTCATTTTTACAACCCTTCTTGAACAGGGATTAAGTTAATGAATTTGAAGGATGTTGCGGATTGACTGCGTAAGAGTTAAGCGTTGAAATTTACAAGAATTTGTAAGACAAACAGATGATGCTATCCGCACCGTTAGGTAGGAGCCACGCGGTTTAATGTGTTCGAATTATAACTGAGTGGAGCTTTTCGCCGTGGACCGATGGTGATCAAACGTAGATTTCGCGTTAATGAGTAAATGCTTCTTGCAGCGCTACATTCACGTCACGATTATTTTATTCAGTCAATTTTTAACTGCCAATTTGTATACTGTTCGCACGTACCAGGGAGTTGCATTTTACATAAAGCATTATGCAAGAATGTATTCGACGATCATCCATCTGGAAGGTCCTTTTGAGATATGCACGCATACGAGTTTTGCCGAAATCTTATTACCAGCCTCTTTGGCCAGCACTATGGTGAAGCTACGCGTCAATACAGAGTGTGCCATTTTTGACATTTCTTTGCTATCTTCTTCCTCATTTTTGTACTATTGTACATGCATGAATATTCAGTGCGCCCGATCAATTCAGTCACGGACGCCCGGTGTGCGTGAGGGCGTGCACCGGGCGTGCTCAGCATTATTCTTACACTGGACGCTCGCTGCCTCGACCAGGGACGTAACTTCAGACGCTTTCCTTGAGTGAGTGTGCTTTGATATTCTCTGCTAGAAATTATCTACGCGAGAGCACCTTATGGGGTCCAGTCCCTTAGAGGTAGACTTTCGTGTCACCGTCTCAATAAGCCGTGTTAGGTTCATGACTGATTTGGAATGGTTGAGGGCTTGGGTTCAAAAAACTCGTGCGACTGTTCTCGATAACTTTAATTAGAGATCAGCCATACTTTATGGCCAACACTCGCAAGACTGCGCAGAGCTCTGGCCGTATCGCTGTCATGGCCGCCAAGTACGAGTACGTGGAGCTTTCCTCGCCGCCTGCGCACGCCGAATGCTTTGGTCAGCCACCTCTGTGAATGACAGCCTGCTACACTTCCTGTTGGCCGTACCTCTCAATCGACTCCTATTTTGTCGATTCTTGAACTCGGAAAGATCCATAGCAACTCTACAGGTACAAATTCATTCTAGAGTTTGCGTGTTCAATGCAATTCAATGAAGTCGTGTGGATTTTTATTCAAATTTGAGCCTTGTTTTATTCATTGCTGAACTCTGACCAGTTCGAAGTGATCACTAAATTTTATGTTAGTGTAGGCTCTGATGACCTTGTAAGAACCTTTTGAACTTCAATTGATTTCCTAATTTGTTAATTGTCTCATGCGGTCTACGAGTAAACTGATGTTATGCAGTATTATTGTGACAGTTGTGACACTCGTTTCTCAAAAGATTAAAGTAAGAAAATCAGTTATGGAGATGAAATTCAATTTTAACCGCTGAGTATGAAGAAAACTCGACTAATTAACTTGATTGATTACTTGCTTTCTGTGAACATAAGTTTGCGTTTTGAATATCGAGAGAGAGAGGGGAACCATACACCGTATGTGAATTGTTTCGCTTGATCACCTTCGCTGATGTTTAGCGTTCGTTGTCGACTGTTAAACTTTGAGATAGGTTTGACTGAACATTGTGTTGATTTTATCATTTGCTGGTACATGAATATCTGTACCTCTCCAGAACGACTGCTTCTAATAGATGTTTCTTTGAATTCGATACAAGTACAGTAATAACATGTTGCTTTAATGCATTGTTTAGAAAAAACAATGTAGGAGATGATATGAATCAGGCTTAATTGAAATAAAACATCCTTTTTTACATTCTTTTCTTATTTCAAACGCGTTTTTGTTGTAGATTTAGCCTCGAAGATATTATTTTCGCTTGAAACTCATGCTTCTACAGATAAACCAACTTTTACGACCCAACATCATGACAAATTTCCACGAGTTCATTTAAAGTTCTGATTGGAGTTGGGATTTGCAGTAATTAATATACAACTTCATAGAAGGACGAAACTGCTTCACGAGTGTTCGAAAAGCTCGTTGCGTGTTGGAACATTGCCGTGACAGACGGCTGCCCTGTTATTTCTAGGGATGACGGCACTGATGACGAATTCAGGGGTGCTTCCTACGCTTCATCCGTTTCGTGGGCCACATCGTGTCTGAATTATTGCACATTTCTCATGAGAACGTATCGTTTAGTGTCTCTCATTTGAGACGCTTACGCACACCAATCCTGCCGTTGTACTGATTGGTCAGTGTTGTCTATTGCTGTGGTAATTAATGGATACTAGGATCTTTTATCTATCCTAGAGAGGGTTACTGACGCAGGTATAAGAGGGACACAGCATTTCAGCACAGGAGGGTAACAGACAGCGTCTCCCTGGTCGCAGGTCTACGCTTCATCTGCTTCGTTTGTTGCCTCGTAAAAATCTTGATGGCTTTTAGGGTCGAGTTGTCTGCTGAAGAGGCCGGCTTTTTAAACTCGCAAAGTGGTGAGAATGGAATTCAAACTAAAAATAGATCTAGAGCAGCACGAGCGAAAGGCTTTCTCAGCCATGTTTCTTTTCCGACAGAAAAATGAACTTGTTACATCCCTAGGCATGAGTAATTTTTTCTCTCGATTTTGTTTGCAATTTTTTTTAATTTACTTGAAGGCTCAACTCTTAACTCTGTCTCTTTTGCGTCAGTTGATTTTTCTGTTAGACTAAACTGTCATTGTATGAATCGTTAAATCTGTCAGCTGACGCTGTGGTATAAAATTATTTACTTCGTCCCACATTTTTGTTGTATAGTGATACCTTTGCGTTGCTTTGGTTATTATTAGTACGCTTTTTGTTCAATCCAAAGTTAGCTTTACCTTCGTACTCTCACTGGGTCCACTGCTTGGCGGATGTCATGTCGTAAGTCGATAGGCCCTAGAGCTACCTGGCGCAGTGGCAGTAGCTGCGAACAGCGTCACAATTGCGCTACTCGATCTCGATGATTGGCAATAATGGCAATGATTGTTCGAAGGCCACCCGTGGTCCCTTGTGACTCGCAGTTATTGTCTCTCAATCTCTCTTGATTGTTGCCGCGTATCTTTAACGATTGTTGCCGCGTATGGTTATTGATTTGTTGGTGCGTTGTTTCTTGATTGTTGCCGTGCATGTTTCTTGATTATTGGTGTGTATCTTTCTAGATTTTTGCCGCGTATGTTTCCTGATTGTTGTTGCGTGTGTTTCTTGACTGTTGCCAGCTAGCTTTCTCATGTAGGAGGTAAAATATGGTTTTATTCCTTTGGAGTTTGTTGTCCTCGTAGAAGAGTTTGAATAAGTTTACCATGTTAAAGGAAATTGCGTTGAAAAATAAAAGTGAATACTTAGAAATTTACTCTGAAGTTATAAGCTTTCGGGGTTTTAAATTTTAATCAAGTTTTAAATTTAAAATATTCAGGATTAATTTACATAATGTTCAGAAAATCTGCGAATAATATTTAACTCGAAGGGAATAGTTTTTATTGAATTCTTGCGAATGTTTTTGGCTCTTGTTCCAGTATTGTGTACTAAATTAGTAGCTTTTTCGTTGAGTAACGTTGAAATTTAAATTTTAATGCCTTCTCTTATATTGAAATTGGGGAGTGAATGATGATCTTGTTTAAATGATGGTCAATTGTTCTCTTATGTGTCTAAAATATATGTTTATTTATAATTTCTCGATGAATATTTACGTCCCACTTGAACAAATTGAAATTTAATAGGACACCTACGGTTACATTACGGCAGTTCAATGGAAAAAATAAGCTCTCACGAAGCAATGGATATCGTAAGAGCTGTGCAGAAACTCTACCTTCTGTTTTAGCAGGAATGTTGTTGGTGAAAACCATTACATTCTGACCTCCAGCGTGTGCGACCTCTGCGTTGCTGTACCATTGAAGCCATGGATTGAGGAATGACTGCAGACTTCCACGTGCTTCCTGTTGCTGCTTGGAAAGTGTGAAGTTGCAATTTGATTTTTGAGCAAACACTCATGAGTGCGGCGAGACCACAGCCGGCATCGCCATCTGGCGGCGGTCTGCTCAAGTTTCTCGTATTTTCTAACAACTGCTTTTGCTTTCTACCTCAGCTGACCGTTGGCGGCTGTTGTGCGCTTCTGTTACACTTTCATTGTTGGAAAATCTCAGTCGCAAGTGATGCTTCAAAGCAACTAATGGTCTTCATCTGTTAGTGTTTCTTGAATATCCGATGAATTGCTAGAATGATCTAGAAATTTTTCAAGACACTGAGGATTTGATGAGCTATTAATAGATCGCTAAAAGTACATTCAGTTTCTAAAAGAGTGATGGATTTCTATGGTAACTGAAAAGATTAGACTAGAAACCCACATCCTCTCTGATAGGTGTGTGCAGGGGCGACGTGCAAAGCAGGTTGTAGGAGCGAGTTGGAGTTGTGTGGGTGGATGTCGGTTGTGTCGACCTGAGAGGTAGGTCGATCCTTCGATGCGTCTTAACTTTGTGTTTCGTGTAGCATTTCCTGGTTAGTCATCAAAGTTCTTGTAGCCTCGTAAAGTTAAAATATTCCCCTTATTACCTTTAAAACGAGTAAAAGCCTGAGAACAACGGGAATGATATTGTCACGAAACACCACAGGGAGATGCAACTATTGTCTCTAAAAGATTAGCGCTCCCAGGGGGGAAATATGAGACGCCGAGGAGCGAGTTAGGTAGATCTTGTTTTTGTTGAAATGAAATACATTTTTTGTCTCATTGAGGACCACCTTTCTTCGGTTTACTGCTGTCCGGTTTTCCAGCACCTCTAAATTTTTTCACCTTCTATCTTGTTTCACAACCATTATTTTTAACTTACTGTTTCTATGCGCTTTGTATCTTGTGTGGGAACACACCTTGTGCATAGATTCTTCACTATTAGAGACCAAAATACAACCTGTGGCTCTACAGATTCATAAAAAATGAGTTTTCCTACTTCTTACCAAATGGTATCTTCGTCCTTTCGCTCTTTGAAACGATTTTGTTGTCGTTAGAGAGCTCAAATTAACACATCTAGTATTCAAAAAAATTTCATTCATTCCACAGGTCAGGTCAATAATATTTCAGGAACGTCGCAAATTAGCTACGAAAAATAACAATTTCACGCTTGTGTTTCTTACATGGATCAATTCAGGTGACACTCATTTGAAAAAGATCACACTGCACACTCCCCAAGTAAGTATTGAAGACGTCATCTATCGTCTCATGAATGGTCTCGCACAAGATCACCGTTCTCATGGTGATTAAAATGAGCTGTGATCTCTCTGTGCTGCGTGTGTCCTTCGATAGAGTCGGACTGAAGTTATCTGTTCATTACGAGTGCTCGTGGAGCTGATATCTGCGTCAGCTGCGCATGAACGGCCACGTGAAAGTCGTGCGTGCGAATGTATCGGCCGCCGCTCCTGCAGTTGCTGCGCGTGCTGGACGGGGCGTCGATTTGAAACTCGTCGCGTGTAAATTCAGTGGAAGGTGTTGTCCCTCCTGATGTTTGTGATGCTGGGTTTTTATTGATTTTTATATCGTAAAATAAATGTCCAGGCAACTTCAACTTTGAGGATTTATGCAATCGTTACTCGCAAATCGCTGAAATCGTAACTGTTCAAAGTATTTAACATCGTTAATGAATGTTAATATTTGGTTTATTTGTTGCTCAACTTGCCCATAGTTTCGTTTGCGGGGACGAGAAATTATTATTACACGTAAGTTTTCATTCTTCATGTAATTGCTTCGAAAATGTTTGAAAGTAACAGTTTATCGAATACATGACACGCTCGTCAGATCAAAACATAAGCAAAAACTATTTAAAAGATTAATTACGACGCAAAACATATTTAGTCGAGTAATGAGATGTTCATTGAACTCAGATGCTAACAGTGCCTTCAATAAGTACTGAATTTCTTCAGAAATGAGTATGATGCTGAAATAAAAGGACATCCCTTGAACTCCATGTGCATTTAAAAGTAATTCAGAGTGCTTCTCAAAACATTCCTTGTACAAGTTATACACACAACCTTCAGTACGCAAATCTCTTTAACCAGTGTTATCTGTTTATCCCGTGCATTTCATGTTTGTTCAAGTTTAGAAATGAAGAAGTATACTTTCAACTAATATTGCTTAGTTTTACCCTCAACCTTGCATGAAATTTCTTCAAGCTTAAAGAAAAAGAATGTGTAAAGAAGGTCAGTGGCAAGGCGGGTCACCGAGCTTGTTGGTGGATGAAGGTCAGAATCCCTCATAATCTCAGCGTGGATTAGAGCACCTTAGCTGTGAGAATGACCGCCATTTCTCATCGCTCTTGACGTTGATGAGAATTAGTGTTGTTCAACATTAATGATGTGGTCGATGTGCTAACGAGTCACTTTGATGATTAGTATAGCGACTCGTCGTGCAACTCATCTTCCTACAGCGTGCAAGTAGAGTCATGGGTACCAGCGTGGATTGTTTTCTTGCCGCAGCGTTTCTCCCTTTATTAGGGGGTTGTCATCTGTGCCAACTAGACAGCTCACAAGTAGCAACAAGCGGTCTTATATTAGGGGTTGACTAGATGGCTGCGCAGCGTATTTCACTTGCTACGAACTGTGCTTCTCTCTTTCATGGAGTGGTCAGATGAGTAATAGATTGTTTTGTTTTTGGTTTACTGCGTGCCACTCACTGTCTGAGATTTGCCAGCAGTATAGTCGATTTTCATGCTGCAATACGTCATCATGTTTGCGATTGGCAGTTTCCTGAATGATTTTCATACCGTAGCTGATTTCATAGCTGATTGGATGTTATTGCCAGCCCCACCAATATTTAATTTACGTTGAGAATGCTCCATTTTAGATACATTCCTTACACGAGACGACCTACAGGTCTGTAGATCTTTTGTTCTCGTTTGTTTTGACAGTCACAGCTATGAACTTCAAAACTCGGGCTAACCCAATCAAAAGAGTGTGCGGGGGTTGGACATTCTGTAGCCATGCATTCAATGCAATAGCAAAATAAATTGTGAGCGACACTCATTCCTGTATTCGCGGTTTCATTTACACTACAAAATACACCCGCTGGAAAATGTATCTTTCTATTGAAGCAAGACACACGCACCAGCGTGATGTGTGTTCTGTGATGAACGAGCTTCACTTGCACAGTATTCTAGCGTATTTATTCACTTCTCTTCTGTCTCATCTTGATTGAATAATTTTTCAAGCTGTTATTTATTCTTCTTTTATTTTTGGGCACTTCTCCTTTTAATGTTCTTGCGTTTTATTTTTGTTATTAAACTAGTTCTTTTAAAACGTACGTTAAAAATTTGTTCTCGTTATCCTACACCGAAACGGAGCCGCTCGATGGTTGGAGCTGCACCAAATATTGACTGCTTCCATGCGACTGTTCCCGCCACGCGCCCGCAGCGGCACTGAAACCGTCACGAGCGCCTTCACAGAAATTGTCCTGACAAGTTGAATTCTGCATGAATCTCGGTGGACGGCGTTTGAAAAACTTAGTTTCTTAGAATCAACATTTTAACATTACTTAAAGAGCCATTTGATTTCAGAAATAGTTTTTGATTCCCGTTCGTAACTTCAACATTACTTAGAAAGCTATTTGATTCCAGGCTCAAATGGAATATGATTCACTATTGCTGAGACCATTCTTTAACGACGATGATTATAAGCTACGTGAAGGTTTCTTTGAACAATATTTGGCAATTGGCGCAGTCAGTGAAGGATCCAAACCTTTACTCCTTTTTAGTTTTTTATAAATCTACTTAGTTGTGTTTTCTGCTCTTTGTGGCAGTAAGCTATGCTAGCTCACTAAAAATCATTTTGAAATTATTATTAACTTATTAGAAATGACTGAAATGTTGAACGTGCTAATTTTTACGCATGTTTGTTTCAAGTGAGATTTCTCAGCCAAGTGAAATTAATTAACGTCAGCTCAACCATATACAGTGCTCTTAAATGAATTTGGAAAATATTCTAGTGCTTTTATCCTTCCTATACCTAATGTCCTATTCAACTTTTACTACGAAAAGAGCTGCGTTCATCTGTTCTTCAGTTAAATTGAAACAATTTAAAAAGATAAGGTCCGCTGCACAGATGCACGATTCAATACTTTGCACCTGTGCCCGGTTATATCATGATACATGATCTGATTCAATCAAACGTTTCATGATTAATTTCATTTTTGACTGCGCGAGTACACTATGTAGTCTTACGTGAGCTCATCATCCTTCACCATTTAATACTTTTTCACTATCCACCTATCAGTTCTCATACCAAGTCAACTGCTCTCACATCCATTTCTTTAGCTGTCTTCTGCAGCACTTTAACCTGACATTCGAGGAACGACCACACTCTATTTGAGCAGGTTAAGAATCGCAGGAATGGCGCCCATTTGCAGCGCTCGCATGTACCGTTGTTTCCTTGAACCTTAGATGAATGTTTGCTCCCCGACCACCAGCATCACGATCTCGAGTAGTTTGCAGAGGGCCGCAACGCATATTGGGTCACACGATGGCACCTGCTATTCTTGCCCGAAGCATCAGCATATATGGAGCTTTGTGCTGCTCTGGAGACCAGAGTGCTTGTTGAATCAGTGACGAACCCCCTTCATGTATACCCGAACAAAAATTTCTGCTTTTAGATCAGCTTTCATTTACGGCAGGATGGCTGTTAAAGTCGCAACGGATTTCATGGAAATTTGATGGCTTAATTTTACTTTGAGGCGGTTGCATTCAAATCAGAGATTACACGCATCATATACACATGTGCTCGGACAAAAAGTTTTATGAAAAATGCGTTGGATCGTTTTTAAATGGCACTTTTTTATTAGTACAATATGTTCTATACTTTGTTCTAATTCAATATAGCACTCATATCAAAGGTATCGCTTGAAATGGGGATTCTACTCGTATCAGAGAAATTACTCCTTGTATCTGAAAACGTGTTTGTTTTAAAATATAATTTGCGTTCATTCAATAATCTCGACACTCGTTTTATAATTATTTTTAAAACTTCTTCCAAAGTGAGAATGCTTTCACTCAAACTGAGGCTTTAGCCTTTAGTTAACTCATTACTTATTTAAATTTTGAAAGCTAGTTCTAATTTTAATTCTCTTCAGAGTCCCAACTAAACATTATGAAGAATAAAACTCAAGTAGATTAATTTCATATAAAACACCTTGGGGAAATGCTACAAGATGTATAATCGATTGAGGTACCAGGCCACTTCCGAAATTACTATTCCTCGATTAATATTCATAATCTAACGAAATCACCTTCCAGACTAGTAAAAAAGTGCATTAATTAGATAATGAGAAATATACTTGTAATTTTCACCCGTACATACATCATGCTGTAGAAGAACCCGTATTCCAGATCTGTAGCTGCGACCGAATTCGTGATGCATTCACCGAGTTTCAAAGACCGTATGACTCCACCGTTGCTCGTATAATCATGAGAAGCACGGCGATAACAGCCGCCCCAAGTCACCGCAGCGACCCCAGTAAACACTCACATTACCGGTTGACACCGCGTGCCAGACCTCGCGTTTGTGCGGCCATGAAGTTCAGAACCATGGGACCTGAGAAGGTCGGGTTGTGCTGGAGCACCGTTCGTTGTTAGTGTCAGCGCTGATATGTACTCCCTGTATGTAGATGTGCTGATCGAATACTGTACTGACTCTCAACAGCATGCAGTTATTATATCTATGGGAATTAGCACACTCAGGAGGAAGATGAGAGGTCACTTCATTGTTTTAACAGAAAAGGTTATTTTTTGTTTTGGACAATCTTTTTCCGGTTGACCGTTTTTCAGCCCTTATTTCTTCTCCAACTTTTGGCGTGTTTCATAATTTTTTTTCTATCTTGCGTTTTTTATGAGCAAGGGGGGGAAGGGGGACACATCTTGTGCATGGATTCCATGTTCCCATAATTCTAGACTTTATTGTTCCTTCTTTCTGCTTCTCTTAGGGACTCCTTTGTTGTGGTTAGGAAGGCTTAAACTGTCTTATAATCATGTTTAATTGACTACTTTGTTACGTGTGCGATAATGTGTAGGTGAGCGACTGCGCTCAATTCGAGGCCGTTGATTTCAGGCCCTTGAAGATCGTTTGAAAAAATTCGTTTAGTACTTTAGTTGGTTTTTAGAATACAAGTGTAAAATTTACTTAAAGCAATGAGATTTTAAATTTCCGTTGATGCGATTGCACTGATTTATTTTTGAATGTATTATGATCACACAACTGCACCATTAGCTCGATGGGTGCACCTTGTAACCCTTGATAATTTCACAGTACCGTAACTCATTTTCATTCAAGTAATTTAGATGCGCGTTTATTTCCCCATATTTAAGTTTTCTCACGTTACGTGTAATCCAATACTCGTATACTGATATTCCATATTATACCTGATTCCACAACAGGCTTTAGTGCCAAACTAATCAGACAGCGATCGATGCTTGTTGAAACCAAAACATACTCGATTTTTTATTGAATTGAAAATTGAAAAAATAGACAATATTTGCGTTGTCTATATTTTCAAACTATTTCTCTAGCGTAGAATAGCTGGAGATCGTAAGTCTTGACCTTTAAGTGCGGCTCGAGCGTGTCGAGCGATCCGAGCATTTTACTCCTGTGCTACATCGAGATCTAGGTCTCCGATCGTCGCAGGTTTTGATCCCTTCTCTTGAATCCTGAAGCTCGAGCTTGAGGCGCTCTGAGGAGTTTTGTGAGTTGCTCCAGAGGTTAGGGCAGATCGATTGTCTGTCTTTTGTCTTGCAAGCTGCCCAGGAAAACTTCGTTCGTTATTGACGCAAGTAATGATTCTAATACCACCAGAGAGGCCATTTCTACGGTGTTTTTATGACTCATTTTTCACTGCTCATTTTGCAAGGCTGCTAATGCGACACTCATTACCTCTTTATGAGGCCACTGCTACCACCCTCATTGCGCCTCATGAGAGTGTTTTATGAGGCATTTGCTGCTGCCCTCATGAAAAGGGAGCCGAGAGTGCCATGAGGCTCTGCATTCAGCCACTTTATGAAACAAACTGCTGAAGTTTTTTGCTCTGCCACTCCGCCTAAAACGCGCCTTGTGTCCAAGATAATGGTAACTTTTTCTATCGTCCCTCCTCAGCACTGCAATGAAGCGCTGCTCTTCGCGAACTTTACTGGGAATGTGTTTTCTCTCAAGTGTTTGACCTTGTTTTGTTTCCTGTCCGCGACAGCTTTACTTGCCCAACTCGTGTTTAGACGTTCCTTATAGCAGTGATAAGCTTGGCATTCCATAGCAAGACAACGCGCTCATCGAACTGCATTATGTGTGATGCCTGATTTTTTCGTGTATTATTGTTGAACGAGTATTTATTTTCACTGGAACGCTATTTCACTTAGGTAGGTAAATTGAGAATTTTTAATATTCTTTGGATAATTCCACTCGGCGTACATTGCAGTCTCGTGTAATTCTACTCCGAACTACATTTATTATTATTTTTTTACCGTTCGCGACACTGAAAAGTTGTCAGTAGGACAGCATTCATACACCTCTGATTCATTTTCACTTTTCTCTCTTGTAAGATATTTTAGATTCTAGTACGAAATAGTGTCATCTCAAAAGCCTTTTTCTTCTGCATTAACTGCAGCATATATTGTCGATGAATTTTTTGTAACTGTAACTTCTGTTCTTGTTAGGCTGGGGTAGTCCCATTCGCTGCCATTAAGTTCATAAAATAAGTGAAGAGTTCATCAGATAAATGTTTGTTCATTGAGGATGTCGTGTCCGGCAGCAAGAAATTACAAACTGCTTGGTACCAAACTGCGGTGAACAAATTAAATTCTTGTCAAGTACTTACAGCTATCTCTCTTGAGAATTGTTGCGTCTTTAGAATGACGCTCTTTTTTCCTCATTTCTTTATAATACTATTTTTCAAACTGAAGTCCTAGATTGTTTAGTTTTTGAGCCAGGCATGCCTTGATATGTTTCTTTGCATTTCCATTCTCTTCTGCTGTGATGGAAGGGGCCGATGTCCCAGCGTTGTGCATGAGTGCCTTTGTTTCTATTTTTACTCATTCGCACTGACCGCCTCGTCCCTTAAAGATGCTTACTCGTTTTCGAATATTTTGTTGCTATTCACAGACTGAAAACGTAAATGTTTTAACCTTTGCGATGCCATTACTTGCTATTCAGTTGGCCGAATTTTGTAATGAAGAATTTCTATTGAGCGAAACGTACAGTTGAAGTTTAAGTGTGTCCAGGGAAATAATTAGCCAAGTACCCATAGAAGGTATGTCATCTGAAGCTGTGCTTAGGGTGCGACTCTATGATTTTTCCAAACTGCATCTAATTCGAATATTTTCAGATCAATTTCATCAAACTGCCCATTTATCTGAATAAGCTGGAGTTAAGCAACTGAAACTGCGTTTAATGCGAGAATTACGGAGGATATAAATTAGTAATTTTGTGTTACGTTCAATCAAACTTTCACGGAAAAGACTATTCCATATTTTACTGCCATGCAATGTACCATGTATGCGCGATTGATTTTAGGAAGCACTAGATTCAAACCCTACACTCATGGTTAAGATCATTCGCACGCAATGGAAATTATTCCTACTTACCTCCAGATCATGCTGATTCACTTTATTCCAAAACATGTACTCGAGCTCATTATCTCGCGACCGAAACTCCTAGCCTTCTTTCTGTATTACCCGCACCCGATAGTACCAGCCTACATTCGCATTAAATCCTGGAATCGTTGGTCCCAACCTGGAGTCGTTTCTAGTCTGAAGTCGCTGTTTCTAGCCTGGAGTCGTTTTTAACCTGGAACTGTTGTGTTTAGCATGAAGCCGTTCTTTCTAGCCTAGAGTCGTGTTTTTAGCCTGAAGTCGTGGTTTTAGCCTGGAGTCGTGTTTTTAGCCTGGAGTCGTGTTTTTAGCCTGGAGTCGTGTTTTTAGCCTGGAGTCGTGTTTTTAGCCTGGAGTCGTGTTTTTAGCCTGGAGTCGTGTTTTTAGCCTGGAGTCGTGTTTATAGCCTGGAGTCGTGTTTCTAGCTTGGAGTCGCTGTTTCTACCTTGGAGTCGCTGTTTCTTGCTTGGAGTAGTTGATTCTTTCCTGAAGTCGCTGATTCTTTCCTGGAGTCGCTGATTCTTTCCTGGAGTCGCTGATTCTTTCCTGGAGTCGCTGATTCTTTCCTGGAGTCGTTGATTCTTTCCTGAAGTCATTGATTCTTGCATGAAGTCATTGATTCTTGCATGAAGTCGATCGCTTCAGCCTGGAGTTATTAGTTCCAGCCAGCACTCGACGGTTCCAGCCAGCGCACAATTGTTCCAGCCTTCGCCCGTTAGTGCTAGCCTGTATATATTTATTGGCCTCTGCACACGTTGCTTCTAGCCTGTAATCGTTGATTACAGGCTACACTTTTTACTTCCAGCCTGCACTTTGCGGTTCCAGCCTGCACTCTGTAGTTCTAGCCTGCTCTCTTTAATTCCAGCCTGCACTCTGTAGTTCTAGCCTGCTCTCTTTAATTCCAGCCTGCACTCTGTGGTTCCAACCTGCACTCTTTAGTTCCAGCCTGCACTCTGTGGTTCCAGCCTGCACTGTTTGGTTCCAGCCTGCACTCGTTGGTTCCAGCCTGCACTCTTTGGTTCCAGCCGGCACTCTTTGGTTCCAGCCTGCACTCTTTGGTTCCAGCCTGCACTCACTCGATTATCCGGACCGTATCGAGCCAAATGCAGGTCGTTAGCGTTAACGGCCTGGCCATTAGTCTCTCTGAGGCCTGATCCTTCTGGTCTGTGGTCGGTAACACTCGGCGGAAACATGCTAAAAATGAACATATCCCCACTTTCACTTCGAATTCAACCTTCAGATTTAATTTTTAAAGAAGTTTGACTTGGCAGTGACATTCTTGTGAGAAGTTTTCTTGAATCCATGCCTTAAGATATTTTGGGAGCCTAGTTTACCTTGCGGTGGGTGGAAAGAATCGCAGCTAAAGTGATCAGCCGTCAGAAGGAGACTTAACAATTCAAAGACGGTTTATACATATCTGGTCGTGCGCATTTGTTGAACGAATGCTGAGTTCTTCATCATTATTTTTTAGCAGTTAAAACGCTTATTGTCTAACATACCGGCTGATTTTGTCTTTCACTTGAGACATGCGCTGTATTCGTTGTCTTAATGTGACCTGTTTTAAAATGCAAAAACAAGGTCTCGGTATTTTACTCCCTGGTGTCTCATGTAAAAAATTGTCGCAGCACTCTTTAGCTGATTTTGAACAATTTCTTTGGCTAACGATACATTTTAAGATCAAAAGACACTTGCATCGTCTGCGCTCGAGGTTGATAAAGCCCTCACATTTCAGCCCGCACATTTGACTCCATTCTTTGTTGAGTGAGGTTTGGCTTGGTTAGCAGCGCTCCGAGACGACGCATTACGACCTCGTATTTTGACTCGAGTAGGATACTGTATTCTCAGCGAGAATCTGATGTATGTTCTGGAGTCGTTAAGAGGCCCCAGCTGCGGCCCAATTTGTTGCATGCTCCGCGTGCTCGTATTTCACTTTCAAAGTCCGGCATTTCGGGCGCCCGCGAGGAGGTTGCACATTGTGGAAAAACGCCTGATAAAGATGCCTTATTCGCGTGAGCGTCGCTCCTAAGTGCATCGTAAAGCTTCAAGAATTGCTTCATTGGTGAAGGGTATTGCTGGAACCGCAGGCTTGGATGTTTGTAATGCTGTCGAAAGAATGTGTTTCACTATGTTTGTGTTTGCTGTCGATGGCATGCGTTTTACAAGAAGAAAAACGTAGCCTTATAATTGTCATTGAGGGATTTGCAAAGCCTCATGGATGTTCTAGCAATCGTTTACGGGAGCAGTAAGTCGTTGATGTGCTGGTCGAACATTAAGATCTTCGTAGAATTTGAGTTTGTGTGACGTGTGATGGTGAAAATTGTGCAAAACATAATTCCGTGACCTTTGCTTGTATTTCTTTTCAATTTGTAGCCCATGAGAAAAATGAAGCGAAAGTGCAGACCTTGCATGGAGTGCTAAAATCGTGTATTTTCCCGTACCGAGCTGTTGTCCAATCCTATAAGGAAGTGCGAGCCGCGGATCTCACGCTCTTTCAAAGGAATATTTCTCTTTAGTGTCGCGACGTGGTAAAGTGTGCTCACGCACTTATAACACGGTCGAGCTTGTCGAGATCACTCTTATCTCCGGAACAGAACGTGCTCATGATTTTTTTTCCGCCTCTAGAGCACAATAAAATCATACACAGATGCATATAATTGAATGGTTGCTGTTCTTAAAAACTGATGATGAACACCACAGATTGACAAAGAACGACAGATTAAATGACACTTTCAATCGTTTGGACGATGAATTTTCATGGAATTTTTCCAATTTCATTCATGTTTTTGGCATTTCCATTAGTGATTTCTGCCCGAATAGCTCAAATCGAATGGCAATTGTGTGGAAATATACTGCTTGTCCTAGATCAACTGAAATACATTCTTTAGATTCAGAGTGAGTCTCGTCGAAGTAGAAACCAAATATGGCTTGCAAGACGCTAAGTACTGAGCAAGTAAAGATGGCAGTTCAGTTCGAGACCAAGTAACCATTATCGTGCGTTTTGTCTTCATCCTTAGTTTTGTTCAACTTACTGTCTCTAAAACTGTTCTATTTTCTGTAAAAATTCCGCATTAAACGGGTGGTGATCATGATTTTTCGCTCTCAAATTAACTTCTGATATTTCTGAATAAAGTCGCAGATTTGCATTTTTCCGACAACCAATTTCTCTTTCATCGTTGAGGCTTCTTAAATTCTTTGAATTTTTAATTCAATGCGTTATTGACCCACACACTCTTAATCTTCATCCTCTCTGCGTGAAGGCAAAGTCCGCCTCGCGGTTGTCAGGGGCGAGCGCTGCGAGCGATTTGGCCCTTCGTCTCGCCACTTTGCAGTCACATCGATGATGACGATTTGAAGTTCCTTGACCTTTTCAAAGCAGGCTCCATTAGCCAGTGGATCATTTCTTTAGAGCAGGTCTCTTTTGACGCTAATTGGTGCAGTGACAAAATTACACAAAATTGCCGAAAGTCAAGGAACAGCGGGCGTGGGCAAGGAGACCGCTATAGCTTTAGGCACATTTGACTCGAATCAATTTTTTAGAACTCCGGAGTCAAATGCGAAATCAATGACTTGCATCTGTTTTGGCCTTCAATATCCCATTTTCTGTGTTTACGTCTTTAAATTCGGAACTGCATGTTCGTGGGTAAAGTAACTATCTACCACAGCACTCGTAATTATTATTTCCACTAGTCATACTGAGTAAATCGAGTGTTGAAGCTTGCTATTGTGTTCCCTGCGCTGAATGTTGCAGATTAGAACACTTGTTACAAATTGCGGGTTTTCAAGTGATCTACGTTGCGTGTATTGCCAGAAACATCGTTATTATATTTCTAGTCCTTTTGACCGTTGCTAGCAAAGTTTATCACATTCCAACATGCACACGCGCAACGCTGTGAGTCAAGTTATCAGGTATTGCGGCTTTTATCCTCTTCATCATATTCACTTAAGGTTTCAAATCCGCCATTATTGTTAGATACCGAACAAGGTTTTTGATGTCAAGCGCAGCTGTTCTTTTTCAGCCCTGAATAAGAAAACAAGAATTATTTTCAATCCAGTGTCAGACGCAGGCCTCGTCTCGCGTCACTCGACGGCTCAGGGCGCGGAAATTCCGAGCGCGTCGAGCAGATTTGAGGCCATTTGGCTTCCTCGAGCTCCGAGTGTCCTCGGCTGTGTCCGCTCGTCCACGAAAATGGCTCTTTTTATGACAGCCTTTTACATTTAGGTCACAGATTTACCTGAGCTTTATGCACTCTTAATTGTGTTAGCTTTGACGGAGTTCTGCATCAGAGACACAAGCTTGATCGTGTCTCATGGTGTTTATTCTATTTATTTTGATGCAATAACTTACTGGGGACGAGGTTTGACTGCACTAAAGTGTGATTCAAGACTACGAACTTTGTGAGTTATTGTCACAACTGTGATCACATTCACGGTTCTCTCCCAACGAATAGTGTGTTCTTGAAACAGTACTTTACATGAAGATAGTTCGGTCGGATCGAAAAAAACAACGTATAGTAATGTTTTATCAACAATGCCCTATACTTAAAAATGTTCCCCTCAGGGGGATACAAATATTGTATCTATGGGAATTGGCGCTCCCGGGGGGACTATGTGAGGGCCCGAGCTAAAGGTTAGGTAGGCTTCCTTTTTGTTGAAATGAAATAAGTTTTTGTTCTGTTACGGACCATCTTTTTTCGGTTCACTGCTGTCCTGTTTTTTCAACACCTACTACTTTCTTCTTCAACTTTGATCTTGTTTCATAAACTTCTTTCTCATCTTACTGTTTCTATGCCCTTTCTGCATAGATTCCACGTTCCCTAAACTCCATACTAAATGGTGCCTTCCTCCTTTCTCTATTTGGATCGCCTTTGTAGCGGATAGGGAGGCTTAAACTAACTAATAATCTAATCTAATCTTAAAAATGTTTCAGCATTTTTTGTTTGGCGAGCATTGTTTTACACTTTGCTTGCCTTGTTAGGCAAATTACTCAACATAGGTGCTCGTATTTGAGCGTCTATCTTCGGAGTTGAGGAGCAAAACCAGCCACCAGATGTTCAAATTTACAATCGAAAGCCTACACTTGTTACTCAGCACTGATCCTTGAAGCGATGCATGACGATGTAGGAAGACCCGAGAGTTAGTAGAGCCAAGTTAGTCGGCAAATACGCCCATGTCTCGAGTGTTTGTATTGCAGTTCTTCGCGCACCTTACTCGGATACGTGAAGGAAACTGGAGCAAAAGTTTTTACACATATTAATTTCCTTAACCACAATTATCCATGTAAAGATTACTATTGTACGTAGAGGTTGCATCCATGAATTAAGCGTTAGCCGTGTTAACCTCTGAACAGCTTGGTCATTAAGTGTTTCTCACGTACAAGAAAATCCTTTTCACTAAAAATGAATTAAAATTTAGACTGTGCGAGCTTCGCCATTCGATTGTGCACATGAAAAATTGACAAAAGTATTATGAGCATTGCCACCACTCCATGACAACGATAAGCGTGAGTTGAGCGATAGCAGTCCATTGAGTGATCAGCTAGTTACTTAATTGTTAATGGAGAACAGTTATCGTTGATTCATCGACAAGTGCTATCACATCCTATCTTGTCTATCTTTTTGTCGCGCTTCTTTCACAAGTACTGCCGATAGTTAACGTATTAGCCGAAATGTTTATGAGTTAATATCGATTCTGATGATAGACATGTAGCCGACACCGAGCTGCTTCTTACCAGCACGTTGGATGGTTGATGACCAGCGGGTCTCATTGTTCCTCAAGTCCGTAATTATTTCATGCTTGCGCGGGCGAAACGGGACAAAGATGCTCCGTTACTCTGAAAAGCTTGAAGGTCACACTTTGTACAATGTTCGTTGGACATGTCGTCTGAAGGTACATGAATAGCTGCTTGTTATTTGTTTTTTTTTTCAAATGGCGCACCGTGCGCAATCTCTCTCGTGAGTATCGTGTTCTATCTTTTGGAATCATGCAAAATATCTAAAGTTTTATACTCGTGTATCGAACCAACATGCTCCATTGCAAAGCCTCTGACCTGATTTGCTAATCATGGAAAAGTCGCATTTAGAAAAACGATAAGAAAGGTTTTACGCACTGCTTCAATGACTGTAGCGATTTAAAATCTAGGCTGTATTCCGTGATAAAATATTCTGTATCTTTATAAGAAGTAAACACCCCTGACAAAATAATGAAGAATATGATGGCTTTGGATTCGTGGCAGCCTAAATTTTGCGCCTGGATTATGGTGATTGACCGCCCTTAGTTACATTGCCTGTTTTATGCGGTCGTTACGCTTAGTTCTGCTCAATAAATCTTTGAAATGACCAGATTTTATAACTACATTATGTATCATGGCTACGTAGGAGACCATAATTCTCTTGCCTTTACGTGTGATTTGTTAACTGCTCGGCCTCGCGCTCGAACAATGCAGGAGCTAATTAGTTGGTAATTATGAAGCTGGCATTCAGTCCGCATTGCTGCAACGCTATAAAGTCTTGTAAAACTATAGTTCACTTCAAATTGCACCCCTGACGGACGGACCGAAACTTCCACGCGTTGCAGTTAAGCGTGCTGCTTGTTAGCAGCAGGCAGACCTATAATACGTTAGTGGCGGCTTAGCTTAATTGCATTTAGGGTGAGCTGTAGGCCAGCCGGAATAAAATCGTCCCAGGGGCAATTGTACTGCAGAGCTTAGTGTTGATATACATGCGTGAACTTGATTTTTCACTTTATTTTTAGATTCGTTTAAGAAAAAAACTTTCCTCGTTATACATGTGATGATAATGTGCTGATGTGTTTTTTCTGTGTCTTAGCGCACTTAACTTGGCTTGCATTTTCTAGCATCACCTAAAAAGTTGGAACATAGTTCATAAAAATTGAAGACTTTACCATGTGCGTGAACGAATAGTGCGAGAAGGATTCACTGGAAACTTTCTAATGGAACTTCTCGATCAGTTGAAATCGTTTAATGTTATTATTCATTACTGTCTTTCTAAGGAACTGGACTCGCCCTAATTTTGAGTACAGAATCATGTGAGGTGAGAGAAAATTTGGCCACCAATATTTAGGTGCAAATTCATTGATGTATTGAAGCATGAATACTCATATTAAGTAATTGTTTACTCATGAGCTGTGGTGAGTAAGAAATGATCTCCAACGCCAAAAAACAGGAAAATTTGGAGAAAAAAATCCTGTAAACGCCGACGTTCTGCCATTATGCAGCGCCGCCTTCCTTCGCTCCAGCAATCGCTGCAGTTTTCCGGCTCATTAGCTTCAATTTTATTCAAGCGTCTACCGTTCATTTTATTTTATGGCTTCCTTATTCCTTGGAGGAATAGCATGTGCGTTGTCAGCCGGACATGTCATCAATTGTTTAAAAAATGCTAGCATTCGTTGCCTCGAAGAACCAATCCTTATATCAGCTGCCTAACAAAACCAATACCAACATCAGCTGCCTGACAGAACCAATAGCAACATCACTTGGATGACAGAACCAATACCAACATCACTTGGACCACAGAACTAATACTAACGTCAGTCACCTGATAGAACCAATATTAGTATCAGTTTCCTGACAGAACCTATACCAAATCCGCAGCCTGATAGAAACAATACCAAATCAGTAGCCTGAAAGAACCAGTGTCAAAATCAGTTGCCTGACGAGCCAATACGAACATCAGTTGCCTTTACAAACCAATACCAACATCAGTCACCTAAAAAACTAATACCAAATTAATTTCGTAAAAGATCCAATCAATAACATCAGTTTCCAAAATGATTCGATACCAAATCAGTTGCCTAAAAGATTCGATACGAAATCAGTTACTTTAAAAAAACAATACCAAATTAATCCCCATAAGAACCAGTACTAACATCAGTTGCCTGAAAGATTCAATACCAAATTAGTTGCCTCAAAGAACCGATGTCAGTTCAGTTGCCTAGGAGATGCAATACCAAATTAGGCGCTTAAAAACCATCTCCAAATGAGCTGCTTAAAAACCATCTCCAAATGAGTTGCTTAAAAACCATCTCCTAATGAGTTGCATAAAAGCTATCTCTAAATGAGTTGCTTAAAAAGTCAGTTTTATCATCGTTGCCAGATCGTGTTTCACTCCCCTCAGAGGGATACAGCTATTGTATCTATGGGAATTAGCGCTCCCAGGGGGACAATGTGAGGGCCCGAGCAAATGATTAGGTACGCTTTCCTTTTGTTAAAATAACATAGGTTTTTGTTTTGTTACGGATCAACTTTGTTTCGGTTCACTGCTGTCCTGTTTTTTCAACACCTACTACTTTCTCCTTCAACTTTGATCTTGTTTCATGAACTTCTTTCTCATCTTACTGTTTTATGCCCTTTCTGCATAGATTACACGTTCCCTTAACTCCATACTAAATGGTGCCTTCTTCCTTTCTCTCTTTGAATCTCATTTGTTGAGGATAGGGAGGCTCAAACTTACTAATAATCTAATAATCTAATCGTGTTTACTTTTGCTTTCACGTCAGCTCCATGTTGATGAAAAGCCGTCGTGTTGGTCAAGAGTTTCAGCAGACCATATGTTAGCAAAGTTTTGTATGTATACTCAGGAACCTAATAATCTCCAAGCAAAGAGTTGTGCAGCATTTGTAACTTCTAAAATTAATTTCATAAGAACTGATAGTATAAATTAGGTGAGCTGGTAGCCTAAATTAACACGTTGACCGCAATTGGTTAAACTGAAGTTCAACATTCCATTCAAATGTAAAGTCAATTGTAGTGTGCAATTTTTAAAATAAAAAATATTAACTGGATACTGCCTTCATCTAGCTTTAATAAAGTATTCATGAAAATTGAGTTAGTGACTACTGGTCGGTCAGCAATATTATGAAAATTCTCTCCGTGTACACCGTTGGCTCACGCTGCGGTCAAGGTGTTAAAAATGTTTAGTGCATTTTCAGCATAGCAAATTGTAAATTTTTATTTTGTTCTTGCAGGTACGTCGATGTGTGAGTGAGAACCTTCCGGTCCGAATGCTGTCGTGTCGTAAGTAGCGTAATTCATGTAGTTCTGTCATCATGACATGATTCGTATGGTGCTGTCATATCGTAATATAATTTGTATAGTACTGCCATGCCGTGAGTAGCATTATTAGTGTTGTGCTGTTGTGTCGTAAGTAGCGTACCTTACATAGTGCTGTCATGTCGTATCATAATTTATTTCGTATTATCATGTCGTAAGTAGCATGATTCAATTGAAACATAAAAGTGAAAGTAGAAAAAACATTAATTCAGACTTAATTTTTTACATTTTGTTTTTGGAATTTTCAAACACTACATTGTAAATCATCAATAGGAACTGTAAAAAACAGGGAATTCATTGTATATAAAATGAACAGGCGAGCGTATCATTAAATTCAATTAGGATGAATAAATAACAGTTGATAAAAGTAACGTAAGTAAAATTCTAACAGTAGAGACCATGGAAACAGTGTGCCCAATGACAAATTTGCGTGAAAAAGTTTTCCTAGAATGAAGAGTGAGTCCGATGACCACTTGGCGCTAAAGTTTTTTGACTAGAATGAACAGATTGATCAGGAAAACAAAACCGGAAACCTAACTTAAAATATGTAAAAGTACAGGCGTATCACATTCATGCTTTCTTAGGTGAATTAAGATACTTTTAGACGATTAAAAATCTCCAGGGTTGCTCCAAGCTAAAATAGCATAATTCGTCTGGTACATTCGAGTCTTAAATACAGCATACCAAACATTGCTATCTTCTCATCAGTTCTTTCATGCCACTTTTTCAGTAAATTGTGAAGAGCTCATGATTGTGTGGGAAGTTATTTGGAAGTTATCATTATCATTAACAAATTCGCTGATGCACTTATGTTGCAACACAACTCGTGCAACGCAGAAGTCGCAAACAACACTACTAGTATAACGGGAGTGGTTACAGCCATAATTCGCATTCGGTTGGTCATCACTCCTCCTTCGCTCTGCCTTCGCTCCACGACGCACCTTGGCCCCGCAGCCACCGCCCTAATTACTTTCCTTTAATCTGCAGAACGCAATTTCTAAAGGCCGCCCGCTTATGCTGGGCTCAGGGTCTTTTGCGGTTGCGGCTCAATAGCAGCCGTATCCATAAAATGTATACTGAAAGACGTATTAAATATGGATTATCGACCATTCCAAGTATTTTCACTAGTTTGACTTTGAAGTCTCGAGTCTACTCATTCTCCAATAAAAGTTGGAACGGAGCACAAGAATTTTGGATGATACTTCGATTTTTCCAATATTCGCAGCTTATTTCTTCGTGTCTCTTGCAACCGGACACATTTGACTGAAGTTCATGCTGAAGTTTCTAGCCCATGAGACATGACTTTCGATAGATTCGCTTTGGAGTCGCAGCAAAAATATGACGAGGTGTAGTTGAACAGTTCCTTTGGCTCAAGTGTTAAAACTTTGAGCTGCGACTTTGCTGATGCGGATAGGAGTAAGTTCTTTTTTCGTGACCTCGACATAAACAAGGGAATATCAATATAATAAATAGATTCCTGCAATTCTTGAAACTGAACTTGTGCTCGTGGCAAATGATTAATTGGGTAACCAGAGAGCACACGAAGGTGAAGGGAACGATTGTATAATTGCATCAGACGGAATCATGTGCGCTAATAAGCAAAATTAGGAGGTTGCGTAACGAAGGCAACCTTGATTAGAATTGTGAGCGTTAATTGTAAAATATCGCAATGCATAATCATTCGTTAGCGTGAAATGATTCTACGTTCTCAGGCTTTACATTCAACTCTTCTTTCCCGCAAAAAATTCTCATACTTCCTCAGGGAGAATTCCGATTCGAAAAATTTTAAAGCCCTCGGATTTTGAACAAATGCGCTCGATCGAACTGGAGATGTCTGATGTCAGGTGTCTTCTAGCGTGAAAGAAACTCGTTGGAGCCATTACTTTTCTGCTGACCGACTCATCGATTTATCATTTTTATAGGAAAGAACCTATACATGGCGTGGCAGACCTGGCCAATAATTTAAGTGGAACTGCTCTGAGTGGGACACTTTAGAGCGGCAGCTTCACAAAGCCACAGTGCGCTGCAACGGAGGTGCCTCGGGAGTACTTTTGATGATGCTGGCGCCTTGCCAGCCCTTTTCTCTTCTCGCTGCGGCGGTGCGGTACTTGATAACTGACGCTTTTTATCTTCGCTACGTGCGTTGTTTTTTATGTTCTGCTGAGAATGAGATTCTACTGTGCAATCAAGGTAACTCGGAAGTATTATCCAGTATGCAATTTGACAGGAATCTACGTATGAAAGTCAAAAATCATCCTCAGTCAGTTTTTAGTAGGATTAAGCAGGATAAAATTAAATGAGAATTTCTTTCAAAATGTCTGCCTCAACGCTTGCTTATCGATGGGAAAGCTGAGACGTTGCAAATCCTGTTTAAGCTGTCCGGAAAAATGATAGTCAGGATGTGCGATATTTAGGCTGCCGGCGGGATGCTCCAATACCTGAAATTCCACATTTCTTCATATGTTTAACTTTCTCACGTAAGCACGTATGCAACACGAACGATTAGTTTTCGCGTTTACCACGAAATGTTGCGTGAATTATCATTGAGCAAATAAGGAACACAAAAATAGATAAATCTATCACTGATTTTTGTTTATTCTTGATGCGAATATTTATTGCCATCGAAGCGGCCTTGTTTTCAATGGAACGAGGCGGCCAGGAAATGAACCTAAATGTGTGACGTGAAAAAATGAGTAAAATGATGAATTTGAGTAGGTTTACTGATTTTATTTTACAATGATAGCAGGTTCAAATTTCTGTGTTTGCTGAATTAAAATCAATATTACCAATGAAACCGACTGAAATGTTTATTCATGCCCCGTTGAGCTTTTCCCTGTATAGAACAAAGTATTATTTCAGTGCATTGTGTTTTTTGGAAGTGCTCGATTCCAGACGAGCGTTAAATAAAGAAGCAGTCCAGGAATGGAAACTTCAAAGGCCCATTGATGAGGATGCAACTCTTCGCACTGTGAAGGTTGCGCTCGATCTTCTAGCGAATGTTTTGAACCATTTTGCTGCTGAACTTCCTTCTTCCCGTCAAATCGCTTTTATTTCAGACCGCTGGGAGAGGAGCCTCGGGCGAAGTCCTCTGTGTAGTGCGCAAAATCCTTGACGCGAAAAGAAAAGAAAGACTTCCTCCGGGCACTGGCTGAGCTCGCTGCAACGCTGCTCCAAGAATGCTGCTTGAAGCGGTATTAAATTTGTCGCTTTGAGCATACTTTTGCGTTAATCTTCACGTTTCATAAGATTTTCTTCTCGCTAAAATGAGTTTTTTGATGTAATAGTTGATTGTGGACGGTAACGCATGACCATCAGAAAGCATCAACAACGCTACATATGTCATCCTCTTCTATGATTATATCAATGTAAATTCCTCCATACACATCTAGTTCAATATTTTTATTGCTTCTACGAACCTGCATTTTTTTTCCTAGATGAGATATCCAATCCACACGAGCAATGCAATGCTCTCTAGAGTCATGAATATATAGTTGGCACTTGCTTTCCTCGTGAAAATTCTGAGGTACTATTTGTACGTCATGTTTCCCTTTTTTTCATTGAAGTGCTTCATATCATGGGGTCATGAAGTGCAGTCTTACTGCTCTTAGTTTAACTTCTTCGGACCTGCCAAGTTTAAACCCCAACCAACAATTGAATAGAATTTAACTTTTAAAAATTCTACATAGCCTATTTTCCCGACTCAACCGGACTCTAAATTACACTAAAGTTGGAGCATGTAGAAGAATATGAATTTCTTAGCGCATAAACCGAGGCGCCCAAAAAATGTTTCTCAAAAACAGCCCTTTTGTGGAGAAATATAACTATAAAGAAGCCTTTTCGCTTAGCAAAAATGTCCTTTACCAAATTACGGAAAGTGAGTGCAGGCGAGCGACCGCGCAGGCCGTCCTCCACTATAACTCGAAATGGCCATTGCGGAAATTTTAAATTAGAGGAAACTTTAACAATTTTTCCCGGTGGTGGTAAAAGAATTTGCAATGATACCAGAAAGCTCTCCACCTCTTACATGCTGAGCGGTTTCTTTTCAGAGTTTGCTTAGTTTCAACAGGCTTTGGTTTAACATCGCCAGCGGCTCCTGACGAAGCGAATGATGGCATCGGGCTTGGGATAGCATGGGCTGCGAAATAAATTTCCCTAGCTTCCTTCGAGAAAATTCGAAGTGTTTTGTAAGGTTACTAGTCAACATCAACATTCATCTCGTAGGATTGTTCATATCATTAACATCTGTATTTTAAATTCTGCTAAAACGATGGTTTGTATCGTATTCTAAAGCGAAGGAGTTTTAATCATTTTACATTCGGTGAAACATGACACTGTTAGCCTTCGTTCAAATTAATACATGAAATTATTTGTAACTTCAAGCATCTCACACTTGATTTACGTAACCTGACAGATGTGCGGCACATTATGCGGATGTATGGCGCACCGATGGTTTGTAATCTGCCGCATTCCTTTACGTTTCATAAGATTTCCCAGAAATAAATTTTTTTTTTAAATCAATCTATTTCATTTATTACAGCACTACTATTGCTGCATGCGTACATTTTCAGCTACATTGATTTTTGTGCTGATACCTAGTCAATCGATTACTGAACTGCTATGGTGTGTTTTAAGCGATGTGATAATGTGCTGATGTACGTAAATCATGCACGTGTTGATGTGCAGATGTATGCTGACTAGTTTACATCAACTGTACGCTCATTGTTTGGTTTTATTCATGGGAAAGGAGCGCCCGAAACATCGTATATCAATGACCATTTCCATGCCTTAACTTCAAATTTTGGAGCCAAAAAATTTTGTTAAATACAGCTCGTTTATAAAATCCTATCATGAACTTCAGTTTGACATGAATTCATTGTTCATTCAATGATTTTCTCTCATTCCTTTCCATTGAAAACTTTGTGAACTATTACATTAATAACTCTTAGTGCGCCATGATGCATACCAGTGAACGGTGTCAAATACATAGGTTAAATAAACTCTGCACTGAGACTGCATATATGATTTTATGGCACTCAGTTTTCAATGGTAACAGCAGCCTTCCCTTGACACTCCCGTGCTTGTCTTAAGGCCGTCCGGTGGGTGTGGCGCTGTTGCAAGCAATAGGAAACCTTGGTGCGTAGGTCGCTTTTCTCGTACGACTTGATCAGGCGTCGGGTTAACTCTGAACTTATATACGTGACCATTCAGGCATCGACGTAACTCTGAACGCTTGCATGTGACCATTCAGGCATCGACGTAACTCTGAACGCTTGCATGTGACCATTCAGGCATCGACGTAACTCTGAACGCGCTTGCATGTGACCATTCAGGCATCGACGTAACTCTGAACGCTTGCATGTGACCATTCAGGCATCGACGTAACTCTGAACGCTTGCATGTGACCATTCAGGTATCGACGTAACTCTGAACGCTTGCATGTGACCATTCAGGCATCGACGTAACTCTGAACGCTTGCATGTGACCATTCAGGCATCGACGTAACTCTGAACGCTTGCATGTGACCATTAAGGCATCGACGTAACTCTGAACGCTTGCATGTGACCATTCAGGCATCGACGTAACTCTAAACGCTTGCATGTGACCATTCAGGCATCGACGTAAATTTGAACGCATGCTTGTGCCCTAAAAACTTCAGTTTAATCGAAATATATTCGTATGTACATACACGTGTCAGCGCGCTTGCAAAATGATTAGTTGCCGAGACTAATGCTACTAAACGAAGGTGATAAAGGCATCCAAAGGTAATCATTTCATCCATTACTATCAAGCAAATTATACTGCGAGATTGACGTCGAACTATTATACGTAAACGCATTAGTTGTTCTTGATTCACCAAATGAGTACTTGGGTTGCAGATCACGGTGCCGAAATTTTATCATCAAACCTTTTAGAGTCTGCATTAATTTACATCCTGCCTTCGACTGCAATGCAGCAAGGCTTTACTTGAGTTCGTGGTTTCGGGAGTTAAAAAATTAAATTCAATTGTAAGACTCAGAAGTGGCGAAGCCTGTAGCATAATTTTAGAGCTTCTCCACTTCGTTTATCATTTGGGCTTTTGTTGTTAATACTTCAAGTCGAGAAAATGTACAATGATTAACAAAGCAGACTGGAACATTGAAAAATTTCTGCCCATATTCCACCGTAGCTACTAAATATGGTTCAACGTAGTACATCGCCTGTAAATCTGCCATCATGAGCCTCACAAGACATACTCTCGATCTCCCCGAAACATGGCTGCTGCGTTCTAATGAAAATGGTAATGACCGCGCACGTCCTCTGCTTCTTCTAATTCACGTGGACGCCCGAGCATTCCGATGCGCGGTCGGCGAAATGAGTGCTGCTGCAACTGGCTAGTCTCGACTGCGTCGTAATCGAGGCTCCTCGTCGCAAATGAACGCGATCCTTTTGAGTCCCTAGCAGGAGGCTTTCATTCTTCCGTACTTTACGGAGTATTTGGATGTTGTTTCCTTTAATGGTGTACGTGACATACATTCCCTAGTACTGTGTAAAGTTTACTTCTTTCGTGGAATGTATCCCCCTCAAGGGGATACAACTATTATATCTATGGGAATTAGCGCTCCCAGGGGGAAAATGTGTGAGGGCCTGAGCCAAAAGTTAGGTGGGCCTGTTGAAATAAAATATTTTTTGCTATGTTAAGGACCACCTTTTTCGGTTCACTGCTGTCCTGTTTTTCAGCACCTACTACTTTCTTCCTCAACTTTTATCTTGTTTCATGAACTTCTTTCTCAACTTACTGTTTCTATGCCCCTTCTGCATAGATTCCGCATTCCCTAATATCCATACTAAATGGTGCCTTCCTTCATCCTCTCTTCGATCCGCTCTTTTTTGTAGCAGTTAGGAAGGCTTAAACTAACCTATAATCTAATCTAATCTCGTGGAATGTATCAGTACCGATGTGCCCTCTTTTTACTGTTTATTTTTCAGGGTTTTTGTGAGTTCGTTGTGCAAGATTACCGTGTGTTTCTTGTCCGTACGAGGTTGGTCGATTTAGTCGCAAATGATAGATAGGCTCCTTTGAAAATTGTTGATAAAATCATCTGGGGCTTTTTCCTGATCACTAGGGCGGGATTTTAGGTGATAAAATCGTCTATTTCCGCTAATTAAGAACGTATACAAATGTGCACAGACAGAAATCATGTTTACAGACCAAATTCATATATTAAAACAAATTTCACTCATTCAAACAGTTTATTTTTATTTATTGAGATCGTAGATGTACACCCATTAAGGCATTAGACCGTCTATTTTCACTCGTTAAGAGCGGCCATTTCCACTCAATGAGACCGTACATTTTTCGTCTATAAGACGGTCGATTTTCACTCGTTAAGACCGCCTGTCACCGCTCATCGACGCCTGCACTGAAGTCATTTGCTACTTTTGCTGGTAATGAGCTGTATTCGTTGGAAGAGCCAAGCGTTGTCCTCATTCCGGCCTTACCACGCAATTCATTAAACTGAAACAGACACTTTCTGTTGGAGTAAACACGTCTGAAATTTGCAGAAGCTCCAAGAAACATTCGCAAATTCGAAACGAATGACGTAAAGTAACGTTTGCGACACTTTTTCAGCGGAGGAAAAAAAGTAATTAAACGTAGGAAACAGCGGAATTCGATGATACGTGTTCTGTGTATTATTACGAATATTAATAGCGTGATGTCTCTTGAGATGCGCTGGTTAATGTTTGAGAATATTGTGATCATTATTCGTGATGGTTTTATGACTAAAATTTACTTCTCAGCGTCCAGTTTTAGCTTGCTTATGGAGTTGAATTCCGTTTTGCCCTTAGTTTGCTCCTTTACGAGATTGACTGATGATGTGTCCACGTTTCTCGCATATCATTTTTTACTTCCCACGTGAGTTGAACCCTCGAGTGATCGCTTGTACAAATTGATTGGTCTTATGTAAGTCATGCTCCAAACAAAGAACTGCATAATTAATTACGATTACATTTATTACTGCTAGTTTGGAGGGGACGCTTGATTCCAGAGAGGACTGAACCATGTTAATTGCACTAATACGTTTCCAGTTAGAAACTTTAGCAGTTAAAGTAAACTCCTTGGGGAAAAATGTGACGTCCCGTGTAAACATTAACTGGTTCGTGCGTTCATTTAGCTTAAATTAGCTATTTCTGAAAATTGAGTTTATGACTACTGGTCGGTCAGCAGCATGAGTGTACCACCGCGGTCGCGGTAGCTCGTGTTGCGGTCATAGTGTTTAGTGGCATTTTTCAGATTAGTCTATCTGGATACGGAACAACATATTTTACTATTCAATGAAATTATTACTGACTCGAAGATGATTTAAAAAAATTGCATCTTTTTCTGTGATATTTTTGCATCACGGAATGCATAATCACGCGTGTGTCCCGGATTTGAACTTCACGCGCCGAAGTCATCAGGTAGATGTTACTGTAAGCTCTTCATAGGAGCTCGGGTCAATCCCTTCATTATTTTAATCGCATGCAACCGACATTGATTGCTTCCTGACTTTCATTGGGTAATCAGTGTGAGTATTCAATGCCTTATTTCGTTTAAGGGGTCAGTGATATTTTCCTGATCTCGTGATGAAAAAATATGACATTCACAACATTTGTTAACGAAATCCAATTAAAAAGTTGTTGCCAAAGCTAGCATGTGGTGTACGATAGCTTAGAACTTCCACTTTATCCGTCGCATTTCTAGGAACTTTCAGTAACGGGGACGATTACCATGGGTTCGAGCGACCTTGGAATGGCTTACCCAGCAGTTACATTTCCAGGCCTGCTAGCCTTGACCGCGGCGCTCTGTCCGCCGATACGATCTCGACGGCTCTGTGAAAATTGTGGTGCGCGTGCGCACGCCACCGCGCTTGCATGCAGACTCCACACGATTGCCCGAAGTGGAGATTAGCTGCCACGAACATGTGCAGTGAAATGCAAAAACGTTTCATGATTAGCCAAAAACGAATTTTCCGCACGTGAGAAAAGAAAAATCGATTACTGATACATGATTGTGTGCTCAAGCGTGCCTGCTTCTCGACTATGGTTATCATCTGACAAGATTTGAGATTTTGCGTCCGCGTGCAAATGCCACTGGTGACCGTATTTATCGTAGACAAAAGGAATCTAATGTGGATTATGCGTCCACCTGAACCATTCATGCTACAAACTTCTATAAATGTTCGGAAAATTGTATCGGCAAGTTAAATTCGATTTCAAAACACGATAAGTGATTGTGGAACCGGAATTTAATTTCCTGTGAATAGGGATTCGCTTGGCTCATAGAAATCTTAGGAGAGAGGATTTTAGTTTCCCATGGACAACGCAGCTCCCCTCAGGGGGATACAACTGTTGTATCTATGGGAATTAGCGCTCCCAGGGGGACTATGTGAGGGCCCGAGCTAAGGGTTAGGTAGGCTTCCTTTTTGTTGGAATACAATAGGTTTTTGTTCTGTTACGAGCCATCTTTTTTCGGTTCACTGTTCTGTTTTTTCAACACCTACTACTTTCTTCTTGAACTTTGATCTTGTTTCATAAACTTCTTTCTCATCTTACTGTTTCTATGCCCTTTCTGAGTAGATTCCACGTTCCCTAAACTCCATACTAAATGGTGCCTTCCTCCTTCCTCTCTTTGGATCGCCTTTGTAGCGGATAGGGAGGCTTAAACTAACTAGTAATCTAATCTAATCTGGACAACGCAGCTGCCACTCGAAGAAAGAAAGGCCGATGACTGGATGCATGCTTGCTGGAAAACGTCGGGGTCAGTTGCAACAGCAAAGTTCAATCGCTGTTTTGTTGCTTTGATCTCTGTCTGATCTATGTCAAGTCTGGAATTCAATAAAAACTAAGGACTTTACTGCGCTCGATAGAAATGAGTCGTAACACTAATATTAGTATGACTATTCGTCTGTTCTTATGCGGGTATACTTGCTCTGTTGCTAAGTTGTAGAACGTGCGGTACATTTTGGTTTCAAGATTATGATTAACGACCAAGTTTGATTTCTATTAATCTCAGGATACTCTCATTTCATAGAACAGAAGTATATCATAACAAAATTCTCAGAAGTTTACAATCAAAAATTATAAATATGAACCGTGGTTCGACCTTTATTCAAAACGATTTTGAAAATACAGAACAAATATACGTTAGTTTTTTTACCTTGATTGCATCAGTTCAACTAAAAATATTCACGTTTTGATGAACTGTGATGAAATGTAAACATAAATTCCTGGATTCGTATCTACCAGTGAAATCAGTACAATAAATGTGGTTGCATCTTCATGTATTTTGAATTTTCCAAATATAGAATGCATATACTTTGAACCTAATTCCCCAATGCTTGAATTTAAAGCAGAAATCTCTCAAGTTTGTGCATTAACAAGGAGTTATGAATTTCGAACTAAGTTTTGTTTTTCAGCAATCTATGAACATTGAGCTAATCTTGGAGCACTTGGAGAAGTAAATTTAATTTGGTCTCCTAATGCATGTTTGGGCTCCAGCAGAAAACTTCCAGAATTTACATCAATGATGAACGTTCAGAAGTCGATTCTTCACCAAGTCAGTGCCAGGCTCTGTCGTCGTTTAGGCATAGTTACTAGCGCAGGACCACACGAAGATTTCTTTAAATATGCAGACATTTGACTTTGAATTCAGTGCTTGGATTATTGGGAAAATGGAATGATTGTTTCATTGGAAAAACTGAAGAGCTTCAATGTTTACTGTGTCAATAATTGTGCGCAGTGTTTTTGAAATAATTTTTATTGCAAACTATAATCGGTTGGATTTTAATATGACGATAGTCGTGTATAAATGTGAAAGTTTTGAACTACGGGCTCAGTTCCGCTGGAATCGCGTAAGGATAAACTGAACGTGGCATTTTTGAACAATGCATTAAACGATCTGAAAACTGAAAATAGAAGACATTTTCTTCTAAAAAAAAAGCACTTTCAAGGAGGGAGTTTTTCGTACAACCCCTCATCATTACTATTACAGAACTATTTAGTGTCTTTAACCAGTATGAGAATTTCATTCAATTCTTTTTCCTTATTATTGATGCAACAAAATATCTCCTTGCGGGCTCAACTCTTCGTCGTGTTACCTAGCAATTTTTAAAGCGTTTGTTCTGAGGAGTTACGCATCATTTTGACGCGCTCTTTTTTTGTAAACAATTAAATTTTAAAGACAGGCGGTAAATCGGAAGCGCCAATGATTAGAAATGGTCTGCTAAATTTTATTCGCGGGTTTCCTGCATGTGTACAGGATCTTGGTTAACGACTCAGCGGACGCGAGCGTTCCACGTTTTGATTTTTGAGAAAATCTTCTGCGCCCTTCCGGACCTCGCGATGACTTGGATGCGCTTGGAGGAACATCTTCGCGTCCTAATCCTCTATTTACGCTGTCGAAATTGCCATATGAGCCTTCACTAAAAAAACTGCTTCTTATCGAAGGCCACCCTGTATTGGATCTCATCCGCGGTGATTTAGCGTTTCGAATTCTATTAGTTCAGTTGTTCAGCCATGCGGGAAATAGATATTTTTTTTTAAGCTGAAGTCAATCAATTCACACCTTCTGCGTTGTAGATTTCATTCGTTACCACATGCTTTGTGTTGATGTCAAGTACGCATTTGTTGCTAATCAACAAGAAAATAAGGACGAAGACCTTGATAGCCTTCATGGACGATGAAACGATGGTTGACTTCCTGATTTGTCTATGCGGCATGTATTAACAAAACCAGATTTAACCTCACGTTGCCCATCTCAAAATAGAGGATAGGTATCAATTTTTGTGAAGAATATGAATTTACGATTCGTCGATGCATCATTGATAATTATTTTGAAAATCTAAATACTTTGGTAACTGTTTATAATATATTACTACATGTCATTCACTTTTTTTAGTCGAAGTGTATCGAATGAAATCAATGATTGTAGTGAACGTGGTAGTGAAAAGCCCCGTATACTATTATCTCGAGGAAGTGTCGGTAAATCGATCTTGCGGTAAAAGCAACCCAAATAACAAGCACGCGTATCTCACTAATCCTATTCGTGTGTGTTTTGCCCTGATTTTTTCTCGTGTTGGATGAACGATGAAGGTACAAAAGTCATTATCCCGGTTATGGACCGTGAACCGCCGTTGCTCACGGAGAGAATTTTCATATTACTGCTGACCGACCAGTAGCTTCAAACTCAGTTTTCATGAATACCTAATCAAAACTTGACGAAGGCATGATCCCTTTAATGCTTGCTTATTTTTAAATTGCTTAAAATAATTAACCTTAAATTTGGGTGGAATATTGAGCTACAGTTTAACTCATCGCAGTTCACGTGTTAAGAAGACTCTGCGGGATGGCGGTTAAAGAAGGATTCAGTTTATTTAGTGCAGGGGGCACCACACACACAGTGTTGCGGGATGGCTATAAGAGACGTGATCTCTAATTCGAGTTGCCGGAGTTCGGCCTTGTGCTCGGTGTCCCCAGGCAGCAGTTTTCAAGGTGCGGTGCGGTTGAGGGGCGTTGTCGTCCACGCCAACCGCAAAAAGGCCTGCTGTAGAAGGTGTGGCTTGTTATCTAAAGCAGTAATGCACTCTGCTGAATAAACTTAAGTTGCTTTACCTATCATAGCTGTTCAAGGTAACGAAGATGAGCCTATTTTTTTGCCTAAAATGTGATTCTATTAGAATTTATAAGGGCTTCATGAAATGTGTTTTTGATGATCTTGAAAGATGGGATTTTTTTTGAGTCTCCAAGTCGATGCTGGCCTTGAATTTACGTTTACTATAAATTTCGTAGCTCCCAATTTTACTTAATGAATTGTCATGAATTTCTTTTTTCTTGTCTTTTGACTGGCCTAAACAGATGAATTCGGACCTAATGCTGAGCTTAGGAAGGTTCGTTTTTTTGTTGAAGCAAATGCTGAATAATTGTTAGCTTTAAGCTATCTTTAGTATTGAGTGAAATTGTAAAAAGTAGAAATGATGCAACTAATGAAATACAGGATTTCTTAAACCAAAAAATACACGAAAAAAATCTATAGTACAATGCATCTGGAGATGAAAGGTGTCAGCAATGCCTTTCTGAAAAAGTATTTCAAAATGTTTGTTTCTGCCTCAAAAAAATTTACTTTGAGCAGTCTTTAAGTTAGGATCAAGCATTGTATTGAGAGGTGCATTTGAAGCGCAAGAATGCAATTCAACTGTAACTAAAATGATTACTTCCCGTGTTTTGTACTAAGCTTTAACTATGTACAAAGCCCCTCAGAGGGATACATAATTGTATTAATGAGAATTAGCGCTTCCAGGGGAAAAAGTGAGGTCTCGAGCTGCAAGTTAAGTAGGCCTTTTTTGTTGAAATAATTTTTTTTCGTTTTCTCAGAACATTTCTTCTTTCTGTTTATTCGTGTCCTATTTTTCAACACGTCTACCTTTATTCTTTAACTTTTATTTTATTTCAAAGCCTTCTTCTTTAACCTACTGTTTCAATGCGCAAGGGTCCTTATGCAGGAACACACCTTGTGCGTAGATTCTGCGTCCCCTTATTTCCAAAATAAATGGCGCCTTCATCCTTCCTCTCTTTGGAATGCTTTTTTTAAGAGGTTAGGGAGGCTAAAACTAACTTTTATAATATTTGATACCTGCCTGCGCATGAAATGCTTGTGCGAGTAGGCCATTTAACACAAATTCGAAACTTCTATTGTAGATGCGTTGTTTGGGACGTTTAATTTATGTTAGATTATGCGTTCAATGATGAATGTAGTCATTTTAACGCAAGTTAAGTTCTCACTGAGCGTGTTCGGGCACTCTCCACTCTACAAATGCTAGGTGATACTGCATTGCTTTATCTATTGAGGTTTGATACTTTGCTCCCTCTTCCTCCTTAGAGAAAACAACTATCGTATTTAGGGAACTAGTGGTCCTATAGAAAAAATATGAAGCCCCGTCTTGTAGGCTAGGTATACTTTCTTTTGTTGAAATAGAGTAGTTTTTGATTTTATTACGGACCATCATTTTTCGGTTCACTTCTTTTTTCAACACCTTTCACTTAGTTATTCAGCGTTTTGCCCGTTTCGCTACCTTCTTTCAATCATGTTTTCCTGTGAAGAGTGTGGGGACCTTGTGTACAAATTCTAAATAGTGCTTTCCTCGATTCTTTTTTTTTTGGGATCACTTTAGTTGTAGTTACGTCAGCTTAACATTACTTGTAGTTACGGCAGCTTAACATTACTTGTAGTTACGGCAGCTTAACATTACTTGTAGTTAAGGTAGCTTAACATCACTTGTAGTTACGGCAGCTTAACATTACTTGTAGTTACGGCAGCTTAACATTACTTGTAGTTACGGCAGCTTAACATTACT